>CM068321.1:29933859-30533859 GCA_034766995.1 Acanthacorydalis orientalis | reverse complement strand
AATATATATATTTTTTTTGTGATTATGAGGATTTTGTATTGTTTTCGTTATAAATAATTATAAAATATATATATTTTTTTTGTGATTATGAGGATTTGATAAAGTATGTTTTGTTTATAAACAAATTTATATATTTCATATCGGATAAAAGACATCAAAAATTATTTTTAATGCGAATTTTAATCGTTTAATATTAATCAACAATACGAAGAAAGTTTATATGCTCTCGTATCATTAAAATGTAATAAAACAAAAAGAAATGCGTATTTTAAAATTATTTACTGGTCTTGTATCTTAATAAAAGTACTTCCTTTAGAATTTACTTAACAATTTCGCTGCGACGCAACTATTACGTTTCCAACTCTAAAGTCAGAAACATGAATGCGTGGAATGATACTGGGTTTAAGGCTTTATCGTCAAAGTAAAAAAAAGTTTTTAGTCTTTTGATACTTTCATTATCACTAGAATTATACTAGAATTCTCAATGACACTTGAGTGACTTCAAATACTAAAATCATAGTTCTGCCAAACATATTCCTCACATAATACAAAAATCTACTAATAAAATAGATAAAGGTTTCATCTTAACAGGTACGAATAACAAAATATGGTATTCAGTATAATAAAGCCTAAATCTAGATCCTATCATTTTTAGAATTTTTCTCTTTTGAGTCTTTCGAATTTCGAAAACTTCAAGGTAAAAAAATATATCACTGGTTTCTATTAAATTCACAATTTGAAATAATTTCATTTTGTGAAATCAAAAGATTCCATGGGCCTTTCTTAAACTCGAGGCAGAAATTTAAAATTAATCATCAAAAAACAAACACACTTCTTAATAATTATTTCCTTGAAAATTTTAGAAATATTCAATTCCATTTTTTCCCCGAACGAATGTTTTTTCAACAATTTAATAAATTCTTGTAAAAATATACACTGTTACAAAAAGATGGATCAAATCATAATTATAAAATAAGTACGATACTTGTTTAAATATAACGAACATGTCTCTAATCATAAGAGCTAAAAGAATAATTCAAAGTCACTATACAACGGTAATAACATTTGTTTAGAGATTTTTGATCAGACCTTGAGTATTATACTTAATTTATTCGGTGTACAAATTAATTGGATGCCCCTTTTAGAAAATAAACGTTTATGGAAAAATGGAATACATTTCAATCCTCAAAATAACCCCAATTATTTTGTATAACTGCTCGATCTGTCGGGTAAATGACGAAAAAAATATGGTGGCTCTGAGTCGAAGAAGTTGTAATGCATTTTCGAACCTCTTCAACTGTTTTATATGTGGTTTTTCAGACTCCATTCAGCTCACTACTGTTCTGTGAGGTTATGCCAAGTGCTTGACCAAGATATATAATGTTTTTAAATGTCAATATTGGCACTTCAATAGCCTAAAACGACGAGAAAATATTTTAATTTAATACAGAGTTATGATTGATTCAATTCAAAAGCACCGAATTATTTTTTACACCTAACAGCGATCATCTAAAATTCTAAGAAGTTTTCATACAAAATCTGAAAATTGTTTTGCCATACCTGTTTTTTTTCCCACATAAAAACCTTCAAAATATTACCTGTAAACTTGAAATTATAATTGAAACTAAATAAAAAAATACTACTCATATATGTAATTAATAAATCAGTTCGTTTAAAAGCAAAAGATCAAAAGTGGGTTATAAACAATTGTAAATATTAATCTATTAACATGCTTATTTACAATAAAGTCTTTTTAAACAAGAAAAAAGGCTATCATTTCATAAACACAGAATTAAATTTCAGATAAAATTAAACACGCATTATTTCAGTATAAACAATTAAGTATAAATTACTTAAATATATATATATATATATATATATATATATATATATATAATTATATCTAAATAATGTATTTATATATTCTTTTGATAATATTGTTTTACTACAAAATAATGATGATCGAATTGTTTACTTTTAAACATTGACAATGTTCGAAACTCGACTTCACATATAATTAAAAAGGTCACGGGTCTGCAGATCCACAAGTTCACAATAATTAACAAATTAAGTTTTTAACGAAGTAAAAAAAAAATGCATAATCTTTCTTTTGATGTAATAAGTAGGATACTTTAATACATTTATTGATTTCATGTTTTAAAAAATATTATAAAAATGTTTTTTTGACAAAATATATTTTATAAATATATAAATATTAATGTATATATATATATATATATATATATATATATATATATATATATATGTATATGTATTTATTGTTGTTTCAATCATAATAGACCTGTTTTAATAATTAATGTTTATATGATTCATGTAACAGTGACAAATGATTCAGTAAAATATACAATTACTAAATGAATAAATTTTCCTCTTAGAATCTAATTTGCTTTACAATTAAATAAGGCAAAATATTATGAAAAATAGCGTAAATTAAAATGCAATATACATTTTAAGACTGATTTTTTTATTTTAAACACACGTTTCGTATAATAATAAATGAGTCAATTAAATGTTCTACTATACAATTCTTAAGTAAATATTTGTTTCTCCTAGAAACCAATTTGTCGTTTAATTGAAAAGAAAAACCAGAAATAATTCACGATATTTTCAAACACAGCGTACACCAAAACACAATTAATATTTTTCAATTAAGTTTTTCATTTGTACAAATTTTCATTTAACAATAACGAATGATTCAGTAGAATATGCAATTATCAAATAAATAAATATCGTTCTTAGAATCTAATTTGTCGTTTTATTGAAAACAGTAGCTATATTTTTGTTATTTTTTCAAATAGAATCAAAATAAAATGTCTCTCGATCGACGTTTTCATCTGAATAAGATTGTAAAGTAGTTGAATCAATTTATAAGATGTGCAAATTAATTCGGTGCCTTAAATTGAATCAATCGGAATTCTGTTTTAAATTAAAATATTTTCTCGACGTTTTAAAATTTTGAGTGCCAACCTTAACAATTAAAAACACTATATATCTTGGTTAAGCAGTTGGCATAATCGCACAAAACAGTAGTGAACAGGTTGGAGTCAGAAAAGTAACATATTAGACATTGCATACTTTTCTCGTTTCAGTTGAAAAAAATGAATACGAAGTGATTTGTTCAAGTTTGGGGATAGGTGTTGTGATGCACAAAACATGTAAAAAATATTAAAACAGTAGAAAAGGTTCGAAAATGTATTGACGATTTCATCGACTCAAATCCGTCATCTTCTTTTCGACGAGCGATTCGTTAGTTACCCGACAAACGGAGCAAAGTTATAAAAAACAATGGGGAATATTTTGAGGATTGAAATGTATTCCATTTTTCTGTAAATAAACATTCAGTTTCTATAAAAAAAAAGCTCTGAACTAATTTTTACACCTAATACACTTAAAAAATGATAAAGTATGTTAAATAACCATATCAAAAAAATTTAATCAGATTATTAGAATCATTTTAATGTACAGGACTCACCGAAGTGAAATATACCAACAGAACAATTAATAAACTTGATTAAAATCATCTTAGAAAAATTTCTAAATTCAAGTCTTACAAATTTTATCTTTTATGCCACTGACAACTTTTCTACTATTTGTAAAAAAACAGATATTCCCGAATTTACAATTCTGGTTACTTTTGTTTAATACATGTACATTTTAAAACAAAATAAATCATTGACATCCACCATACTTATTTCTATCGATGAAACATAATTTTCTTTGTTTTGTCATATTTTTTTGATTTGACACAGAACTACTTTTAGAATCCTCCGATTCATAATTCTATCCAATTCATTCAAATATATAAAAACAATATAATGTATTTTTTACACAATTCAGTATTAATCTGCTTGATAATTTTCTCATCTCGAATTTCTAAGAAATATTTTCCCAGATATTTCCCCAGTGTGCATCTGTTGCATCCACGAGATGTTCGCATGTTTTCCAAACCTTCCTACTCCGCTTATATCATTTAAGATCGCATCAAACGTATTATAAGACATTTCCCTGAATTAGACACTGCAGTGAACGAACAAATTAATTTAGAGTATGACAAAACGCTTCATCAATTCAATTAACAAAAAAAGAACATTATTTTCATTGAATTCGACACTATATGCAATTGTATTAATCACGTAAGTGATTTTACAAGGTGATCGTGGTCTTGTCTTTAATCAACACGTTAAATTGCGGTCTAATAAATAAGAGGGTAAATCCGTTCTTTTAAATCAAACAAAAAATGACGAAACGAACGAACGAACTTTAAAATTTCACAGTCTAATTTATTTATTCTATCTCTTGAAAAAACAGAACTGATAAATTGATTAAATTTATAAAAAAATGAAGGTAGAAACTTGATAACAAGACAATTACTTAGCATTTATTAGTTAAAAAATGTATGAAAAACTAGAAGATTGAATGTCTTATCTGACTTCTAGTTAGCTTAACCTTTTATCGTATATAATACGATATACAGTGGTTATTAACCAACTCTTTTTATAAAACCATTTAAAGTGACTTTTTATGATACATGAACACTTTACTATCTATAAAACAATATTTGATCGTTAAGAAATCAAATAAATTAAAATCTATAACCAAAAAACATTTCAATTTCTCTACTATTATACATTCTTTTCCATAGCCACGATTGTTTTTAGAAAATATTAAGAAGCATACATTAAAGGGAAAACATAAGCTGAATAACAATTAGAACTGAATACCTCTCTGAATATAAAAGTAATGTCAGAAAGAAATAACATACACAGACAAGAATAGGAAATACTAAAAAAAATCTTTAACAAGAAAGGTATAACAGTTTATTTTCAAATATTCTCCACAATGTCACATAAAAATTATGTATTCTACTACCACAGACTCTATAATTTTTTTCTGCTGACAGTAAGCCAAAAATCATTTATAGAAATGAATTTAATTACAGTACTAAAAACTTTAATTCTAATAATGTACTGAAAATATTTTTAAATAATAAACAAGACAGCAAAGTCAAATATTTAATCTATTCGTTGTTAAAAGATGTACAAATACTACAAATAATTGTAAATATACCACAGTTGAAGAAATTTAAAGAATTTTGTCTAGATAAAAGATTACAAGAGAAATAATTATTTCCACTGTTATTCATATTAGTACAAAATATCTATTCAAATCGACTGAATACTTAAAAAGAATTTTTTGTCTGATGTACACAATTAAACAGTACCATTTCTTGCTTGAAGTTCTATACACTAGTCTTCTATGAATTTACATAAATCAAAGTTAGAAAAAAAAATACAACATACATATAAACAATAATAAAGGAGATTTCAATAGAAAAAAAAATATCAACATATAAAACGTAGTCACAAAATGGCTATTAAAATGTTATGTTTGTAAAAACCATGTCAATAAGCAAACAACCGTTCAAAAACTCTGTACAATTCTCATAGAAATATTTAACGAGTGTTAAAAAAGCCCATAAAACCGATTTACAATTAGAATTACACGATTGATCGTTCAACGTGATTTAATTGTAAACACTTGTTCCATGAACGAATCGGCATTTAATAATTTAAAAACCTTTGAAACCTAAATTTCTAGCATGTGTGAAAATGTGATTTCTATAGTATTTTTTAATTCGTTCTACAATGAAGTTTAATTACTTTCTTTTTTGTTTTAGAATAATAGTTTCTTAATAGAAACTAATATTAAAAGCATGGATATTAAGCAATGAACCAAAGTACTTGTCAACTTGAAATTAGGGGAATTACATATGATTTTTTTTTGATAATTTATAAAACATGCGATTTGTATAAATACGAATACATAATTATGAATAAACAGTAAGTACAATTATTACAGGTACAAATAAATGAAATAATTTTAACATAAGCATCAAAAAAATAGAAAACCCAATGACGTTAATAGAATAAACGGATCTGTTCTCAAATATTACAGTCATTTCCTTACATTCTAATTTTTTTTTACAATTCATAAGTGTATTAAGATCTCTATTCAACAATATTGCACGTATGTATAAAGTAAAAAAAATTTAAAAACAAACTACGTCAGTGTAACTGAAATAATGCGTATTAAAGTGAACAAACTTTTTATTATTTGGAATATTTAATGGAAAAAAATGTCTAGTTTGTACCACACACCCTTGAAACTGAAAAAGTTGATTAATATTTGAAACCAGTTTACTTTTATCATACCGAAACCATTTATTCCGTATTACTTTTTAAATGGTATCTCTTTTTTTATAAAACAAACTATTTTTGAACCGTATCGTAACAAACTTTATTAAATATTACACAAGTCGATATTAAATGTTTACTGAACGAATATGTTTAATGATTATTCCAAACTCAACGATTTTCTCTCTCACGTAAAACATTTACACTGCAGAACGTCAAGAATTTATTATCACAATTGATATATCAACATAGCTGCATGTCATTTTGAAGATTTCTTTTTTGAATCGAGATATATCAGTAATAGGGCCGTTTATAATTGGAAACACATTCTAGAAAATCTTGACAAATGCCTCAGGCCTTTGTATATTTATCTCCAAGAGCGTGGGTTGTGATTCTTGACGATTCAGGCAGTAATTATAGAATTAAATGAATCTTTTAGAAATTATACAATTAAATTTAATCACTTTTTAGTACTGGTCCGAAGAATTTCAATTTGAATATATGAGTCTTGCACATTATATCAAAGTCTGGCAGTTACTCAGTGACTTACTAATGAACTCAATCTTTTCTAAATCAAGTGAATGCTCTCAAATGTGTAAACCTATATTCTCGCTCATTGTTATATATAGAGAGGGGGGGGAGAGTGAGAGTAAAAGCACTATATTTATGGGCCAAGCTGTTGTCATAACCTCACAAAACAGTAATAAATACGATAGCGTCCAAAATGCAGCATATGAGCCACAAAAAATTCCGCCGAAGCCGCAGGAATGACTTGTTCAGCTTTGAGGAAGGTGTTGTGATGCACAAAATATGTTAAAAAATAATAAAACAGTGGAATATATCGGAAAACACATTACGACTTCATCGACTCAAAGCCGATCTTTCTTGACAACGATTCGTCAATTGCTCGAAAGGCGGAACAAAGTCATGCAAAATAATAGACGATATTACAATGATTGAAATGTTTTCCATTTTTCCGTAAACATTCATTTTCTATACAAAGCAGTACTGAATTAATTTATGCATCTGATAATTCTACAGAAAAAAATCTTTAAAAATATGAAACGGAGATATTTTTATCGATCTACGCAATCATCTCTCTATTTAATCTCATCACTTTTATAAAATTATCTTTCGATACAAATGTGTAATACAAAACTGATTAATTCTAAATGCATTTACAAACAACATGTTATTCTTCATTTACGCATCATTTTTACACACTACTACTTAATTATTCCAAATTGGCTTAATTAGCAATACCCGCATATTTCTATTCATAATATACATTCATATTTCTCACACTCATTACACACATACATACATACATATATATATATATATATATATATATATATATATATATATATATACATATAAACAATGTAATAAACATTAAAAAAAATATAAAAAAATCATCAATTATAATGTATTCTCTATACAATTACACTACAAATAAACTAATTTACATGTGAACATGATTCACTTATAAAAATAGTATTAATTTATTCATAAAAATTATGAAGTTGTATAATACAGGAAGGTCGTTACGAACATTCATCGCTAGATAATTCAAAAACCGTTCGCACACGATACCGACATATTCTTTTATTATTATTTTTATATACCTACATTAATAGTTTAATACTTTGCAAAACAAAAACATATTTCACGTTATCTGCTCATAAAAAAATAAGTCAATATTGACATGTCAATATTGTTATTTAATAATACGTATTAAATGAATCTTATTTTTTCGATTATACACAATACGGTTATAAACATATAAATACATGCATTCAGATATTGTGTGTAAAAAAATATCGTTCGGCATTAACTGTTTGCCATTGATAAATGTGGTTAATGCTATCAGAATAAATACACAAACAATAATATTAATAAATCATCTTTATCCAAAAAGCAGTCTGTTCGATGTAATTAAAAGGTAATTAAAAAATTTAAATTTCTAACGATTAGAATAGAGTTCTTTTACGAAATGTAATTAGTATATAAAAAAAGAACACACATCATTCATTAACAAACCTAAAAATGAATACAATCTATACTAATTCCGAACGACCCACTAAATACAACCGAATATAATTGAAGTTAATTCGAAAGAAAATACAGTACATGTGGTTCAGTAAACAACAGAAGTACAGATGATTTAAATAGTTTTTTTTTAACAAATTCTACGACCTAACAATTATATTTCTTAATCGCAATTATTCGCCTGGACATAAAGCCAAGACTAACGGTTATGTCTACAACAGTGGAGTAATTTATGCGTTTTGAAAAATTGACATTCTACGGCGTTAATATGCCAATTAATTTACGGTCAACGTCCCAATCTACCATATATGCATATATCTGAAACATAGTTGCACATATACACACACAAATATATATATATATATATATATATCTTTATGTGTGTATATGTACAACTATGTTTCAAACACACATATACACTGTTTATCACACAAACCGCACCTTTCTAACCGAAGCAGTCTTGAATAAAAAGTGAAGTGTACATGCATTGTCCACGTGAACTTGGTTAATCATTTCACACGTGTATTACGTAATAAGTGTACATTCTTACTTAAACAAAAATATATACAATCGATATATATATATATATATATATATATATATATATCTTTAGTGTGTAGAAATATTTCAAATAATCTTAAGTGGATAGAAAAAACAAATATTATTTAATTTCAACAAATGCTTTTTTTAAATACACATTTAAGTAAATTTACTTTTATTGCTCAATGAAACTGTTAATTTAATCCTCAGTAATCTCTGTGAAACAGAATTAATGAAGACAAGTACTGAATCACATCAATTAATATCAACCTCTTACGATAAGTTATTAATATCTCAATTGTAAACCATACAGTGAAACAAGATACTGGAAAATTTTTCTTTATAATATAAAGTGTAAATTTATTAATAAGTTTTTCATGCAGCGCACGAACTATCAAAAAATACTTGTGATCAGTAATGTTTATCAACTGATTATTGATCATTTTCGATTATTGCTTATACGCCCTTCAATGACCATCGTCAAAATACACGTACAAGTGTGTAAAAATATCTAATTTTTCTACCTCTTAGTAGTTTGAAAATGAAATGAGTATAAGCAACAATCGAAAATTATCAATGATCATTCATTGATTAGAAAAAGTTTTATGATTTTTAGGATGAAAGAAAGTCATTTATACAAGTAAACTTAGCTATAAAAAGCTAGATAGATTTTTCTGCTTCTTTATCGCTCTGAAGATGATGGTATCGCGGAAAAGCAACAATCAAACAATGATTAATAATGATTTATTGAACATTTTCGACTAGAAAAAAATTGTTGTGGTTTGTAGGATGAAAAAATAATCAATTTGTGAACATAGAAAACATGTAAAACTGTTTGTTAATATAAAAAAAAGTATCAACTCAATTTAAAAGAAACAACAAAGAAAAATGCTCAGTAAAAAACCTGTAAAGTAAAATAAAAGTATGACATAATTGAATGTAGTTAATTTACATGTTTTCCGTGTATACAAACGTATATTTATTATACTTATATATATATATATATATATATATATATATATATATATAATTAAACAGCTGCATAAAACAAGAACAATATGCAAAAACAGGGATTTTCAATATGATTAATCGTTCTAAAAAAGGCATAGAAAACTCTGTTTGTTTTTTTAAAGGACAGAAGGAAGTGCTTTCAAATGTATAAATGAACAGTGCTCGGTCGATGATCACGTTCTGCAAATGTGACTGTCACGTCAGTTCCTTACAGAATACCGCGAAAAAAAATATGCCACAAACGTCAACGTAACTATTAATCTATTTTTCCATGAAATCATAGACACTGGAAGACTAGCTATGAATAATCGCGCGGGTGGCGCAGCGTAATTTCATTTCGATGTTGCAAAATTACAAATTAACATTAATTGAAAAGAAGTAAAAAAAAAAACTTATAATCGACCACGTTTTATCGTTCGTTATTCTAGATCAAACCGGATCTGTCAACCGGTATAATGTATTCTTTAAGTTATTTCATTCACAATAGGTCAGAATACTAATCTTTACATATATATACATATATATTAGTTCCGTACTGTTACCACGCTTACAGTAATTAAGATATTTAAAAACGGACTTGTTTTCACAACGCATGCACATACACACACTTATTGATAATAGCATTAAGTAAATAATTAATATCTAAATAACTATTTAAACGAATTTTTTTTATTTTACAATTAACTATATAATTATTTTAATACTTTATCTACAAAACATATCCATCACATATATCCGCTCTATATTCAAGACCGTACTTAAATAATTAATTTCTTTTGTTTGATAGAAAGAAAAATCCAATTGAATATCGGACTTTAATATTAAAAGATATCTTTTTCTAACATTCCAGATTGTTTCTCTGTCAAGTTTGCTTCTCTCAACAGTTTTATTGTTCAATTCTATATACTAGCAATTCCAGCATTTTAAAGATTTCATGTCTTCAATAACATAGAATAATTACAGAGGAAGTGACTACTTAATCTGATATTTGAGTTAATAAAAAAAAAAACATTTTTTTTATATAAAACATAGTTAAGATTCGTTGTCTCGTCGCTGATTCTTTTACAAGATTCAATTTATTTTAAAACGAATTAAATTTTATTTACATGTTTTCCGAGAAATAATTAGTTTTTTAGAATGCAAATCGTTGTGAGAAAAAAATATAATTTTCATGTTAAAACCAAAATCGTCTTCTAGGTAAAATAAATCATTATAATTGTATGTTTTTATAACTGCGATCCCATTACTACTCGATGGTCTCTTTCGGTTCAGATCGTATGAATGTCTGTTCCAGTACTAATTTTCGCACTTTACCATCTTCAAGTAAATGTTATAATCTCTAACATCTATTTGAAGATAGTACACGTGCCTTAACTGGTAGTGGAGAACAGACACTCAGATGATTTAAAATGGGGAAGACCACCAGGATAAAATAAATTTGTATTTTTATTACATTATCTACATGCTGTATTTTACAAAAAATCTAATGATAGTTGCAGTCATTGAAATTCACTTTTAAGTTAATACATTTTAATGATTTTTGTGAAAGACAACAGTTAACTTATTCCTAGATAAATCTTTTTATCAACAAGAAATCATTCAGAAATCAGTAGTTGGTTAGTACTTATCAATTTTTGAATGGATTTATGTCAAGCAGAGGCGTTCTTCAATGTGTTATGTTTTGTACATACATTTTAAACAAGAAATTTCTTATCACAACAATTATCAATATTATATTTACTAAGAGGAAAAATCGTTATTATTTTTACAAATGAATCACTACTCACAAACTACAAAAATGTTTCTTATCAGCATGTTAAACCATTGTTTATTGTTGATTTGATGGATTTATTGTGCAATTTTAATACACATGGTCAGGAAAAAACTTATAAATTGTCAGGAAATGAATTTATCCACATTTCTAGAACCATAATTATTAAATAATCATTTTTAATTGAAATCATTTTCATATAACATATGAATTTATTTATAAGCCTAAAAATTAAGTGTAATTATTAAAAAATCAATATCCAAGCTATAAAAATGTGCAAACTGAATACTTTAATTTAAAATTAACAGATCTTACTCTTATTTTCATTCTCACGTTCAAAAAAAAAGTTGATCAAAATCCTTACATGGAGACAAATATAATAAACATAGTAACTAATTTCGAAACTGATAGTTCCTGTAAATCTTTATGACAAATGTTTATTTAACGATAAATCGAATCGATCAATCATTCAGTCAACCCTATTTGTATAATCAGTCAATAATATATAAGCTTGGCTCTATTTTTAACTCGATTAACATAATTTTAACTCATCTTACTTGAAACAATTAGATTTCACAATAAATGAACAAGTATTGCGAAACAAATATAAACAAAATAAGGTTCTGTTTGCCAACAACTGACAAATAGAATCAAAGGCATTTGGTACTAAACATAGAAAGTATTAATCACGTACACATCTGTTTTTTTACATACAAATAGAAACGTAGATACACATATTTCTAAACGTGTAATTATGTTTATCAGAACCTAGAATTTTTTTTACCAAAACATCAACTTTCCTACAGAAACGAGAACGATTCGACGAACTGTTGTATTATTTCGTTTCATTGACGCAAATACCGCCGATAAAATCAAACCTGTAAACAAGAATGTTTACACAATAAACTATAATCGTCATTCGATTGACTGAAATGTTTTTGAAAATGATAAACGTACAATAATAATAACTGAAAAGAACACAAAAAAAAGACGATTACGTACGTTAACTACTACTATTTGTAAACTGATAAGCACCTAGTATTCCATTTACAATAATAACAGTGTTTTGTAATAACTCACAATTGAAAACAATAAAAATTATATTGATTTCAATGACTTTTCTGTACGTAATAAAATATTTTTGATTGACGGCCATTTAGTTATCGGACAATTGGTCATAGATTCGAAACCAGGTTGAAGAGCTGTAATAAAATTCGTTGGGAAATGATGGACGGATAAATTCATATCAAAACAACAAAGTTTAAGTTCAGATATCGTTTATTCCTACATTAAAACAATATGTGCAAAATAGAAATCATATCGCTTAAATAATATATTTTCAATTTGTATAATTTATTTATACAGCTGTGAAAGATCAAAGAGCACAGTCCTATAATTACTAAAAAAGATAGAGTTTAACCTTTCACTTATTCATACAAATACGTTTCAACTCTTTAAAAGTAAATAATGAGTTAATATCTCACTTACAGATATATTATTTAAACAAAATAGTGGAATACGACTAACCATCACATTCTCATTAAATTCACAAAAGGTTCGATTTTTTTAAAAATAAAATTAAAAAATGGTTGTTTTTTCGTTACAAGTCGATTATGTATTCTAAAAATATTGAATTTCTAGCAAAAATACATAGTTACTTTTTTAATCGGTTATTTGTTATTTCATAGTTGAAAAATGATTTTTAGGATAATCGATTTTTTTCACATTACATTATAAATTGAGAAATTTGATTTTTTTCACTATCAAAAATATTTATTGTATAATTTTTGCATTAACTATGCATATTTAATCAAGAAAAAATAGTTTTTCATTAAAATAAATGTATGTAGTTTCATAAAAACAGTGAAATTATAAAGGGTGTGAATTATAGGCTGGAACTGTAAATTTGAGAAAAATGCAATTTTTGTTAACATAATCATTAGTTTTCAGGAATAATTGTGTTTTTCGTTAATGCTATTTCACTATTTATGAATTTAGGAAAAAATAGTCAGGTTTTGAAAATGTTGATTTTTTGACAGAATTTCCATACTATAGGTCGTGGTTTTTTGAGGTCAAAAATTTCGATTTTTTTTAAATTGAAAATATAGTTATTTTTTCTTTACAAGTCGACTATGTATTATAAAAATAATGAATTTCTAGCAAAAATTCATAGAATTATTGGTTAATTATTATTTTATAGTCGAAAAACGATTTATAGGATAATCGACTTTTTCACATCAGACTATAAATGGAGAAAATTGTATTTTTTTCTATTTTAAAAATATTTATTTTATAATTTTTGCGTTAACAGTACATATTTAATTGAGAAAAAATAGTTTTTATTAAAATAAATGGATGTAGTTTCATAAAAAACATCGAAATTATAAAAAGAGTGCGAATCGCAGGCTGGAACTGTAAATTTGAGAAGAATTCAATTTTTGTTAATAAAATCATTAGTTTTCAGGAATAATTGTGTTTTTCGGTAATGTTGTATCACTATTTATGATTTTATGAACAAATAGTCCGGTTATAGAAATGTTGATTTTTTGACAGAATTTCCATACTATAGGTCGTGGATTTTTGAGGTCAAAAAGTTCGATTTTTTTCAAATTGAAAATATGGTTATTTTTTCTTTACAAATCGATTATGTGTTATAAAAATAATGTATTTCTAGCAAAAATTCATAGAATTATTGGTTAATTTTTATTTTATGGTCGAAAAACGATTTATAGGATAATCGACTTTTTCACATCAGAATATAAATGGAGAAATTTGAATTTTTTCCCGTTTCAAAAATATTTATTTCATGATTTTTGCATTAACTGTATATATTTAAACCAGAAAAAATATTTTTTATTGAAAGAAATCGATGTAGCTATGTAAAATCGGTGAAATTATGAAAATAGTGCGAATCGTAACCTGGAAATCGAATTTCGAGAAAAACGCCATTTTTGTTAACAAAATCACTTGTTTTTGGGAATAAATGTATTTTCCGTTAATGTCATATCACTATTTATGATTTTATAAAAAAATATTCCGGTTTTGGAAATGTTGATTTTTTGACAGAATTTCCATACTATAGGTCATGGTTTTTTGAGGTCAAAAATTTCGAGTTTTTTTAAAACTGAAAATATGGTAATTTTTTCTTACATATCGATTATTTAATATGAGAATATTGAAAAACTACCAAAAATATGTTCAGATTTTCGAAATAATGAAAGCTGTAATCGAAAAACACTTTTTGTAAAATGAAGCACTTTTCATAAAAGTATTAATTTATATACTGCCACTTTTTATAACTGTCGGCACTTTTATAATTATAAAAAATATTTTATAAGCGTAAACTATATATACATTTAACTGAAAATAATTTTTAGTACGAAAAAAAGTATGTATTTTTATAAATAACGATTATATAAAAATAATGTTTATTTTATACTTAATACTGTAACTGTAAAAACATTATGACTTTAAAATCAAACTAAAAATGTTTGGATGGAGAAATAATTTTGCATCAATTAACCATTAGTTATGATTTTATAATGAAAAAAGTAATTTTTAGAAAAAAAATTACATTTTCATGCTTTTTTTTAAACTTAGAAAAAAGGATTTTTTAAGAAAATTGTAAATGACACTTATTTATTATGAAATTAATAAATTTTTGTTAAAAATATATCTCCTTATTGAATAAACTTTATGTTATACTCAAAAAGGTATTATTATATATCGTTTATACGTTTATTATTTTAAGCAGAATAGTGAATAAGTCTAATCAAACATTCCATTAAATATACATTTTTAGCAAATGATTTTCTTCTATTTTCTGCACCTTGAACTATTACGGATTGGAGCGAACTACAAGCAATAATAGCAATGGAACAAGAGGGAATTATGGAGACTGAATACTGAAAACTAGCGTCTATTTCTGTAAACACCACTACATAATTTAAAAAAATATTAAAAATTAAAAATGTAGATCCTGATTCATAAATCACATTCACAAATGACTTTCTCCTCACACTACACTTTTTCCTATCAAAAATGTTCAACAAATTGTTATTTTTTTAATTTCCATCGAAATGCCCATAAACAATAATCAAAAATGATAAAAAAAATCATTGATTAAACATTTCTAAACATATTTTCTGTGGTTTGTAGAATAAAAGAAATTTTTACTTGTGGAACTGAGTTTTAGCCACAATTAAAACAACAAATTTACAGACAAACACGTCAAATACGTTAGATTATTTTATATGCTGACTGCCAAGAGACGCATGTACAGTAGATTTTAGTGAAAGAACTTGCAATCATTCAGCAACGAATACAGGTTTTTTTTCTAAATCCATTTAATTAAATACCTGCACAAAAAAGTCATTCTATTAGAAAACATACAATAAAATTTCATATAATAAATAATAACCAGTTAAACCGGAGTGTATAGATTTTACTAGTATCTTCTGACCAAATTTAAGTAAATATTTAAGTAAATATTTTTCTACAAAAAAAAATGCTCAATCAATAAGTATATATAGAAAGATACGTATTTATTTTTATACCAGTTTAGAAACTGATTGTATATAGTTAATGATATAAAAGATATTGAAACCCGTACACCATATGTAAAAATTGACAATAAATCAATTGAATATAAGTTATTACATACATACATATATATATATATATATATACACATACATATAAGCGCGACAATTAATATAAAATTGATTATACAAAAAAAACTCCAATAGACTGTGTCAAATACAATTTAACATACTATTTTATCAATATAACGCAATAATTTTTATACCCGTATAGAAACTGTTTGTATACAGTTAATGATTAATAAAGATATTGAAACTCATACACCATATGTAAAAGTTGACAATAAATAAATTGAACACAAACTATTATATATATATATATATAGGCTTGATAATTAATATACAATTTATTATACAAAAAAAAAACCGTCCGATAGACCCTGTCAAATATAATTATTTTACATACTATTTTATCATTATAACCCAATAATAAAATAAAAATATTTTGACATCATAAATATGGTGCTGTCACTCATTTATACATATATATATATATATATATATATATATATATATATATATATATATATATATATATATATATATATATATAATCAATTAGAATTAGTTTCCAACAATTGTACTGAATTTATTGTATTAAAAATGATTGATTATATGACAAATTCATTACTAAAACAAGCGTACAAAAAGCAAGTTTATAAAAATTATATAATTGTTTTTCAAATACGATTATTCAAATATAAGAAAATATTTCCAGAATATCATAAGAGAAGAGCGTACGCACTGAATAAAAATGTGTAGAGCAAATCAAATAAATGTTTTGAAACTGGCGTTCTTTTTTTGGAAGTTAAATTCGCAATTAATAATAAATTCAGATTCACAAATTAACCGATATAATGAATACATCATCGGTATGAATTATTATATCTAGTAAAACGATTTTACTCGAAAAAATACGCCCTTCTATCCTTCTTCTCTCAATATTTAGTATCAAGATATATCGACCGATACTATTTTTCAATAAAATGCACAACACAAAACGCTGAAAAAAGTGAGACGGTTTCAAAAATCAATCGTCGTCTACTTATCACTTAAAATGTTAATCAATGAATTGAATTACCATATCGTTAACATAAAAAAGGTTTTGCTATTGCGTTATCATCAACCGTATACTTTTTTAAATTAATCTATTTAGTGATAATGACACTTTTTATTACTAGCTGTGATTTTTCTCACGTAACGAGAGCATTCGAATAAATGGCCATGGTCACTGCATACTATATCGTAAAGAAAAAGTTACAAAAAACGATCGGTTTATCGTTTTAAGTTCATTGAATGGCGGACTAAGGTTAAATAAATGCTGCTCGTAAATTTGAAAAACAATATCCGGCATTAATTTAAATTTCACGCTTTGATTCGCTCTGTGAAATTTCTGTGAGGAATTTGCATAAAAATAATTTATATATATATATATATATATATATATATATATATATACACATAGCGAGAGAGAGAGAGATTAAAAAAGCAATTAAATAAAAGCTCTTCTTTAAAACAAAATCTCAGCTTATCTAAATAAAGAACTGGTCAAGAAAAAAATCCATTTAAATATCTAATTGGGTGTTACTAATCGATGAGAAAGAACGTAACGAATAAGTGTGATGGAAGTTGTATTTATCAACCTCTACAATGATTACAAATTACATACAAAAGGGCAAAGTCTTAATAGCATCTCAAACCTTAACAGTAATATTTTAACAACATTGTCATGCCATGTACAACATTTGAGTGCAAATCGAATTAAAGAACAAGTCGAAAAAATTCCGACAGAGTGAAAGAGTGGACAAAACACCGCACGAGTTTTCTCCTTGAAGAGGATAATTTTCTATCGTTTGAGGATTCAAAATTATAACATAAATAATTAATAAACAGAATACAATTCTGTGATCAAAATGTTCAATAACTGATAATAAATTATGAGCATTTCGACTGTTAAAGAGATGAAGTATGCCTATTGAAAAAAAAACATGAACAAACATCAATTATTGAAAATTTTATTTCGAAAAAAAATCTGTTGTCCGTGGGGAGTCTAAATTCATTCGTGAACGTGAATTTAGTCACTGCTAAAAACAATAGAATTATTGAATTATTTGAGAATCTGATTAAAGATGGAGACTAAATTTACCAAAAGACTAAGAGAAGAAATCGAAAGAATAACAAACAGATAATACAAGGTGCATTTACAGAGATCAACATATAAAAGTTATTACATTCTCCACACTCACGAAAGGCCAAATTTCTAGCACATCTGTTATCGACCATCATTCACAAAAATCACCATTCGTTATTAGGATATTTTCTATCATCAAGCATTAGAGTGATGAAATTCTTGTATGACTTTATAAATGTGTTAAACATATTTAAATACCTGCAGTTTCATTGTCATTTGACCCAGATTTTATAAATATTTTTTTGTTGTATTCAAACGCGTATGATTAATAGTAAAATGGATAAAATATTTCAAAATTGTTTTAAGAAAATGAGAAAAGACGTAATAAAATACAGAGTCATAATTAATTGGTTGAAATTTAGGTCTTGTACCTATTTTTTGTCTATCACTGGTTATAGTATGTATGTAGATGTGTGTGTATACATACATACATACATTATATATATATATATATATATATATATATATATATATATATATATATATATATATAAATATATATATATACAATCACAAAATGAGTCGTACGAGTCATATGTGTTAGATGAAAATATTTATTAAAACACTACAAAAAAAACAGGTTGCACATGTTTTCATTTCATTAAGTACATCAAAAAAGTACATGAAATTTCATGAAAATAGTGCGTGATCAGTGCGTGACAGTCCGTCTAGCTGAGAACCATGTGGCTTGTTGCAATAAAAGAATTGTTAACAACTGTGCATAATTGTACACAATCCAATTGAATTCTTTCATTGTAATTATGAATCACATTCGACGAACTAGATTATACCGAAAATAATAAATGTGTGTGTGCATTCGTGTGACAGCACGAACGAACGTGATCTTTCCCGTTTATTCTTTCGGAATAAAATAATGTCAGAAATAACATGACAACAATGCGTCCGACGAATTATATAATGAACGGTAATCCGTGTACCAATAAAATTCCAAAGCCTGACCGAATAGTGAGAGGAAAGTTCCAAAACAATTTATTAATCTACCAGTACGCCTCTTGCAATAATACTTCAATGGAGAACGAGCCGAGTACTCGAGGACGAGAATGAATTTAGAAAGCGAACTGAATGAAAGATGTTATTTATTGCGTAACATAGACTCGGTAAATATTCCATGCTGGAAAATAAATAAGAAACGGTGTTGGTTTCGAATAATACACTTCTAATGCAAATATTGATAGTCATTTATGCTTTGATTACACACTTAACAAGCTTGTCTCACATTTTAATGAATTTAAACACGACATATAAACATTAAAAATTTTTTTAATAACATAAAAATCAATATCAATTTCGATTCAATTGAAACCGAATACGAATAGGGCGAAAAATGCAAACAAACATTCAATATTTTAAAATAATCCAACCCCTAGCTAGATAAATTCAATGACAGAAAGACAAATACAATAATTCTACTTTTAGATTTTGTTCTTAAAGTGCTTTAAAATTAAAAATTCAATTAGAACGTACATAATTTGTCAAAAAACTAAAACCAACATTAATTCTACAGATATTTAAAAATTGAACAAATATTTAAATAGAAAATTAAAAAATACATAATTTAAAAACCGTAGTATAAATAAATGTTAAGGTTTGTATTTTAACAGTAAAATAAATATACATTGAGTACAAGATCAACTTGTCGATTTTAAAATAATACAGTTATAAAAGTAATAAAGCAATTTTCTGAAATCAATTTTAATTTTACGAACTGAATGATAAATTAATTTTAAATTCTCTGGTCGAAAATGATATTTTTAAATGTTTTCTGCTTTCACAGAAAGACCAAATATAAAATGGCATTATAAGAATTAAATATTATTTTGTCTATGTGAAAAATAGTCAATAAACAAAATATAACTCATATATATATATATATATATATAGATAGTTATAGATAGATATATAAAATTATAAACCATAAAACTCTCTAAGAAATTTTATTATGATTAAAGTCCACTTATTCCATACACAAGCATGCATATTAAGACGTTAAATAACGTCAATTGACGTTTTTTAGAATAAAAAAATGTATACAGCTGACATCAACAAGCTAACAATTAATCGAAGAACACAACCTGAAAAATATGATCAAGTTTACAATTAATATTTTATGTTTATCTGTATTTCAGTTCTAAAAAAATACAATTGAACGTTATTCAATTGAATTAGAATACATGCATATCTCTACAAATATGACTTATTTAATACACAATTATCTAATCTCCCTTTCTGATAAAACAATGAACATTTTCAGAACTACAACGTAGTTTCATTCATATGTATATATTTTTTATTAGCAAACACAGTAAGTACATTTCCTGTGAAACACTATACTTGAGAGTCCTTAAGACTATTCTTGATTTTATTTTTCTACAATACCGGTTTCGATGAGACATCTCTTCATCAATTAACTCGTTCTGCAAGATGTTCGCCAATGATCTATTAAAACTATCATGAAAATATAACCAGACTGTTTACATATTCAACTAACAGTCGAGAAATGATCGTCAACAATGACAAAAAATGATAATTTTTACTTTCAACATTCACGGCACGTACGTACAGTTAAAAATAAATGCAGTAATCTTTCTTCTGTCGATATTTTTTTATCAATACACTCTTTAACCTTGAATATATATATATATATATATATATATATATATATATATATATATATATATATATATATATATATATATATGTCTAGCCAAACGATCACGTTTTATTTAAAAACAGTTGGAGATAGAGGAAGAAACCTAGTACTAAAAATGTTGAAGATAAAAGAAGGCACATTTCAGTGATCTTGAATTATCTTTAATGACCTTTTTTGAAACACAAAATCAAACTTTTTTTTTAAATTCCATGAGGTTATTTTGGTCAATGATCTTTATATAAACTTCAATAAC
Organism: Acanthacorydalis orientalis; assembly: GCA_034766995.1. Lineage (NCBI taxonomy): Eukaryota > Metazoa > Arthropoda > Insecta > Megaloptera > Corydalidae > Acanthacorydalis > Acanthacorydalis orientalis. Next base: position 30,512,554 of record CM068321.1, on the reverse strand, counting down.
GAACACCAAATTTAATTTAAAAAAAAAACTATATGCCATATCGAAGTTGTCTTTGAGTTTAACTATAAACACAATTTCGGGTGCTTATGATCTTCGCTGTCAAAGAGCCCTAAAACCCCAAATAACTAACACCAGGAATTAAAATTAAATATTTGGTAGCACTTTTATCAAATATCTTAGAAACAGGTGGATTTTCGATGAAGTACTTCGATATAAAAAAATATCCAAATATAATGGAAGAGAATCTCAAAAATACCGTTCCCAATTTAAAACACAGATAGGTTTCGACTGTACTTCAAAAAAATGTGCAGTTTGTAAAATACTTTCGAGTGAGGATTTCAAAACATCCTTTTCAATGTAAAAAAATAGTTAAATTTGGTTTCGACTTCAGAAACCAATGACATTTAAGATAATTCAGTTACTAAAAGATTTACCTCTTAGTCTCTTACAATTTTAATGATTTGTTTCCCTATCTCAAAATCTTTTCGTGAAAACCGTTAAGACAGTTTCATTAAAATCTTTCTCTCCCCCACTACATTCTATATATATATATATATATTACATTTTGCTCTATATAATATTATGATCAACAGAAGTACATGTTTTCAAAATGTAGAAAAACATCAAATGAAACATGATCTTAATTAAAGGATTAATAGCACGAGTGCCAAATTAAGAGAATTTTCAAGGGCGTGCATATAAATTTTATTTTTATTCGAACTTAAATACATATAAGTTAATAAAAATATTAAACGATAATCATATTTGATAAATAAACAATCTCAGTACAACAACCTCTCAAAATCGCTCTTATGTAAATAGAAGTTTATACACCAATATATTTAAACATATCATACACACACACACACACACACACACACACACACACACACACATATATATATATATATATATATATATATATATATATATATATATATATATATATATAATTATTTTAACCGCTTATCGCAACATTCAACTTTGGTCAATATATATATTTGAATTTACCTTCAAAACATGAAACTGGAGTGAAATCTTTTTAAGTCATTGACATTATTTACACTATTTTTAAACAAGTATAAATATACAATTATATTTAGTACGAAAACGGTAATCTGTCTTCATTATATATGATTTTAAAGTAATAATTTATCATAACATTTACATCATCGTCTAAAAAATATGTTGTAACTATAATTTATTATCTAATTTTTTTACAAACAATAATCGTATATATATTTGAAATAACACAAGAGATCTTTTTAAACATTTAAGATACATCATAATCATATTTTTATTTTTCCTGAAAAAAGAACATACCAAAGTTTTATCAAATTCATTTAATTGCAAAACAAATCGACAAAACAAGATATTTAATTTTTTAATCAGTGATTTATTTATATAACATGTTTTTTATTTTTTTTTACTGCTCGAGAATGTCTTGTGGACAATAGAATTTCGAAATAAATTTAATATTTTTAGTACATCATATAAAATACATTCTACCTTTATTTAGAATAATTTTAATAAAGAAAATATATAATAAAAAATAATATTAATTCTGTTCCTAATATACAACACAAATACTATGAAAATTATGCATACACATTTCAACTGAAATCTCAAATATTATAAAACCTTTATGAAAATAGAACCAAATTTCAATCTTGCAATATTATTTTATATATCTAGACAGATTTCAATAGAACTTCAATTAACAATGTTAGTTTTTTCTAATAATCTTTTTTAACATGACCACAGTCAAAATAAATAAATCTTCCTAGTCTAAAATAAAAAAAATGTTTCAGTAATTTTACTGACATTTAAATGATATGAAAAACGTTAATAAATTATTCAAAGAAACAATCGATTTGTAATTATAGTTTCACTTATTACGTATACATATTTAAAGATATCTTCAATACTGCGTATTTATTTTTTGTACCCCAATACTTGATTAAAACAATGAATTATTTTTAGATAAAACAAATGTGAAATTCTTTTCAAATAGAAGATCGGCCTGTAATTAGATGTCAATTTTAAAAAGTATGCAAATAAATAATTAACAGTACGAGAATAACTACAATTTTGGATTTGAATATATTTTTTTATTTATCGAATACAAACAGCCTGGAAGAAATAAAAAGGACCACATTGAATATTTTTTGATATATTTTATTTTCATACAGTTTGTTTATAGAACTATTGAAAACCAATCTATTTTTTTTCATTTTTATACTTTCTTATCGTCAAATTTCAATTATTCTACATATAATAATATTCAGTGGAAAAAAACTATATATCCTGGAACTGAAAATCAATAACTAAAAAGAATAACAACATAAAAATGGACACAAAAGTTATTTTCTATGAAGAAAAATGTTGCCTTTTAATAAATATTTTTTTATTACAGAAATATACAGAAATTCTGACACTTACAAAATACTAGCAAACTTTTATTAATTTTTTACATACAATTATACACAATTAAACGAAAAACAAGCAATAAAATAAAAAAATATGTTCATAAATGTCTTATTTCGGTCATAACATTTTCAATTTCTTTTATGAAGACCACATTTTTTAATAACTTAATTATTTCAATTGTTCTTCAGGTATTTCGACAAAAAATTACTTCTATTTAAAAATACTGTTCAGATTTAATCAATATAATATATACAAAGATCATGAATGAATTAAATAACTAAATACTGGATCATCGATAAGTAATGCGGGTTTTTTTTTAAATTAGTTTGGAACATCAAGAAATTGACGTTTTAATTTTGATCCAAAATATATTACAGTCTTTGACACTTAACATTGTTATAAACAATGCATTTTCCATCGTCAGAAACAATTCTATTTAAAATTCGATCATTCTACAACCGGCATAAATGAGAAGTGCAAATGTTCACACATTGTTTTAAATTAACGTCCGATAACGAGTGCGGAACCCACTGAGGCCCAGCTTAGAAACATCACCACCAATCATTTTCAAGTGCCGATGAATAGTTGAATACGTTGATCTGAGCTTCTTGGCTAATTCTTCTACCGAACCATAGAAGGAAAAAAGCTTTCAATTCAAACCATTTATTCAATAAACATACATAATGCTTATCTTTAAAAAACTTATAACTAGCTTATCTTTATAACTCATTCGAGTAAATCACATTTCAAGATATTAATTTACTTATTAACTTTTAATTGTAGCAAATAGGGTAACAAAAAAGTAATTAAATATTATTCTGTTAGATAGCAATATAATTATACTTGTAACAATTTCAAATAGTGTATAAAATGAAATTATGGAAATAAAAACATTGACCTAAAGAAATATTGATTTTAAACCTACATAATAATTTTCATACTTGTTACATGTAAATTGCTTTTTTAAAAAAAATTAAGAAATGAAAACCCTTGTAATTTTCCTTGAACAGAGCCATTATATATATATATATATATATATATATATATATATATATATAATTTGCAACTAATCTGGAACATAAAACTGATTATAAAAATTTCGCAGAAAAAAAGCAAATCAAACACCAAAAAATCAAAAAGATGATTACAAAAATGTATTATTGCAAAAAATCAGCCCTCTATTCTGACATCCAACGTAAAATTTACTACAATACTTTCATAAATTTATTGAAAAAAAGTATTTTAAAAACTTCACAGAATGACAAATATTTTTGATCTTATGTTCACATTTACATTAAATTTCTTTATAATAAAATATAATACAGTTAATATTAGTTTTAAATCGAATAAAATCTTTTTAGAATAATTAATTAAAAGGAAATAGTTAATTTTTCACTTATTTTTATAAATTCGTTGATATTTTTTCAGATTGTTATCATTTACAACCCACAAAAACGATAAACAATACAATAAATTAATAAATAATAAGAATGTTAAGGTCTTATTGACTACGTTGAAGTAAAAGTTGTACATTCAGAGATCTGATCAATTTATAAACATGTGAATATTTTTTTATAAATTAACAGACAACAAATTAACATATTTAAAAATACAAAAGTAAAATTAAGTGTAAGCAGAAGAAATTTTAAATATGTTTAAAGATGCACCTTCTAAACATGTTTTAAAATATAAAAGAAATATTTCTTGTATATTAACCAATATAATTCATTTCCAAAAATAGGTGTAAGATTATCAGGATATATATATATATATATATATATATATATATATATATATATATATATATGATTTAAAGAACAAAAAATCGTTTAGATATTAACAAATGAATGTTCACTCCTGAAGCACCAAAAAATGAGTTCTGACTAAAATATTTAAAAATTAATTATTAGTTATTTTAATAAGAGCTAAGCCAATATTGACCAGTAATTAATTATTTCACATTTTGGACAGATAAAATGTTTGTAATGTATGGAGAGCAAAAATTCTCTTATGGAAGTAAAATTTGTTATTTAGTTTCAGATATTTTATATAAAAAATAACAAATATCTTTCAATAATACATACATATATATATATATATATTAGGTACAAAATATATAAATGACCATCAGATTCACCAATGACCATCAATTTACATTAATTTAAATAAAGTATGGTAGTCAAATAGAACAATACCAATGAAACAATTTCCTGTACACGAATATTACAAAAAAAAAATCGTTTTAATAAAATTATTTTTTGTTATTCCGCATTACCTTGCATCTATTACAAATATTTTGATCCACAGTCATTCTTTAAACAATTTGATCTGACTAATACACTGAACTGCCTTGAAAATATAACAAACAGGTCAGGTCAGCCGCTGTTTGCGGTTAGAATAATTGTTTGCGGAAACACAATCAATTTCGGATCTTAATGAAAAAAAATGCTTCTTCTAATGATAACACTAACACTTACTTATATTTTTAAATAATGATACTACATTAATTTTTTGAATAACTTCAAAATATTTTATAAATACAAGCTATTAACTGCTACTAACTGTACAGATTTGGAAACAAAACACATCTGCAATGGTGGAATTAGAACAAAATCGATAGTTCTTGCAGCTACATTTAAACTACGCATCTATTTGTCTAATCAATAAACTGCACATCAACAGCTACTCGCAATATTATAAATTAAATTATTGTTATAAATAAATCAGATGAATCAGATAAATCCGATACTTATCATTTAATCAGATATTGATATTCAAATGAATGCACTTTGTTATAATTTGAATTTTAAATCGATATAATATTAGTCCACCATACAGAAATAAACAAATATAAATAAATAATATATATATATATATATATATATATATATATATATATATATATATATATATATATATATATATCATTAAAAAATCTAATCACATTCTCTAACATATGTATACTGGGGACAAAATTAGAATATTTGTTGACTGGAGAATATTTAGGTCACGAACGTTCCAAAGACGTACGCATCATAAAACATGTCTCCGCATCATAATGTCATTTATAAATTATTATTTCATACGCATACACAATTTCTAAGTACTTACCATTCTTTTCTAGTTTTTGAACTACCGCTTCGACGATCATCGCTTTTTCTTTAACTTTTGATTTTAAATGATTTTCACCTTGTTTAGCCATTGCAACCACTATCGCAAAACTGAATTGCGTTCGAGTAACGAGTGAACGCCAACCTGACGAATCACGTCCTTTACAGGTAAAAGAACACAGAGTTGATATGTTGAACTGTTTGAAACAAACCAACGGGATTTCTTTGTCCTGTACCTGGAATCGTAGCATGAAATTATATTCTTTTGTACAGAAATGTATACATTTATGTTATTGACTCGTTATCGGTTTTTAAAATCAAAAATAATATAATCTCTCATACCTACACTGAAGTATGAATTAAAATAGATTACAACAACTAGCGGTGATCATGTTTTGATCACGCTAGCGAATCGTGCACATATTCTAGAAAAATTACGTTGTGTAGTACTTAAATCTTATCGTGCAAACATTGTTTTTATTGCATTATTACAGAAATTCATGTTTTAATGTATACGTGCACTCACATTATTTGCACAAATATACTAATTATACACGTACATTCATATATATATATATATATATATATATATATATATATATATATATATATATATATATGTGTAAAATATCCAGAAATACGTTCTTAGTATAACGGTCCTAAAAATAAATCATAAAGAGATATATACCTGAGGTGTTTTCTCAATTTTATGAACTTGTATTTGATGCCAGATCTTTAAACAATGAATCTTTTATCATTATATTTCTGTATAAAAAATCCCACATGCAGTAATATTTCAAAATAAATGCACTTACACTTCAATTATTAATTAAGTGTATGTATATGTAAGTAAACAATAGAAATAATTATATGATTCATTAAAGTCATAAAAACCATTTTATAAAAAGTAAAAATAAGAAATTTATTAAATAATGACTGAAAATTCCACGTATTACTTCATTAATTGAAAAACGTCATTTATAATGAAATGCATTGTAAAGATGATAGAATTTTCCAACGTTAGACTAATTTTCCACATTGTGTTTTAATCTGTGCATTACTGATTAATATGCAGGAAAACTTGATCAGATTCAATGATAACGAAATCCAATGTATAATATAAAATATACATTACAAGGAAATCAAAACTAATTAAATAATTTCAATAAAAGAATCCAGTTTTAGATTTTTATCGTTCTCTTTCTTCATTCAAACAAATTCATTAATATTTATGTAAGCACAAGATTAATATATTCATGACCAAACATTTTTCGTTTGTTTGTTTTTTTTTTATGATTTACTGTTTGTTAAAGAATCAAAGAATTTGTAAAATTTTGTAAACAAATTTAATGTATTCGTTGGTACAAAAATAATAGTTAGATGTTTTTTTTGTAATTTATTTATTTTATTCTGCTTTCTCAAATTAATGTCGAATTTTGTTCCATATTAAAGAACAGATATTTGAATTAAATATAAAATATGAACAGACATTTTATAACAAAAAGTATATAATATAAAATAAATAATTCAGTATCTGTTTAATTCAGAACATAAACCGTAATAATTATTTGTTTTAAAGTAATTTAAAAATGTATTTACTTATAGAATTTAAGGCATTTGAGAAACATGAGCAATATTTTATATTTAAACAAATAATTTCAAATTAAAATCAGAAAGCATATATTGTAGGATAATTACAATATATAAATATATATATATATATATATATATATATATATATATATATATATATATATATACTATTATTATTATTATCCATCCTTCCATATGCACACACAATACACATCATCGTAGAAACAGTTAGATAGTAAATACTAGTGACATCTATTGCTATAATAAATAATTATGAGTTTAATTAGCGAATGTTCAAATCAGGCCGGTCAAGGTAACAGCAAAATATGAGCATGCTATTTACTTTTGCGGACATAATTAGATGGCGTTAGTTGTTCGATTTGTAAGTCATTTTATGTATCGTTTTACTATTGGCAGAGAACATGAGAAATATAAATGCCTCTGATTGGTCGAATAAAAATTGCATTCTTTACAAAATAATGTTTACAATTTCGTCTGTTTAATACTGTTTATTATCGCTTTTTGAACACTTTGTGAGAATGAATTTTGCTCGCCGTGCCTGTTACACTTGCGATGGCCCGAGGGATAAATTATTTTATTGCCCTAGGACGAAAAGCAGGTGAGTTAAATTTTAATTTTATTAACATTCATTGTTAATAGTTATTTATGTGTAATTCTGTTTGTATCGTAGAGCACAACTATGGCTTCAAGCAATGGGAATTGGTGAAAACCATGCTAATGCTGCATAAAAAATGATGAGATTATGTAGCCATTCATTTTAAAATAAGCGACTTTACCAATTTCCTACAAAGCCTCTTAAATAGATCAGCCGTCCCCTCTTTGTGCTTGGAGAGACAGGTATAAAATGTTCTCTATTTGTTAACATCATCTACATCTGTTAAAAATAAATAAAGTGGTTTATTAGATACGGTTTTGAAAAATAACAATTTTTAAAAATTATGCTATGTGAGATACAATGATCCGAAAGTACCTAATTTGTTTTTGAGTAGCGATAAACATTTGTATAATAAGTACTATTTAAATTTTAGCCACCGTCTGCAGTGTTTCCATCGACCAGCACGATGGAAACACCGATCGCTCCTACCATTGCAGATGAGATCGATCTGCCAGTAAATGTAAGTATTCACAACTTTAATATTATAATTTATTTTGTAAAATTATAAAAAATTCTATTATAATCATTCAAATTGTAGCCAAATCTGCAGTGTGTCTGTTATTATTTTGAATAGAAACACTGGTGGTATAAGTTAATTTAGTAATTCAAAATAGTACAATATTATATGATATAATACATGTATATTTTAGATCGCAACTTTGGAGGAACCATCAGAAATTGCCACACTCCATACAAACTCGATTGAAACGAGTGACAACAACGAAGCAACGCCTTTAGTAGCCGTTCCTTTTAAAAAATCTCGTGTAAGTAGTTGTTATTCTTTAGCATGATTTATACATCTGACATTCAAAATCTATTAATTTTATTTCTATTTTAGAAACCAACACTAATATCTCAGAGATATTAGGAAAGAAATGCCAAACACGTCGAGTACAGAAAAATCTATGAAGATTTTAAAAAGGAAACAAAAATATATTTGTACTCTGAAACGTGTTTGTGCAAAAAATAAGAAAAATATAAAGGTGTTGTTACGAAGCAGTGCAGATCACTTGAATTTAATTGTCAAAGATCTTCCTACTACAGCCCGAATGTGGTTGGCCTCACAGGTATTAATTTTTCAAATTATTAAATATTTACATTGTCGTTTATAAATTAATAAACATATGTATATTTTTTATAGCTTCATGTCAGGGGTGTGGCACAGTCAGGCAGACGGTGGACTGAAGAAGAAAAATTGCTGTGTTTGTCTTTCTGGAAAAGAAGCCCAAAAGGTTATCGTTTATTACGGAAATTAATTGCTTTACCATCGATCGATACTTTAAGGACTCTTTTGAGATTGATCCCTTTGAAACCAGGTGTGAACGACTTATGATATTGCAGATTCAAATTAATAATTCTGAGGTTGTTTTTAGCTATTTCGATATTCCTAGACTTTTGAAAATCTTTTCCAGACGTGCTGTTTAGTTATTAAGTGTTGTTTATTTTTTATTAGTATTTATTTATTTATTATTAGTGTTTAATTGTTTAACATTAGTGTTTAATTATTCAATATTAGTGTTTAATTATTGTTAGTATTAAGTATAGTTTTAAAATAAATAAGTTACATAAATAACTGTCTTTTTTGTTAATTGTAAACAGCATCATACAATAGTATGATTGCAAGAAAATTTAAATTTATTATATATTCACATCCATTCAAAAATGTTTAATTTTAACACAATTCTGTAATAATTTTAAAGTATTGAATTTCGTATTTTATATCGAATTCATTACTTTAGAATTATTATTAAATGTGTTAAAATTAAACATTTCTGATTGGGTACGTACATTAGCGCTAATATTCAAATTTGAAGTATTCAAACCTCCCACACCCCCCAACCCATCGTTTTCATGCCATAGATTTTTAACCCGTACCTTGTCATCTAGAGATACTTTATCTATGGTATACATTCAGAAATATTTCACACAAATTTAACACAATTTTATAATAATTCTAAAGTAATGCATTCGATATAAAATACGAAATTTATTACTTTAAAATTATTATCAAATTGTGTTAAAATTAAACATTTATGAATGTATGTGAATATATTTTAAATTATTTAATTTTTTTGCAATCATACGATTGTATGATACTGTTTTCAATTCACAAAAAAAAAACCAGTTATCTATGTAACATACTTATTTTTAAAAAATAAATAACACAATAAATAACTAAACACTAGTGAAAAATAAATACTAATGATAATCACAAAAAAAAACATTTAATACAACGTTGTAAAAATTACTCTACTTTGAAATCAAAAAAGGGGTCTTTGTTTTTCGATTTTAAGGAATTTAATCCTTTCATGTTATTGCATCCATGTTACAAACCATGCACACAACCCGAAGTCCAATTGACTCTACTTTCCGAATAACTTCAATAATTATAATTAACAAATTACCTTAAGTTAAATTTCGGCAAAAATAATAAGCAATAGGCTGCTTCCAGCTACACCTCTCAGTATGAAAACCATAATACTATTTGCATAATCTTTCCCTATGAATACGGTGTCCTTGTATGAATAAGATAACATGCATATGAGGAAATGTGAGAAAATACCACAGATCAGCTGGTCAAAGTAACAGAAAATATTAGCATGCAATTTAGTTCTGACAACCTTCAATTTTTTTTCTAATATCTCTTCGAGATATTAGAAAATAAATACCAAACACGTCAAGTACAGATAAATTTATGAATATTTTAAAACAGAAACAAAAATATATATGTACTCTGAAGCATATTTGTGCAAAATATAAAAAAAATATATACAAGTGCTGTTACGAAGCAGTGCAGATCACGGATCTAGTTTTTTAAGATCTTCCTGTTACAGCGTGAATCTTGTTGGCCTCACAGCTAATAATTTTTTCAAATTAATAAATATTTACATTGTCGTTTATAAATTAACGAACATTAACGATATATTTCTCGTAGATTCCTGTCAGGGGTGTGGCAGATTCAGGCAAACGGTGGACAGAAGAAGAGTTGTGTTTGTCTTTCTGGACAAGAAACCCAAAAGGTTATCGTTTATTACAGAAATTAATTACTTTACCATCAATAAATACTTTAAGGGTTCTTTTGAGATTGACCCCTATGAAATCAAGTCTGAACGACTACATCATGTCGTACCTAACAAGCATGGTCAGTAATTTGGAGGACAACACCAACTTCTGTTCATTAATGTTCGATGAAATGTCAAGTCACGAAGAGTTGCTATATGACCAACATGTTAATAGAATTACTGAGAATGTTAACATGAACCCCGGATTCGTAGGGAAGGAATACGTAAATAGCATTATGGTTGTCATGTAGTAAGATGTGAGACATAATTGAAAGCAGTCAATTGCCTACTACTTTTGTCATATATATATATATATATATATATGTGTGTGTGTATATTATAAAAAAATACATTTGTAAAAGAAATTATCTCAGTTTTTGTTATCACTTTGCTTAAAAAGCACTTTATTTAGTGTATTGTCTTTTTAATTTCGATTCATCAAATTTAAAAAAATTAAATAGAACAAGAATTTTAAACTAATTTAGAAAAAAAAGCAACCCCTGGATATTTTATAAATTAAGAAGATTTCATAAAAAAATATGATGTCATTTTCCTGCTGAAACGTTTTATTTTCAATAATAAAATATAAATAATTACTAATTAAAATGACAAGACAGACAATACAAAAAGCAGGAACACTGAACACTTTATTTTATAAATAAATTTATACCAACATATATTTTTTATTTATGCTTCAATTACACATTCAAGTACAAATGGTATCCTGTAAAGTTATTTATCATAAATATCTTGTAAAAATTTATAACTAGTTAAATTAAAATATAGCATGTCACCTTCAATTGAAATGATCTGGTTCACATTTTCATAGAAAATATTATTCACATGTAAAAATAAATGTATATTTATTAGTATTAAAAAAATTGTAGATTAAATTTGGTGTTTAATTTAAAAACTGAGATTATAAACAAGGAATAAAAGAAGTCAAAGTTTATTAATGTCTACATTTCCTTCAAACACATAAATTAAGTATTGTTTTTTTTAGAAAATTTGTATTGCACTGTATTTATTAGTTGTATGTTAAGTTACAAATTCATTGATTCTTTTTAATCAATTTTTATTGTATTATATGATTATTTAGCTAAGTGTCCCAACATACTCGTACATATATACTTCTTTACAACAAGATTTTTATGTATTCAAAAATAAAACAAATAAAAAAAACGTTCATTGTGTGAAATATACAAATTGCTTAAATCTATTTAATTTGATTTATTAATTATATATTTATGAGAAAATTAATTAAAATGTTTTTATTAACAAAGTTAATTTAATTTGCATAAATTAGTTCATTGAACTCTGGGCGTCAATGACATTGGATGTTGAAGGACCCTAAAACCCAAATAACTAACTTCATTGAATTCTTTTTACTAACTTTGAAGTTGGTACTGACACACAAAAGAAGTGATTGAATTGATAAGTTATTGAACTGACGTTAGTACCATGCTTAAAGCTAGTAGTTTTCTATTATTTTAAAGTATAGACACTTTTTTTCAGTCTCTTGTCGTGAGTGCTTCGAAACAATTTTGGTTATGCAATTGAATATTATTTGTAAGTATTTTCATTTTTGTACAATTGATTCTTTGAATATTTTGCTTAAATGTTCTGTTTTCAGTCGAAAAAGGAGGATAAATCTATTAAAACATTTTTAAAATGTTACGGCTTAATTTTTTATTATAAACTAAACTGATGAAATATAGACGCGTTTCCATAAATCATAATTATTTCATATATCCCTTCTAGGCTGATTTATATTTTTACTATTTGAATAATCAATCGGGCATTTACATCGGGAGTTTCATTAATTTAAGTTAGCATGTGTTTCATAAAAAGAGTTTATAATTCATTTAGCTGAGTTGAAATTTAAGATTTTAGTGTATATATATATATATATATATATATATATATATATATATAATTCTTATTAGAATTCTCCTATATTGAATTTTTGTACATTGTTTAAAATAATTTGTTTTCTGTCAAACATCTTGAATGACAAACTTTTCAATGTTAATTTCAGAATCCTCCACTGCATAATCTATTATTCTTAAAAAGGTATTTTGTTGTTTTATTAATTATTGGTTATTCATTAAATAGTGAATTTAAAGTTTTTTAAACATTTGTTTGGAATCTGCATAAAATTTATTATACATTACACTTAAAATGTCTAATTTGGGTCAAAATAAATTTAGAAACGTCATCTTTAGCGCCGTTTTTAATTCGTCGAACAGTCGCCATATTGAAGCTTGACTCTCCGTGCTTCTCCGATGTTCATTTCCAGTTGGTTTTCGTTGATGAGAGGTTGTTTTTGAATTTAAGTAAATTTACTCAGGTTTTAATTATATTTAAGTGATCTATTGTTGTATTCAATTGAAATCTTCACGAGTTTGTTATGCTGAAATGTTATAAAGGTATGATACTTTTTCACTGTTTTGAATTACAAACATTAAATGAAATATTTCCGAAATGACGCTTCCCATTAATCCTGCGATTTTGTTGGTTAGTTGTTGTGTTGTTTTTTTTTCTTTTTATAATAAAACGTGAAATGTTTGAATTACACTTAATTTTATACAAGTTCATTGTTCATCATTTACTTATTGAAGTTTTTCAAACTTGAATTTATTTCTGCGCAAATCAGTTAATTAGTAGCTCTAAACGTTATTTATTGAATTATTTTCTTAAACTTTCGCATAATATTTGATTTTTCGCAATTGAAAGCACAATGTTGATTGTTGATGATTAGAACGGATTCATTTAATCAGATATATATATATATATATATATATATATATATATATAATTCTTATCAGAATTCTCCTATATTGAATTTTTGTACATTGTTTAAAATCATTTGTTTTCTGTCAGACATCTTAAATTACACAGTTGTCAATGTTAGTTTCAGAATTCTCCATTGCATAATCTATTATTTATTAAAAATGTATTTTGTTGTTTTATTAATCATTGGTTATTCATTAAATAGTGAATTTAAAGTTTTTTAAACATTTGTTTGGAATCTGCATAACATTTATTATACATTACACTTAAAATGTCTAATTTGGGTCAAAATAAATTTAGAAACGTCATCTTTAGCGCCGTTTTTAATTCGTCGAACAGTCGCCATATTGAAGCTTGACTCTCCGTGCTTCTCCGATGTTCATTTCCAGTTGGTTTTCGTTGATGAGAGGTTGTTTTTGAATTTAAGTAAATTAACTCAGGTTTTAATTAAATTTAAGTGATCTATTGTTGTATTCAATTGAAATCTTCACGAGTTTGTTATGCTGAGATGTTATAAAGGTATGATACTTTTTCACTGTTTTGAATTACAAACATTAAATGAAATATTTCCGAAATGACGCTTCCCATCAATCATGCCATTTTGTTGGTTAGTTGTTGTGTTGTTTTTTTTTTCTTTTTATAATAAAACGTTAAATGTTTGAATTACACTTAATTTTATACAAGTTCATTGTTCATCATTTACTTATTGAAGTTTTTCAAACTTGAATTTATTTCTGCGCAAATCAGTTAATTACTAGCTCTAAACGTTATTTATTGAATTATTTTCTTAAACTTTCGCATAATATTTGATTTTTCGCAATTGAAAGCACAATGTTGATCGTTGATGATTAGAACGGATTCATTTAATCAGATATATATATATATATATATATATATATATATATATATATATATATATATAATTCTTATCAGAATTCTCCTATATTGAATTTTTGTACTTTGTTTAAAATAATTTGTTTTCTGTCTGACATCTTGAATGACAAACTTTTCAATGTTAATTTCAGAATCCTCCACTGCATAATCTATTATTATTAAAAATGTATTTTGTTGTCTTATTAATCATTGGTTATCCATTAAATAATCAATTTAAAGTTTATAATCATTTCTTTGGAATCTGCATAAAATTTATTATACATATTACGTTTAAAACGTCTAATTTGTGTAAAAAAAAAAAAAATTAAAAACGCCACTTTTAATTCGTTAAACAGACGCCATGTGAAGTTTGACTCTCGGTTCTTCTCTGATGTTCATTTTGCAGTTGGTCTTCGTTGATGATGGGTTGTTTTTTTATTTAAGTGAATTTATATTGGTTTTAATTAAATTTTAGTAATCTATTTCGTGCGTTCAGTTAAAATCCTCAGGAGTTTGTTATGCTAAGGTTTTATAAAGGTATAATAATTTTTCATTGTTTTGAATTTCAAACATTAAATGAAATATTTTTAAAATGACATTTTCCGCCATATCTTGCCATTTTGTTGGTTTGTTGTTTGTTTGTTTTTTTATATATATATATATATATATATATATATATATATATAATAAAACGTTCAACGTTTTAATTACACTTAATTTTTGTATAAGTTCATTGTTCATCATTTATTTATTGAAATTTTTCAAATTTAAATTTATTTCTTCAAAAATCAGTTAATTATCAGTTCTAAAAGGTTATTTTTTTGATCTATTTTCTTTAAATTTCGCATAATATTTGATTTTTCACAATTAAAAGCTGAATGTTGATCGTTGATGATTAGAATGGATCCATTTAATCAAATGTATAAAAAAAAACAGCAAATGACCGCCACAAAATATTACTTTTTGACATATTGTTAACAGAGGTATTTATTTTTACAGTTTGTGTGAAGAATCGTCAGTGTGTTTAGTGTGAAGAATCGTCATTGTGTTTAGTGTGGTGAAGTATCATCAGTGTAAAGGAAATAATCGACATCAGGTTTTTTCAATAGAAATATTTTTTACTGTAAAGCAACGCAGTATCATCAGTGTAAAGGAAATAATCGACATCAGGTTTTTTCAATAGAAATATTTTTTACTGTAAAGCAACGCAATTTCCATCGTGTTTTCCTCTACTATCTCAGTGAGTTTTCACTGATATCGTTTTAAAAAAAATGTTTAGAACAATTCGACATTCATTTTAATGTTAAGTTATTGAAACGATGTCAGCTGTATGTGTGTGGATGGATACTTATTATTTATTTTCAAACATTAGGTTGATTTCAAAATTGGTGGTCTTCAATATATGAGATGTTATATTGAACGATTGTCATTTTTGTAATCGACGCACGGAGCTTTCGGGGTGGATGAATTGCTGTAAAGCGAAGTTGAAGCCTTCGACTCCACGATTTTCCACACATGATTTTCAGGTGTTAGGTTAAGGCTGCCCGTCGTGCAGCTTAGATAAGGGAACGCATATATTAATCCGCTTCACGGGTTGTATATGTCGTCTCACCTTGTAGCAGGTGTAGCGTAGGAGTGGCTCGGATCAAATCGATTTCGAGTCCTAGCTTATTGTGTTTTTTTTGTTTTCATGTTTTCTCTTTCAGGTCCCAGAACTTCAATCTCTTTTTTTGTTTGTTGTAATTTAAAGTAGATTTTTTGCTTTGTCGATTCAGTAAATTTAGTGTTTTTTGTAGATTTTAATTAGTTTGATTTTTTATCTTTTTAATATTAGTATTGATTTGTTTTTATTGAATTAGTAGTAGTTTTATTTTGTTTCATTTTTATATTCTTTAATTGTAGCTTTTATTTGATTTGTAAGTTTTGTTGCTAGTTGATTTAAAGTAGTTTAATTCTGTTTTGATAATTAACTTCACTCCCTCGCCATGGATTGTGGGGTAATGATACAAATCGTATCATTACCATGTGTGTTTGGTAATCAGATCAGTTATGCTTCATAACAGAATGTACATATTAAGATTCTAATACAAGTGATAACGCGTTTTAGAATTTTGTATGTATTATTCGCCATTGATACATAATTTATTTGGTTAATGTGTGATTCCCGAAATTGCGTTTTTGTTTTACAGTACATATATGTATATATATATATATATATATATATATACATATACATATTAGTTATTTAAGTTCAGTTAGTGCATACATTTAACTCAATTTGTTTTATCAGACTGGTAAACATTTTAAATCTAAAAAATGTATCTATTTATCTGAAAATAGATCAAATATCATTCAATATAAAGTAGATCAAAAAAATTAGATCTAATTTCATTGATATCTGATAAAACCTAATAATTTAATCAAAATGGCAAACTAATTAACAGAAGACAAACAATGTATGATTTTTATGAATACTAGATGTATTCAGCTTTCTGTCGATTTGATTAATGATCGAAGGAGAGTTATGAAAATCGTAATTGCTGCTTACAAATATGTTCATACAAAATTGTATATATTTTTGGATTCTGGTTAAATGGTTAATTTAGTTTTGATTAAATTCGCGGAGTGTATTCAGTGTAAAGTGTCTACCATCGATGGATTCATTAGGTAAAAAAGGTACATTCTTATTTTTTTAAATGATATATTTTCTAATTACTTTTTATTTCAGCAATCAAAAAAATCCACTTCGAGTTCAGTCAATTAATTGCTTTGATAATATTTAATCCGTTTCTATTTCCTGTCAGTTCTTTTTTAAAGCGATAATGTTTTTAATTTTTATCATTCAATAAACTATCAGAAAATTTCAATTAAAATTCCTTAGATAAGTTTCTTTTCTTGATTTTTCTTTTATTGCACATATCAATATTCAAAAATTTTCTTACAACACCTAAAAATACCACCATTAAAATCATACATAATATTCATATTACAATGAATATCTTTTGTAGAAATGTATTGATCGATTCTCATATAAATTTCTTGCTTCCCAATGACATTTTGTTCTGTCAACATCATCACCAAGCTAAATAGTATACAAACAGCATAATTACCCCTGTGTGAACTGACAGGTTTTTTCACAGTAAATTTATTCATCTGAGATTTAATTATGACTGAAAATTTATAGATTTTCAATTTTCTATTGGAACCACAATTAGTTTTTTGATTTTCTGATTTTTACTTTCAATATTTTATTTTTATAAATATTTACAGTTGACAGAACATCCGAAATAATTTTCTTTCAATAAATTTCTCTTTTTTTCACGAAATTGATCTGTGAACAATTTCTTAGATAACAGTATTTTTTAATTATAATTTTAAGATTCGACTTCATCGACAACCTGTTAAACGATTTTCTTATTTGATGATTAAATAATTTATTTTTATGTACATAAATGGATCAGATATCATTCAACATACAACTATTCTTCATTAAACCTCCTTCTTCATAAAAATTGAACTTTAAACCATATCGCAGTAGAGAGTTATTTGTTAATAAATTTTCAATCTTCTATTATATCGACAATCACTTCTAGTTTATCTAATTTTCTGATTCAATAATTTATTTTTATGTACATAAATATATCAGAAATCACTCAACAAAAATCATTTTTCAATAAATTTCTCTTCTTTCATCATATAATAATTTTTCGAATGACATATTTTTTAAAAAAATTTCTAATTTTTATTATATCGACAATAACATTTTCGATTTTTAAATTTCTGACTTCAATATTTTCTTCTTATACATATAAATGGTTCAGAGGTCATTCAACACTGGTCATTTTTCAATATATTTCTCTTTCTTCTTTTTAACCATTTGAACCTTAAACTATTCCTCTGATCCAGTCATTTTTTAATTTATTTCACCAATGAATGACTAAAAAAAACTTCAATAGATAAAATTTATATTCATGATTTTTAAAGAACTCATTGTCATTCATTAGAACAACGCAGGCTGACTTCTAATTCAATCAATCGATTACGGATCGATTGATTAAATTAGAAAAAAAGCTCTCATGCCGACTCGGTTCGGTCGCGTCGCCGGTCGCGTTTGTAAAACGACTCGGAACCGTCCGTTCGTGTCGTTTTTAAAAATAATTTGTTATCGAATTCGTCTAAAACAAAATGTTCTTTTTACGAATTCTGTGTGTGCGCGAAAAGTACTTAAAGTAATACCGAGTGTCGTTCGGGTCTTCGATTGCGTCCTCGATCTCCTGTCCAGGTGGCCCGTACGGGCGCGCGCCCGCCGAGGCTATGCAGGAGTAGAGGTACCCGGGAGTGTTTGCTTTTTGATTATCAGATCGGACGTACGACCGTCCGTTAAAAATAGTATATAGTGTATTCGTTTCAATTAAGTGTTCTGTGGTTCCTGTCCGAGATGGAGAGCTGACCGGTGAGCGGATTGTGGTGAAGTATCATCAGTGTAAAGGAAATAATCGACAACAGGTTTTTTCAATAGAATTGTTTTTTACTGTAAAGCAACGCAATTTCCATCGTGTTTTCCTCTACTATCTCAGTGAGTTTTCACTGATATCGTTTTAAAAAAAATGTTTAGAACAATTCGACATTCATTTTAATGTTAAGTTATTGAAACGATGTCAGCTGTATGTGTGTGGATGGGTACTTATTATTTATTTTCAAACATTAGGTTGATTTCAAAATTGGTGGTCTTCAATATATGAGATGTTATATTGAACGATTGTCATTTTTGTAATCGACGCACGGAGCTTTCGGGGTGGATGAATTGCTGTAAAGCGAAGTTGAAGCCTTCGACTCCACGATTTTCCACACATGATTTTCAGGTGTTAGGTTAAGGCTGCCCGTCGTGCAGCTTAGATAAGGGAACGCATATATTAATCCGCTTCACGGGTTGTATATGTCGTCTCACCTTGTAGCAGGTGTAGCATAGGAGTGGCTCGGATCAAATGGATTTCGAGTCCTAGCTTATTGTGTTTTTTTGTTTTCATGTTTTCTCTTTCAGGTCCCAGAACTTCTATCTCTTTTTTTGTTTCTTGTAATTTAAAGTAGATTTTTTGCTTTGTCGATTCAGTAAATTTAGTGTTTTTTGTAGATTTTAATTAGTTTGATTTTTTATCTTTTTAATATTAGTATTGATTTGTTTTTATTGAATTAGTAGTAGTTTTATTTTGTTTCATTTTTATATTCTTTAATTGTAGCTTTTATTTGATTTGTAAGTTTTGTTGCTAGTTGATTTAAAGTAGTTTAATTCTGTTTTGATAATTAACTTCACTCCCTCGCCATGGATTGTGGGGTAATGATACAAATCGTATCATTACCATGTGTGTTTGGTAATCAGATCAGTTATGCTTCATAACAGAATGTACATATTAAGATTCTAATACAAGTGATAACGCGTTTTAGAATTTTGTATGTATTATTCGCCATTGATACATAATTTATTTGGTTAATGTGTGATTCCCGAAATTGCGTTTTTGTTTTACAGTACATATATGTATATATATATATATATATATATATATATATACATATACATATTAGTTATTTAAGTTCAGTTAGTGCATACATTTAACTCGATTTGTTTTATCAGACTGGTAAACATTTTAAATCTAAAAAATGTATCTATTTATCTGAAAATAGATCAAATATCATTCAATATAAAGTAGATCAAAAAAATTAGATCTAATTTCATTGATATCTGATAAAACCTAATAATTTAATCAAAATGGCAAACTAATTAACAGAAGACAAACAATGTATGATTTTTATGAATACTAGATGTATTCAGCTTTCTGTCGATTTGATTAATGATCGAAGGAGAGTTATGAAAATCGTAATTGCTGCTTACAAATATGTTCATACAAAATTGTATATATTTTTGGATTCTGGTTAAATGGTTAATTTAGTTTTGATTAAATTCGCGGAGTGTATTCAGTGTAAAGTGTCTACCATCGATGGATTCATTAGGTAAAAAAGGTACATTCTTATTTTTTTAAATGATATATTTTCTAATTACTTTTTATTTCAGCAATCAAAAAAATCCACTTCGAGTTCAGTCAATTAATTGCTTTGATAATATTTAATCCGTTTCTATTTCCTGTCAGTTCTTTTTTAAAGCGATAATGTTTTTAATTTTTATCATTCAATAAACTATCAGAAAATTTCAATTAAAATTCCTTAGATAAGTTTCTTTTCTTGATTTTTCTTTTATTGCACATATCAATATTCAAAAATTTTCTTACAACACCTAAAAATACCACCATTAAAATCATACATAATATTCATATTACAATGAATATCTTTTGTAGAAATGTATTGATCGATTCTCATATAAATTTCTTGCTTCCCAATGACATTTTGTTCTGTCAACATCATCACCAAGCTAAATAGTATACAAACAGCATAATTACCCCTGTGTGAACTGACAGGTTTTTTCACAGTAAATTTATTCATCTGAGATTTAATTATGACTGAAAATTTATAGATTTTCAATTTTCTATTGGAACCACAATTAGTTTTTTGATTTTCTGATTTTTACTTTCAATATTTTATTTTTATAAATATTTACAGTTGACAGAACATCCGAAATAATTTTCTTTCAATAAATTTCTCTTTTTTTCACGAAATTGATCTGTGAACAATTTCTTAGATAACAGTATTTTTTAATTATAATTTTAAGATTCGACTTCATCGACAACCTGTTAAACGATTTTCTTATTTGATGATTAAATAATTTATTTTTATGTACATAAATGGATCAGATATCATTCAACATACAACTATTCTTCATTAAACCTCCTTCTTCATAAAAATTGAACTTTAAACCATATCGCAGTAGAGAGTTATTTGTTAATAAATTTTCAATCTTCTATTATATCGACAATCACTTCTAGTTTATCTAATTTTCTGATTCAATAATTTATTTTTATGTACATAAATATATCAGAAATCACTCAACAAAAATCATTTTTCAATAAATTTCTCTTCTTTCATCATATAATAATTTTTCGAATGACATATTTTTTAAAAAAATTTCTAATTTTTATTATATCGACAATAACATTTTCGATTTTTAAATTTCTGACTTCAATATTTTCTTCTTATACATATAAATGGTTCAGAGGTCATTCAACACTGGTCATTTTTCAATATATTTCTCTTTCTTCTTTTTAACCATTTGAACCTTAAACTATTCCTCTGATCCAGTCATTTTTTAATTTATTTCACCAATGAATGACTAAAAAAAACTTCAATAGATAAAATTTATATTCATGATTTTTAAAGAACTCATTGTCATTCATTAGAACAACGCAGGCTGACTTCTAATTCAATCAATCGATTACGGATCGATTGATTAAATTAGAAAAAAAGCTCTCATGCCGACTCGGTTCGGTCGCGTCGCCGGTCGCGTTTGTAAAACGACTCGGAACCGTCCGTTCGTGTCGTTTTTAAAAATAATTTGTTATCGAATTCGTCTAAAACAAAATGTTCTTTTTACGAATTCTGTGTGTGCGCGAAAAGTACTTAAAGTAATACCGAGTGTCGTTCGGGTCTTCGATTGCGTCCTCGATCTCCTGTCCAGGTGGCCCGTACGGGCGCGCGCCCGCCGAGGCTATGCAGGAGTAGAGGTACCCGGGAGTGTTTGCTTTTTGATTATCAGATCGGACGTACGACCGTCCGTTAAAAATAGTATATAGTGTATTCGTTTCAATTAAGTGTTCTGTGGTTCCTGTCCGAGATGGAGAGCTGACCGGTGAGCGGATTGTGGTGAAGTATCATCAGTGTAAAGGAAATAATCGACAACAGGTTTTTTCAATAGAATTGTTTTTTACTGTAAAGCAACGCAATTTCCATCGTGTTTTCCTCTACTATCTCAGTGAGTTTTCACTGATATCGTTTTAAAAAAAATGTTTAGAACAATTCGACATTCATTTTAATGTTAAGTTATTGAAACGATGTCAGCTGTATGTGTGTGGATGGGTACTTATTATTTATTTTCAAACATTAGGTTGATTTCAAAATTGGTGGTCTTCAATATATGAGATGTTATATTGAACGATTGTCATTTTTGTAATCGACGCACGGAGCTTTCGGGGTGGATGAATTGCTGTAAAGCGAAGTTGAAGCCTTCGACTCCACGATTTTCCACACATGATTTTCAGGTGTTAGGTTAAGGCTGCCCGTCGTGCAGCTTAGATAAGGGAACGCATATATTAATCCGCTTCACGGGTTGTATATGTCGTCTCACCTTGTAGCAGGTGTAGCATAGGAGTGGCTCGGATCAAATGGATTTCGAGTCCTAGCTTATTGTGTTTTTTTGTTTTCATGTTTTCTCTTTCAGGTCCCAGAACTTCTATCTCTTTTTTTGTTTCTTGTAATTTAAAGTAGATTTTTTGCTTTGTCGATTCAGTAAATTTAGTGTTTTTTGTAGATTTTAATTAGTTTGATTTTTTATCTTTTTAATATTAGTATTGATTTGTTTTTATTGAATTAGTAGTAGTTTTATTTTGTTTCATTTTTATATTCTTTAATTGTAGCTTTTAATTGATTTGTAAGTTTTGTTGCTAGTTGATTTAAAGTAGTTTAATTTTGTTTTGATAATTAACTTCACTCCCTCGCCATGGATTGTGGGGTAATGATACAAATCGTATCATTACCATGTGTGTTTGGTAATCAGATCAGTTATGCTTCATAACAGAATGTACATATTAAGATTCTAATACAAGTGATAACGCGTTTTGGAATCTTGTATGTATTATTCGCCATTGATACATAATTTATTTGGTTAATGTGTGATTCCCGAAATTGCGTTTTTGTTTTACAGTACATATATGTATATATATATATATATATATATATATATATACATATACATATTAGTTATTTAAGTTCAGTTAGTGCATACATTTAACTCGATTTGTTTTATCAGACTGGTAAACATTTTAAATCTAAAAAATGTATCTATTTATCTGAAAATAGATCAAATATCATTCAATATAAAGTAGATCAAAAAAATTAGATCTAATTTCATTGATATCTGATAAAACCTAATAATTTAATCAAAATGGCAAACTAATTAACAGAAGACAAACAATGTATGATTTTTATGAATACTAGATGTATTCAGCTTTCTGTCGATTTGATTAATGATCGAAGGAGAGTTATGAAAATCGTAATTGCTGCTTACAAATATGTTCATACAAAATTGTATATATTTTTGGATTCTGGTTAAATGGTTAATTTAGTTTTGATTAAATTCGCGGAGTGTATTCAGTGTAAAGTGTCTACCATCGATGGATTCATTAGGTAAAAAAGGTACATTCTTATTTTTTTAAATGATATATTTTCTAATTACTTTTTATTTCAGCAATCAAAAAAATCCACTTCGAGTTCAGTCAATTAATTGCTTTGATAATATTTAATCCGTTTCTATTTCCTGTCAGTTCTTTTTTAAAGCGATAATGTTTTTAATTTTTATCATTCAATAAACTATCAGAAAATTTCAATTAAAATTCCTTAGATAAGTTTCTTTTCTTGATTTTTCTTTTATTGCACATATCAATATTCAAAAAGTTTCTTACAACACCTAAAAATACCACCATTAAAATCATACATAATATTCATATTACAATGAATATCTTTTGTAGAAATGTATTGATCGATTCTCATATAAATTTCTTGCTTCCCAATGACATTTTGTTCTGTCAACATCATCACCAAGCTAAATAGTATACAAACAGCATAATTACCCCTGTGTGAACTGACAGGTTTTTTCACAGTAAATTTATTCATCTGAGATTTAATTATGACTGAAAATTTATAGATTTTCAATTTTCTATTGGAACCACAATTAGTTTTTTGATTTTCTGATTTTTACTTTCAATATTTTATTTTTATAAATATTTACAGTTGACAGAACATCCGAAATAATTTTCTTTCAATAAATTTCTCTTTTTTTCACGAAATTGATCTGTGAACAATTTCTTAGATAACAGTATTTTTTAATTATAATTTTAAGATTCGACTTCATCGACAACCTGTTAAACGATTTTCTTATTTGATGATTAAATAATTTATTTTTATGTACATAAATGGATCAGATATCATTCAACATACAACTATTCTTCATTAAACCTCCTTCTTCATAAAAATTGAACTTTAAACCATATCTCAGTAGAGAGTTATTTGTTAATAAATTTTCAATCTTCTATTATATCGACAATCACTTCTAGTTTATCTAATTTTCTGATTCAATAATTTATTTTTATGTACATAAATATATCAGAAATCACTCAACAAAAATCATTTTTCAATAAATTTCTCTTCTTTCATCATATAATAATTTTTCGAATGACATATTTTTTAAAAAAATTTCTAATTTTTATTATATCGACAATAACATTTTCGATTTTTAAATTTCTGACTTCAATATTTTCTTCTTATACATATAAATGGTTCAGAGGTCATTCAACACTGGTCATTTTTCAATATATTTCTCTTTCTTCTTTTTAACCATTTGAACCTTAAACTATTCCTCTGATCCAGTCATTTTTTAATTTATTTCACCAATGAATGACTAAAAAAAACTTCAATAGATAAAATTTATATTCATGATTTTTAAAGAACTCATTGTCATTCATTAGAACAACGCAGGCTGACTTCTAATTCAATCAATCGATTACGGATCGATTGATTAAATTAGAAAAAAAGCTCTCATGCCGACTCGGTTCGGTCGCGTCGCCGGTCGCGTTTGTAAAACGACTCGGAACCGTCCGTTCGTGTCGTTTTTAAAAATAATTTGTTATCGAATTCGTCTAAAACAAAATGTTCTTTTTACGAATTCTGTGTGTGCGCGAAAAGTACTTAAAGTAATACCGAGTGTCGTTCGGGTCTTCGATTGCGTCCTCGATCTCCTGTCCAGGTGGCCCGTACGGGCGCGCGCCCGCCGAGGCTATGCAGGAGTAGAGGTACCCGGGAGTGTTTGCTTTTTGATTATCAGATCGGACGTACGACCGTCCGTTAAAAATAGTATATAGTGTATTCGTTTCAATTAAGTGTTCTGTGGTTCCTGTCCGAGATGGAGAGCTGACCGGTGAGCGGATTGTGGTGAAGTATCATCAGTGTAAAGGAAATAATCGACAACAGGTTTTTTCAATAGAATTGTTTTTTACTGTAAAGCAACGCAATTTCCATCGTGTTTTCCTCTACTATCTCAGTGAGTTTTCACTGATATCGTTTTAAAAAAAATGTTTAGAACAATTCGACATTCATTTTAATGTTAAGTTATTGAAACGATGTCAGCTGTATGTGTGTGGATGGGTACTTATTATTTATTTTCAAACATTAGGTTGATTTCAAAATTGGTGGTCTTCAATATATGAGATGTTATATTGAACGATTGTCATTTTTGTAATCGACGCACGGAGCTTTCGGGGTGGATGAATTGCTGTAAAGCGAAGTTGAAGCCTTCGACTCCACGATTTTCCACACATGATTTTCAGGTGTTAGGTTAAGGCTGCCCGTCGTGCAGCTTAGATAAGGGAACGCATATATTAATCCGCTTCACGGGTTGTATATGTCGTCTCACCTTGTAGCAGGTGTAGCGTAGGAGTGGCTCGGATCAAATCGATTTCGAGTCCTAGCTTATTGTGTTTTTTTTGTTTTCATGTTTTCTCTTTCAGGTCCCAGAACTTCAATCTCTTTTTTTGTTTGTTGTAATTTAAAGTAGATTTTTTGCTTTGTCGATTCAGTAAATTTAGTGTTTTTTGTAGATTTTAATTAGTTTGATTTTTAATTTTTTGCTTTCATTTTTTATTTTTTTTTAATATTAGTATTGATTTGTTTTTATTGAATTAGTAGTAGTTTTATTTTGTTTCATTTTTATATTCTTTAATTGTAGCTTTTATTTGATTTGTAAGTTTTGTTGCTAGTTGATTTAAAGTAGTTTAATTTTGTTTTGATAATTAACTTCACTCCCTCGCCATGGATTGTGGGGTAATGATACAAATCGTATCATTACCATGTGTGTTTGGTAATCAGATCAGTTATGCTTCATAACAGAATGTACATATTAAGATTCTAATACAAGTGATAACGCGTTTTGGAATCTTGTATGTATTATTCGCCATTGATACATAATTTATTTGGTTAATGTGTGATTCCCGAAATTGCGTTTTTGTTTTACAGTACATATATATATATATATATATATATATATATATATATATATATATATGTATATATATATATATATATATATATATATATATAAATTAGTTGTTTAAGTTCAGTTAGTGCATACAGTTAACTCGATTTGTTTTATCAGACTGGTAAACATTTTAAATCTAAAAAATGTATCTATTTATCTGAAAATAGATCAAATATCATTCAATATAAAGTAGATCAAAAAAATTAGATCTAATTTCATTGATATCTGATAAAACCTAATAATTTAATCAAAATGGCAAACTAATTAACAGAAGACAAACAATGTATGATTTTTATGAATACTAGATGTATTCAGCTTTCTGTCGATTTGATTAATGATCGAAGGAGAGTTATGAAAATCGTAATTGCTGCTTACAAATATGTTCATACAAAATTGTATATATTTTTGGATTCTGGTTAAATGGTTAATTTAGTTTTGATTAAATTCGCGGAGTGTATTCAGTGTAAAGTGTCTACCATCGATGGATTCATTAGGTAAAAAAGGTACATTCTTATTTTTTTAAATGATATATTTTCTAATTACTTTTTATTTCAGCAATCAAAAAAATCCACTTCGAGTTCAGTCAATTAATTGCTTTGATAATATTTAATCCGTTTCTATTTCCTGTCAGTTCTTTTTTAAAGCGATAATGTTTTTAATTTTTATCATTCAATAAACTATCAGAAAATTTCAATTAAAATTCCTTAGATAAGTTTCTTTTCTTGATTTTTCTTTTATTGCACATATCAATATTCAAAAATTTTCTTACAACACCTAAAAATACCACCATTAAAATCATACATAATATTCATATTACAATGAATATCTTTTGTAGAAATGTATTGATCGATTCTCATATAAATTTCTTGCTTCCCAATGACATTTTGTTCTGTCAACATCATCACCAAGCTAAATAGTATACAAACAGCATAATTACCCCTGTGTGAACTGACAGGTTTTTTCACAGTAAATTTATTCATCTGAGATTTAATTATGACTGAAAATTTATAGATTTTCAATTTTCTATTGGAACCACAATTAGTTTTTTGATTTTCTGATTTTTACTTTCAATATTTTATTTTTATAAATATTTACAGTTGACAGAACATCCGAAATAATTTTCTTTCAATAAATTTCTCTTTTTTTCACGAAATTGATCTATGAACAATTTCTTAGATAACAGTATTTTTTAATTATAATTTTAAGATTCGACTTCATCGACAACCTGTTAAACGATTTTCTTATTTGATGATTAAATAATTTATTTTTATGTACATAAATGGATCAGATATCATTCAACATACAACTATTCTTCATTAAACCTCCTTCTTCATAAAAATTGAACTTTAAACCATATCTCAGTAGAGAGTTATTTGTTAATAAATTTTCAATCTTCTATTATATCGACAATCACTTCTAGTTTATCTAATTTTCTGATTCAATAATTTATTTTTATGTACATAAATATATCAGAAATCACTCAACAAAAATCATTTTTCAATAAATTTCTCTTCTTTCATCATATAATAATTTTTCGAATGACATATTTTTTAAAAAAATTTCTAATTTTTATTATATCGACAATAACATTCTCGATTTTTAAATTTCTGACTTCAATATTTTCTTCTTATACATATAAATGGTTCAGAGGTCATTCAACACTGGTCATTTTTCAATATATTTCTCTTTCTTCTTTTTAACCATTTGAACCTTAAACTATTCCTCTGATCCAGTCATTTTTTAATTTATTTCACCAATGAATGACTAAAAAAAACTTCAATAGATAAAATTTATATTCATGATTTTTAAAGAACTCATTGTCATTCATTAGAACAACGCAGGCTGACTTCTAATTCAATCAATCGATTACGGATCGATTGATTAAATTAGAAAAAAAGCTCTCATGCCGACTCGGTTCGGTCGCGTCGCCGGTCGCGTTTGTAAAACGACTCGGAACCGTCCGTTCGTGTCGTTTTTAAAAATAATTTGTTATCGAATTCGTCTAAAACAAAATGTTCTTTTTACGAATTCTGTGTGTGCGCGAAAAGTACTTAAAGTAATACCGAGTGTCGTTCGGGTCTTCGATTGCGTCCTCGATCTCCTGTCCAGGTGGCCCGTACGGGCGCGCGCCCGCCGAGGCTATGCAGGAGTAGAGGTACCCGGGAGTGTTTGCTTTTTGATTATCAGATCGGACGTACGACCGTCCGTTAAAAATAGTATATAGTGTATTCGTTTCAATTAAGTGTTCTGTGGTTCCTGTCCGAGATGGAGAGCTGACCGGTGAGCGGATTGTGGTGAAGTATCATCAGTGTAAAGGAAATAATCGACAACAGGTTTTTTCAATAGAATTGTTTTTTACTGTAAAGCAACGCAATTTCCATCGTGTTTTCCTCTACTATCTCAGTGAGTTTTCACTGATATCGTTTTAAAAAAAATGTTTAGAACAATTCGACATTCATTTTAATGTTAAGTTATTGAAACGATGTCAGCTGTATGTGTGTGGATGGGTACTTATTATTTATTTTCAAACATTAGGTTGATTTCAAAATTGGTGGTCTTCAATATATGAGATGTTATATTGAACGATTGTCGTTTTTGTAATCGACGCACGGAGCTTTCGGGGTGGATGAATTGCTGTAAAGCGAAGTTGAAGCCTTCGACTCCACGATTTTCCACACATGATTTTCAGGTGTTAGGTTAAGGCTGCCCGTCGTGCAGCTTAGATTAGGGAACGCATATATTAATCCGCTTCACGGGTTGTATATGTCGTCTCACCTTGTAGCAGGTGTAGCGTAGGAGTGGCTCGGATCAAATCGATTTCGAGTCCTAGCTTATTGTGTTTTTTTGTTTTCATGTTTTCTCTTTCAGGTCCCAGAACTTCAATCTCTTTTTTTGTTTGTTGTAATTTAAAGTAGATTTTTTGCTTTGTCGATTCAGTAAATTTAGTGTTTTTTGTAGATTTTAATTAGTTTGATTTTTAATTTTTTGATTTCATTTTTTATCTTTTTAATATTAGTATTACTTTGTTTTTATTGAATTAGTAGTAGTTTTATATTGTTTCAGTTTTATTTTCTTTAATTATAGCTTTTATTTGATTTGTAAGTTTTGTTCATAGTTGATTTAAAGTAGTTTAATTTTGTTTTGATAATTAACTTCACTCCCTCGCCATGGATTGTGGGGTAATGATACAAATCGTATCATTACCATGTGTGTTTGGTAATCAGATCAGTTATGCTTCATAACAGAATGTACATATTAAGATTCTAATACAAGTGATAACGCGTTTTAGAATTTTGTATGTATTATTCGCCATTGATACATAATTTATTTGGTTAATGTGTGATTCCCGAAATTGCGTTTTTGTTTTACAGTACATATATATATATATATATATATATATATATATATATATATATATATATATATATATATATAAATTAGTTGTTTAAGTTCAGTTAGTGCATACAGTTAACTCGATTTGTGTTTTATCAGACTGGTAAACATTTTAAATTTGAAAAATATATCTATATATCTGAAAATAGATTAAATATCATTCAACACAAAGTTGATCAAAAAAAAGAGATCACATTTCATTGACATCTGATAAAACTTAATTTAATCAAAATGGCAAACTAATTAAGCAGAAGACAAAAAGTGTACGTTTTCTATGAATACTAGATGTATTCAGCTTTCTATCGATTTGAATAATGATCGAAAGAGAGTTATGAAAATCGTTATTGCTGGTTACAAATATGTTCATACAAATTGTATATATTTCTGGATTCTGGTTAAGTGGTTAATTTAGTTTTGATTGAATTCGCGGAGTGTATTCAGTGTAAAGTGTCTACCATCGATGGATTCGTTAGGTAAAAATGGTAAATTCATATTTTTTTAAATGATATATTTTCTAATAACATTTTCTTTCAGCTGTCGAGATAATCCACATCGATTTCAATCGATTAATTTTTTTCTGATAATATTTAATCCGTTTCAATTTCCTGTCAGTTCTTTTCCAAAAACGATAATGTTTTTAAATTTTTATCATTTAATGAACTATTAGAAAATTTCAATTACCATTCTTCAGATAATTCATCGATTTTCTTTTCTCGATATTTCTTTTATTGAACATATAAATATTCAAAAAGTTTCGCAAAATATCTAACAATACCACAAATATTCAAACCAAATATAATACTGATATTGCAATGAATAACGTGTGTTCAAATTTATTATAATCTATTCTCATATAAATTTCTTGCTTGCCATTAACATTATGTTCTGTCAACATCACCACCAAGCTCAATAATACACAATTAGTAAAACTATCTCCTAGCATGAACTGACAGGTTTTGCCACAGTAAATTCATTCATCTTAGATTTACATCTGACTGAAAAGATATAGATTTTCAAATGCCTATTGGATCCACAATCATTTTGTCGATTTTCTTATTTTCTGTTTCAGTATTTTGTTTCTATAAATATTTATAGTTGACAGAACATCGAAAATATCTTTTTTCAATAAATTTCTCGTTTTTTTCACGAAATTGATTTATAAACAATTTCTTAACTAACAGTATTTTTTTAAAATACTTTCAAAATTCTTCTACATCTACAACCTATTAAACGATTTTCTGATATAATAATTTACTTTTATGTACATAAATAGATCAGTTATCATTCAACATACAACTATTCTTCATTAAATTTCTTTCCTCATAATAATTGAATTTTAAACAATATCTCAAACGACAGCCATTTGTTAGTAAATTTTCAAGTTTATGTTATATCAACAATCACTTCTAATTTTTCTTATTTTCCGTTTCAATAATTTATTTTTATGTACATAAATATGCCAGAGATCACTCGATATGAATCCTTTTTCATTTCTCTTATTTCTCTATATAATAATTTTTCGAATGACATATTTGTTAATGAATTTTCTAATTTTCACTACATTCCGACAATCACTTTCTCGATTTTCTAATTTGTCACTTCAATATTTCCTTCTTATATACATAAATCGTTGAGAGGTCATTCAACACAAGTCATTTTTCAATAAATTCCTCTTTCTTCTTTTTAAGCATTTTTTCTGATCCAATCATTTTTTAATTTATTTCACCAATGAATGACTAAAAAAAACTTCAATAGATAAAATTTTTATTTATGATTTTTAAAGTTCTCATTGTCGTTCATTGGAACAATATAGGCTGACTTCTAATTTAATCGATCGAACACGGATCGTTTGATTAAATTAGAAAAAAGCGCATCTCATACCGTTCGGCCGTCTCGGTTCGGTGGCGGCGCCGGTCGCGTTTACAAAACGGCTCAGAACCGTCAGTTCGTGTCGTTTTTAAAAATAATTTGTCATCGAACTCGTTTAAAACGAAACGATCTCTTTGAGAATTCTGTGTGTGCGCGATAGTGCGTCCTCGATCTCCTGTCCAGGTGGCCCGCGCGGGCACGCCCGCGACGAGGCTCTGCAGGAGGAGAGGCACCCGGGAGTGTTTGCTTCTTGATTATCAGATCGGACGTACGACCGTCCGTTAAAAAATAGTATATAGTATACTCGTTTCAATTAAGTGTTCTGTGGTTCCCGTCCAAGATGGAGAGCTGGCCGGTGAGCGGATTGTGTGAAGTATCATCAGTGTGAAGGAAATAGTCGACACCAGGTTTTTTCAACCCAATTATTTGTTTACTGTAAACCAACGCAATTTCCATCGAGTTTTCCTGTACTATCTCAGTGAGCTTTCACTGATATCGTTTTTGAAAAAAAAATGTTAAATGTTTCGACATTCATTTTCATATTTAGTTACCGAAACGATATCATGTGCATGTATGTATGTGGATGGATACTCATTATTTATTTTCACACATTAGGTTGGTTTCAAGATTGATGGTCTTCAGTATATGAGATGTTATATTGAACGATTGTCATTTTTGTAATCGACGCACGGAGCTTTCGGGGTGGATGAATTGCTGTAAAGCGAAGTTGAAGCCTTCGACTCCACGATTTTCCACACATGATTTTCAGGTGTTAGGTTAAGGCTGCCCGTCGTGCAGCTTAGATTAGGGAACGCATATATTAATCCGCTTCACGGGTTGTATATGTCGTCTCACCTTGTAGCAGGTGTAGCGTAGGAGTGGCTCGGATCAAATGGATCTCGAGTCCTAGCTTATTGTTGTTTTTTTGTTTTCATGTTTTCTCTTTCAGGTCCCAGAACTTCAATCTCTCTTTTGTTTGATGTAATTTAAAGTAGATTTTTTTTGCTTTGTCGTTTCAGTAAATTTAGAGTTTTTTTGTAGATTTTAATTAGTTCAGTTGTTAATTTTTTGCTTTTATTTTTTTAACGTTAGTATTGATTTGTTTTTAATTAATTAGTAGTAGTTTTATTTTGTTTCAGTTTTATTTTTTCTTAATTGTAGCGTGTGTTTGATTTTCAAGTTTTGTTTGATTTGATTTAAAGTAGTTAATTTTGTTTTGATGATTAACTTCAATTTAATTTTGTTTCGTTTTGACTTAATAACTAATTTTGTTTTGATAATTAACTTCATTCCCTCGCCATGGATTGTGGGGCAGTGGTACAAATCGTACCATTGCCATGTGTGCTTGGCAATCAGATCAATTATGCTTC
This sequence comes from Acanthacorydalis orientalis, assembly GCA_034766995.1. Lineage (NCBI taxonomy): Eukaryota > Metazoa > Arthropoda > Insecta > Megaloptera > Corydalidae > Acanthacorydalis > Acanthacorydalis orientalis. The sequence continues at coordinate 30,479,138 of CM068321.1, read as the reverse complement.
ATAACAGAATCTACATATTAAGATTCTAATACAAGTGATAACGCGTTTTGGAATCTTGTATGTATTATTCGCCTTTGATACATAATTTATTTGGTTAATGTGTGATTCCCGAAATTGCGTTTGTGGTTTACAGTACATATATATATATATATATATATATATATATATATATATATATACATATATATATATATATATATATATATATATAAATTAGTTGTTTAAGTTCAGTTAGTGCATACAGTTAACTCGATTTGTTTTATCAGACTTAACATTTTATATCTGAAAATAGATCAAATTTCATTGACATCTGATAAAACTTAATTTAATCAAAATGGCAAACTAATTAAACAGAAGACAAAAAGTGTATGACTTTTATGAATACTAAATATATTCAGCTTTTTATCGATTTGAGTAATGATCGAAAGAGAGTTATGAAAATCTTAATTGCTGCTTATAAATGTATTCATACAAATTGTATATATTTCTGGATTCTGGTTAAATGGTTAATTTAGTTTTGATTGAATTCGCGGAGTGTATTCAGTGAAAGTGTCGGCCATCGAGTGGATTCGTCAGGTAAAAAATGTACAATTCTTATTGTTTTAAATGATATATTTTCTAATAACTTTTTATTTCAGCTGTCAAGAAAATCCACATTGATTTCAATCAATTATTTTATTTCGATAATATTCAATCTGTTTCCTTTTCCTGTCAGTTCATTTTTTCAAAACGATAATGTTTTTAATTTTTTTCATTTAATCCACGATCAGAAAATTTCAATTACCATTTCTTTGACGATTCATCGATTTTTCTTCGTGACATTCTTTCTATTATTGAACATATAAAGGTTCAATAACTTTCTTAAAACATCTAACAATACCACCATTAAAATCAAAAATAATATTCATACTACAATGAATATCTTGTGTACAAATGTACAGATCGATTCTCATATAAATTTCTTGTTTCCCAATGACATTAAGTTCTGTCAACATCATCACCAAGCTAAATAGTATACAATTAGCATACCTTCTTTAGATTGAACTGACAGGTGTTTCACTAGTAAATTCAATCATCTAAGATTTACATCTGACTGAAAAGATATATATTTTCAAATATCTATCGGATCCACAATCAGTTTTTTGATTTTCTGTTTCAATATTTTGTTTTTATCAAAATTAATAGTTGACAGAACATAAATAATAAATAATTTTACAATCAATTTCTCTTTTTTCACAAAATTGATCTATAAACAGTTTCTTAGAGATCAGTTTTCTTACAATACTATCAATAATTTATTTTTTGTACATAAATAGATCAGATATCATTCAACAGAAAGCATTTTTCATTAAACATCTTTCTTCACAGAAATTGTACTTTAAATAATATCTCAGATGACAGTTATTTGTTAATAAATTTTCAAGTTACTCTTATATCAACAATCACTTCTAGATTTTCTAATTTTCTGATTCAATAATTTATTTTTATGTACATAAATATATCAGATCATTCAACATAAATTCTTTTTCAAACGACATATTTATTAATAAATTTTCTAATTTGTCACTTCAATGCTTCCTTTTTATACATATAAATGATTCAGAGGTCATTCATCTCTGGAAACTTTTCAATACATTTTCTTTCCTCCTATAATAAAATTGAACTTGAAATAATTTGTCTGGTCCAGTTATTTTTTAATTAATCCTCCAATGAATAACAAAAAAAAACTTCATGTATCTCTTTTTTGTTTGTTGTAATTTAAAGTAGATTTTTTGCTTTGTCGATTCAGTAAATTTAGAGTTTTTTGTAGTTTTTAATTAGTTTGATTGTTAATTTTTTGCTTTTAATCTTTTTAATATTAGTATTGATTTGTTTTTATTGAATTAGTAGTAGTTTTATTTTGTTCCAATTTTATTTTTTTAATTGTAACTTTTATTTGACTTTTATGTTTTTGTTTTAATCAATTTAAAGTAGCTTAATTTTGTTTTCATAATTAACTTCAATCCTACCCTCGATGGATTTCGATTCCTAGATCAATGGTTTTTTTTGTCTTTGTTTTCTCTTTCAGGTCCCAGAACTTCAATCTCTTTTTTGTTTGTTGTAATTTAAAGTAGATTTTTGGCTTTGTCGATTCAGTAAATTTAGAGTTTTTTGTAGTTTTTAATTAGTTTGATTGTTAATTTTTTGCTTTTAATCTTTTTAATATTAGTATTGATTTGTTTTTTATTGAATTAGTAGTAGTTTTATTTTGTTTCAATTTTATTTTTTTAATTGTAACTTTTATTTGACTTAAGTTTTTGTTTTCAGTCGATTTAAAGTAGCTTAATTTTGTTTTTATAATTAACTTCAATCCCTCCTTCGTTGGATTTCGAGTCCTAGATGAATCGTTTTTTTTTCTTCATGTTTTCTATTTCAGGTCCCAGAACATCAATCTCTTTTTTGTTTTTTTGTAATTTAAAGTAGATTTTTTGCTTTATTGATTCAGTAAATTTAGTTTTTTGTTGTTTTCAGTTAGTTTACTTGTTATGTTAATTTTTTGCTTTTATTCTTTTTAATATTAGTATTGATTTGTTTTTAATGAATTAGTAGTGGTTTTATTTTGTTTCAATTTTATTTTATTTAATTGTAGCTTTAATTTGACTTTTAAGTTTTGTTTTTAGTCGATTTAAAATAGCTTAATTTTGTTTTCATAATTAACTTCAATCCCTCCCTCGACGGATTTCGAGTTCTAGATCAATGATTTGTATGTCTCTTCATGTTTTCTCTTTTAGGTCCCAGAACTTCAATCTCTTGTTTTGTTTGTTGTAATTTAAATTAAATTTTTTATTTTGTCGATTCAGTAAATTTAGAGTTTTTCATAGATTTCAATTAGTTTAATTATTAATTTTTTGCTTTTATTTATAATCTTTTTAACATTAGTATTGATTTGTTTTTAATGAATTAATAGTAGTTTTATTTTTTCATTTTTATTTTTTAAATTATAACTTTTGTCTTTTGTTTTTTTTAGTCGATTTAAAGTAACTTAATTTTGTTTTCATAATTAACTTTAATTCCTCCCACGATGGATTTCGAGCCTTGGATGAATGGTTTTTTTTCTCTTTGTTTTCTCTTTCAGGTCCCAGAACTTCAATCTCTTTTTTTGTTTGTTGCAATTTAAAGTAGATTTTTTTGATTTGTTAATTAATTCATCATCTTTTTAATTAATTCTCCAATGAATGACAAATAAACTCCAATAGATAAAATTCGTATTTATGATTTTTATTAAACCTTTCAATATTTTATTTCAATTTTTTTACCAGTTATACTTATTAACCTCTGAGCCTTCCCTATATAATTTAAAAGTTTTGTTTTAAGTAACAAATTTACCAGTTCTCTCATCTAGATATTTTTTAAGTCGATCAGTAAAATTGAAGCTTCAAAAATTAAATATAAATACTTGTATCTTTTGAAATATATCTATGATTAGGCCAGAAAACATTTGTTAATATTTCAATGTTGCAATATCAATCATGAGGTTTTTTTCAAAAAAAAACTCAATTTAATTTCTTAATTGAAATAATAATATTTGAAATTTATTTAGGATTTAAAACGTTTTTCAAAATATACTAAGATATATTTTTTTAAAATTCAAATTGATAATAATTTTTGAAAACAAAGAATTAAAAATCAGTCGAAAAGATTCCCTAGAAAATGTTCAGAATTTTTTAAATGTTCAGAATTTTTAATTTATTAAATGTTCAGAATTACTTATTAAACCAAATAAATTTGTTTTAGAAATTGTATACAAATGTTGTTAGACTTTTGGAAAATATTACTAAAATATACATTACAGTATTTCTAAAAATCTCTTGTTTAAATATCAGTATTTTAATTACATTTTTATTTATTTAAATAATTTAATAATATTTTTATTAATTGACTCAATGAAATATCAAGATATCTGTGTCGCCTCCAAGATAAATCCAATAAGAAAATAAATGAAGATCATGATGAAAAAAAGAAGCCTTTGAAGAAATTGCTGTGAAATTCATGCATTGAAAATAATAATAAATTTTTTTAAATTTTTTTTCACAATATACTTAGAAGTAAATTTATTTCTTTTTTTAGATTCAAATTGATAATAATTTTTGAAAACAAAGAATTAAAAATCAGTCAAAAAGATTCACTAGAAAATGTTCAGAATTTTTTAAAAATTATTTATTATTAAACCAAATAAATTTGTTTTAGAAATTGTATACAAATGTTGTTAGACTTTTGGAAAATATTACTAAAATATACATTACAGTATTTCTAAAAATCTCTTGTTTAAATATCAGTATTTTAATTACATTTTTATTTATTTAAATAATTTAATAATATTTTTATTAATTGACTCAATGAAATATCAAGATATCTGTGTCGCCTCCAAGATAAATCCAATAAGAAAATAAATGAAGATCATGATGAAAAAAAGAAGTCTTTGAAGAAATTGCTGTGAAAATCTTGCATCGAAGATAATAATAATTTTTTTTAAACGTTTTTCAAAATATACTAAGAAGTATTTTTTTTTAAAATTCAAATTGATAATAATTTTTGAAAACGAAGAATTAAAAATCAGTCAAAAATATTCACTAGAAAATGTTCAGAATTTTTTAAATATTCAGAATTACTTATTAAACCAAATAAATTTGTTTTAGAAATTATATAAAAATGTTGTTAGACTTTTGGAAAAAAATACTAAAATATAAATTACAGTATTTCTAAAAAGCTGTTGTTTAAATATCAGTATTTTAATTACATTGTTATTTATTTAAATAATTTAATTATATTTTTGTTAATTGATTCAACCAAATATCAAGATGTTTGTGTCGCCTTCAAGATAAATTTGATAAGAAAATAAATGAAGATCATGATGAAAAAAAGAAGTCTTTGAAGAAATTGCTGCGAAATCCTTGCATTGAAAATAATAATTTTTTTTAAAACCTTTTCAAAATATACTAAGTAAATTTATTTCGTTTTTTTAGATTCAAATTGATAATGATTTTTGTAAACAAAGAATTAAAAATCAGTCAAAATATTCACTAGAAAATATCCAGAATTTGTTAAAAGTTATTTCGTATTAAACCAAATAAATTTGTTTTAAAATTGTATGAAAATGATGTTAGTCTTTTGGAAAACACTTCAAAAATTTAAATATTGCTCTTATGACAAAAATAATATTAAAAAAATATATAAAAGTATTACACATTTCTTGAATTGAAAATATAAATTTAAAGGTACCTAATTTTTAATTTTTTACTGATAGAACTAAGTTGATCTCTTTCAGAAAATTTAAATACTTATATCTCAGCAAATATTTTCAGAATAATAATATTAATTTTATTATAAAGGGAATTGAATTAAGAAATTAAAATGGAGAAATCAAGTAACAAGAGGAGAAATTAATAAAATTAGATATAAAAAGACAAAAATTTAAAGAAATAACTGTCGATAGAACATTAATTCAATTAACTGATTTTTTACACTTATGTTTCTGTTTTAGAAGTTTAAAAAGAGGTTTAATCCAATGAGAAATATTCTTGAATAAAAATACATTTTATTTCGTTATAAATTCGAAAAGAAAATATTTGAAGATCAAAAAATATCAAGATGGAATATCATTAAAAATATTAATATGAAAACATAAACAATATATTCCATTAAAAAAAATGGTAATAAAATACAAATCGAATTATCTGGATTTCCTTTACATATATACTAATTTGAATAAGTTTATATTTCAGGAATTCTATGAAACAATACCAGAATTTCGACAAATATTCACGGCATATATAAAATCATAACAAAGTAAAGGTAATTATAATTCAATAAAAAATAATTCCAGTTAAAAGGAATCACTAATTTAATTACATCGACAATAAACGAATGGAATTCTCAATAGCATCAAAAGAAACTGAGATTAATGATTCGAGGAAGACTCTTCTGTAATTATTTATTTTTTATGAATTTCAGGATTGGTGAATCGATTTTTCTGACATGACGATGGTTGGAGCGCACAAAGATCTATGCATATATCGTTTTTATTTTAATGGAGTTTATTCAGTCAGCCATTTGTATAAAAGCACCACTCTTTTATTTCGGATAAAGAAATGGTTTAAATAATAATGAAATAAAATAGGGAAGAAGAAAGTAAAAACGTTAATAAATTAATAAATATTAAAATGAATGGAAACTTACAAGGAAATAAAATATTAAAATGGAAAATGGACGGAAAAAAGGGTTCTCTCTCTATCTTTTTATATATATATATACGTATGTGTGTGTGTATGCGTATGTGTGTCTTTTTTAACTATGATTTTCAGATATGCATTTTAATATTTTGGAAAAACATACAAAAATTAAATCCAAGTCAAGGAAATAATCTGAGATGAAATTTTTAATAAGAAGTACTTAAGAGTAAACAAAAAAAAATCGGAATCAGTATGCAAATGTGACTGATGTATAAAAAGCTGAAAAAAATGAACGATATTATGAAAAAATCCCAGTTTCAGTTGTCAACATTGGGATGTGGACTGTTTATTTTTTATGTGTATGCTAATAAACATTTTTTACAGGTGCATAAAAATAATTAATCTTAAATGTTTGTACAGGAAGTTTATTAATTAAATAATGGATCAAATGTGGGAATAAAATATTACGACCAATTAAGTATGAATCCAAAGAGAAAAAAAACAACTATTCATTCACATATTTCAGTAAAAAAAAGTAAAATAATAATAAAATATTATTCGAAAAATAGAAGCAATTAATATCAAACTAGAAATATGAGTATAGAAAATAAAAAAAGAAAAAAATATATGAAAGGTAATAGAGGTTTAAACTGAGAGATAATTATATATATTATTTAAATTAGTGAATATTTTATTATTTCAGATTCTTTTATTTTTAATATGTTTAATTATATATTTATATATATATATATATATATATATATATATATATATGTATATGAGATTTTTAATTAAGTTATAGTTTAGTTCTAAATATAAAGTAATAGTCTTCTTTTCAGGTTATATTTAAAGGATTTTTCCTTTTTAATTTCTAATCGCTTTTCTTTCAGATGTGTATGAATGGTTGTGTGTTTGTTTATATATGTATATATATATATATATATATATATATATATATATATATATATGTATGATGCTTAATTAATAATTTTTATTTTCAGGATTTTAATGATATATTTTCTTTCAGATTCTGATAATTTATTTATTTTTGTATGTATTTAATATTTTTTTTCTTTCAGCAATAATATACCTTTTTATTTTAGGATTAACAATACATAAATGTGTGTGTGTGTGTGCGAATGTGAACTCTCTCTCTCTCTCCCTATATATATATATATATATATATATATATATATATATATATATATATATGATGCTTAATTAATAATTTTTATTTTCAGGATTTTAATGATATATTTTCTTTCAGATTCTGATAATTTATTTATTTTTGTATGTATTTAATATTTTTTTTCTTTCAGCAATAATATACCTTTTTATTTTAGGATTAACAATATATAAATGTGTGTGTGTGAATGTGAACTCTCTCTCTCTCCCTATATATATATATATATATCAAACGACTAATATAAATTTCATGATTTTCAGCGTAATGGTCATATTTTCCATTTTAGGTTTATTTATAACTAAAATGTTTCAATCAATAAAGTATATAATAAAATACGCTTAAGGCTCACTTTCGAAAATATGGTGTTTTATATAATTTGTGGAATAGAATCAAAGCATTTTAAAATTCTCGCTCGTTTCTTTCTGATGAAGAAATTGTTTAAATAATAATGATATTAAAAATCCAGAAGAAAATAAATACGATAATAAATTAATGGATCTTGAATGAATGAAAGCTCAGCAAGAAATGGATATAAAGTTTATAAATGGAAAGATGGACGGAAACTTGGATTCTCTCTCTTTCTATTCAAACCGAGACGTTTTAATTTTAATGTACTCTGAAGAGTACTAAAAGATTTTTATTTAATAAGGAATTACTGATATTTCGAAATGACGACAAATTCCAAATTTCAATTATTCATCAGTATTATGAAATAGGGTAATTTGGTAAACTGGTTTAAAAATATAATGAGTAGTTTCAAATTTAGCTAGAATAGGTTTAGCTTTTTGTTTTTAAGTTCACTTTTATTTTTAATCTTTTTTGTATAAATTCGTTTTTATAATACATTAACTTCTATTTCATTTTCAATAGAATCAATTAATTATTTCAAATTATTTTTTTTTATTATTTTGTTAGTATTCTTTTCTAAATAATTTCTTAATTCAAGTTAGGATTAGATTAGGGTTGGTCTTCCGATCAACACGGTAGGTCTTCTACATATCTGCAACCTCAACGTGGTGTAGAAGTGGCAACATACGCAAAATATTCAGTGAAATTTTATTACAAAAAAGTAAGAAAGGAATTTTGCCTTTATTTCTTTATAGAAATATATAAATGATAAAATTGAATAAATTTAAATATTTGAAATAGAGTTTCAATGAAATATTTTACATATGGCTAATGCAGATGATTATATATATATATATATATATATATATATATATATATATATATATATATATATCAATTGTGCAATATATTGGCTAGAATGATTTTATAGGCAAATGAGTTTTAAAAAATATGTTTATTGTTTCTTCGGTTACATAACATCCCCTTATATATATATATATTTATATATATATATATATATATATATATATATATCTGTTTATATATATATATATATATTCTGTTGTTATATATATATATATATTCTGAATGGGTATGTACATTAGCGCTAATATTCAAATTTGAAGTATTCAAACCTCCCGCACAAATATCGCGCGGACAGTGCCATCTAATTAAGTCCGCAAAAATAATACCCCGCACCCCCTAGCCAACGTTTTCATGCCATAGATTTTTAACCCATACCTTGTCATCTAGAGATACTTTATCTATGGTTCAAATCATCTAGCGTCGTTTTCACCGTTTCGTCATTTGTTGGTGTTGGAATATCGTTCATAAAATTTTAACAATACTGTTGTAAGTTGTGAAACGATACAATGCCTTCAATAGAAGCAGTAAACCCTCCACAAGCTGCAATTCCCACCGATGATTCAAATCAGGGTCAACCAATTGTGGGTATAATTTATCCACCTCCAGAGGTTAGAAGTATCCTTTTAATAAAACACGAATTCGCTAAAACCATACAACTTTAAATCAACGTTCGGTTTTCTTTAACTTTGGGCAGGCATCGTCGACAAAACTGCTAGTTTCGTCGCACGAAATGGGCCAGAGTTCGAAGCGCGTATTCGTCAAAACGAAATTGGAAATCCGAAATTCAATTTCTTGAATTTCGGAGACCCGTACCATGCCTACTATCAGCATAAAGTCAAAGAGTTCCGTGAAGGAAAAGGTATTTAATTCAGTATATGAAAACATCTCACTATTTATGAAATTTAATAAAAATTCTTAGGTGTTGATCTGTCGCTTGGTGGTCTGTCACAGTCTGTACAAAAATTATCAGTAACTGCTTCGGCACAACAGAAACAGCAAGAGATCCTGAAACAGGTCGAGCAACCGTTCGTTCCAAAAGATCCACCGGTTGATTTTGAATTTATTGCAGATCCGCCATCGATTTCTGCACTTGACTTGTGAGTATTAATGATAAGTGTTTTTAATACTGATTTAACAAATATGATTATTTCAGAGATATCGTGAAATTGACAGCACAGTTTGTTGCTCGAAATGGAAGACAATTTCTAACTCAGCTTATGAATCGTGAACAAAGAAACTATCAGTTTGATTTCCTTCGACCTCAACATTCTTTGTTCCAGTACTTTACAAAACTTTTAGAGCAATATACAAAGGTAAATAACAAACATGAAATAATTATTGTTTTTGTTTTAAAGAAATAGCCATTTATTTTTTATGTTTTAGATTTTAATTCCTCCAAAAGATATGATGCATCGTCTTCAAGATGAAGAGAGTAACATGAGAAATATTTTAGACCAAGTAAAGTATCGTTCAGAATGGATCAAATATCAAGAAGCTCAAAAGCGTAAAGAAGAGGAATTGCTTGAAAGGGAAAGAGGTATGATTTAAAATACTCATTCAATTTCATTCTTAATTCATGGAATCAAATAATTTTCAGTTGCTTATGCGCAAATTGACTGGCATGATTTTGTTGTTGTGGAAACTGTTGATTACCAACCGTTTGAAATTGGTAATTTTCCACCACCAACTACCCCTGAAGAAGTTGGTGCTCGTGTGTTGATGCAAGAACGTCTTGAAGAAGGTTAATATATATTTATTTAATAATGAATGTAAATGTATAGAAATTAATACTGATTTTTTGTTAGGTGAGGAAATTGAAATGCAACTCGAAAGTGATGAAGATGAAGGTGATGAAACAGCAGCAGCACAGAATGAAGATGGAAATGTACGTCTCAGTAAGATGGAAGATCGAACCAGTGCAGGTGGTTCTCATAAAGACGATAATAGAGTTCAAGATATGGAAGAAGAGAGTTCTGATGAAGAACAAGATGAATCTAACAAAGATAAACAGCCAACAATTCAACCACCACTTCCACCAATTCCTGAAAAAGTTCTTGTCAAGAAGTATGATCCTAAACAAGGTATAAAAAATTTAAGATGAACAAGTCTAATAAAAAAAATCCTTTTTCTAATACATAAATTATGTTATTTTCCAGCTGTAAAAGTAGCTCGCCCTACTGTTGGTGATGACTATTTGATATCTCCAATTACTGGAGAAAAGATTCCAGCAAGTAAAGTTCAAGAACATATGCGTATTGGCTTGTTAGATCCGCGCTGGTTGGAGCAACGTGACAGACACATTTCTGATAAAATGAATCAAGATACTGTTTATGCAGCAGGTAAATTCTACAAATCTAATTTTAGCTCATTTTTTAATCATTTGTGATAAGTATACTTTAATGAATATTCTGGATTTATAGGTTCAGCAATAGAAGCAAGTTTGAAACAATTGGCTGAACGGCGTACTGATATTTTTGGTGTCGGTGATGAAGAAACCGCTATTGGTAAAAAGATAGGTGAAGAGGAAGAACCACGAAAAGATGACCGTGTTACCTGGGATGGACACACATCAAGTGTGGAAGCAGCGACGAGAGCAGCAAGAGCTAACATTACTCTTGAAGATCAGATTCATCAAATCCATAAGGTAAATTTATTAAAACCTTTTTATGTTACTTGCAATAATACCTAGTAATAACATTTAATGTATATAGGTGAAAGGTTTGCTGCCAGATGAAGAAAAAGAAAAGATTGGGCCAAAACCAGTTACTGGAAGTTCAGGACAATCACAGGTTGTTTCTTCGGCTTCTGTGACAAAAATGTCGACATCGGCTGTTATAACAGCAAAACCGGTATCAAAACCATCACAAGTATGTAAATACTTCCATTTATCATGCAGTACATTGTTTATGTATAGAAATGTTTGTAATATACAATTTTATTTCCAGCCTGTAACAGTTCCAACTCCTGCTCCAGTTGTTGCTGCTCCAATGACAATGCCAATGCCACCTCAAACTCATCTATTGCCACAACAGCCACAGATAATGATGATGCCTTCACCATTGCCGCAAATGCGACCTCCACCACTAATGAGTCAGCTATTCTTTTAGAGATCTTTTTCAAAAATGTTATAAATAATTTATACTGTTTTCAATTTTAGTGGCTGCACCACCACCATCTATGCCTACATTTATGCCACCACCTCAGATGCCTAATTTAGGAGTACCAATGAAACATCCATCAGAAGGTGTTTCTGAAGATGAACCAGCGAATAAAAAATTACGTTCTGAAGAAAATCTTATACCAGAATCACAGTTCTTATCTCGAAACACAGTAATACTTTTCGTTACTTGAATGGGAAATTTGTGGGAAAAATGTAATATTTTAAACATATCTTTTACTTTACAGAATCCAGTCACGTTCAAGGTGGCTGTGCCTTCAATGCCTGAAAAGTCTGAATGGCGTTTGAATGGACAGATTATTAGTATGACTTTACCTCTAACTGATACAATTTCAGTGATAAAAGCTCGTTTACATGATGAAACTGGAATGCCTCCTGCTAAACAGAAGATCAATTATGAGGTGATAATGTGTTCTTGTAAAAAAGTTTATTATTTAGTATCTGATAATATTGTCTTTGAATTTGTTTTCAGGGTATGTTCTTCAAAGATTCAAATTCATTAGCATATTACAATATTATGCCTCAAATGATGCTTCAACTGCAAATCAAAGAACGTGGTGGCAGAAAGAAGTAGAGTATATTTTATTTCTTTATTCTTCATACATTATAAACTTGAAATATTCAATTAGTTAATTTAAAAATAAGTAATAAAATAAAACTCCCTAAATAGTCTATAAGTTTTTTTTACAGAATTAGGCATCAAATATATTAAAAACATTAAACAAAATTATCTGTCATCTGAAGAACCTATTGCATCTACTACTTTCCATTTATATCTTTAGAATATTATTAATTTAAGCTTAATAAAACAACTTCCCAGAGTGTCACCATTTATATTAGTGAATAAAATGTATTTAAATAATATTAAGACTTTGTATTCCTTTATTTACAAGAGCAATCTGTATATTGAATTTATTAACAAATATGTTATTTTTTGTTTATGACTATGATGTAACAAAAATAAAGTTTAAAGAAAAACACATTTTATTTATACAATTTGTATGAAAATAAATGAATGGGATAAATATCTAAAAAAAATAATTTTAAAGGTTTGGAAACGAAAAGCAGTGGATTGTTTAAACTGAAAGAAATTAAAATGATTTTCATCTTAAAAGGAATTGTTTTTAAAAATGTATAAAAAATATAATCAAACGTATTTAAATATATATTTTTATTTTGTTGTAAATATATTTTATAAAAGCATAAACTAAAAACATGCACAGATATATATATATGAGATTATTTCATATTTGATTCCTTCACCAGCCTGATTTATTTCTGAATATTTTTTTTAAAAATTTCATATGAACGCCACCTCAGTAATTGAAAAACAATACGGTTATAATCGGGAAAACGAATATCTGTTTGGGCGGCTATTTTGTGAATATTTAACATTTTGTAATTATAAATGTATATGAAAATAAAATCATTCGACAGACTTGAAAAGGATTTTAAATATAAAGTAAATCCAGTATATTACAATAAAAAAACATTAGTAGGTAAATGAGGCGGTGAAGAGATAATTTTATTAATTATTATGTTTTCAAAAAGAAAATAGTTCATATAACATTTATTGTGCATTTACAACATTTCAGGTAACTATCAGCCTAACTAATTTTGATGTTTTTATAGTAAATTTCTTGAATTTTTTAAAAGCACTTGGTGTATTAACACTTAATGAAACGCGTAACTATTGCACAAAAAAATTTGTATAAATATCGATAATAAATCCTTATATACTTGAAAAATTTAATAATTATATATTATATTTTCAAAATTTAAAAATGCAATAAATGTTTATGGTCCTAAACCGATTTACAAAATAATACGAACTGAATTTAAGTCAAATCTCGGTAAAAATGCACTTTATTTTACTAAAAAAATATATAAACCAGAAATACAAAAATCGTTACTATAAGAAAATTAAGTAGCTGCCTATTTTGTATACTCGCACAAAATATAATTGTACTCTAAGAAATCCACAGCCAATGTACCAGTTTCCTTTATAGTAATAGAAAATCATTCTTAATTATGCTTTCTTGTTTTAATTGCATTTTATCACTCTTGGACATACCTGTAAATCAGCTGTCTAATTCAGGCTATAAAATATCAAATAATAAAAAAATGTATTATGATCAATAATACATAAATGTATGTATGATTCCGGGCTCATAGTTTAAATTTCATAACTGTTTAAATTTTTAAGTAAAGATTTGTTTACTTTCTATAAAATTTTAAAACAAGCAAAACTGTTACTGAAAGTGCTTAGTTATTTTCGTATTTTAACAGATTATTCTTTTTAATAATTTAGTAATCAATTATTCAGTGATACGAAAAAATAGGAATGTTTGTTATTTAAATGTAATTTGTTTATAATCAAATTTATATTACATAAATATAAATTTATATCATGTTGAATATAGGACACCTATTTTTGGTTATTCAATTACATGTTAAGCACATTAAAAATCTAATATAAAAAATGCATTGTATACCACCTAGTTCGTAGTAAATATTTAATATTATCACAATAAGCAATGATTTAAATGTAAGTGCTATTTTTTTTAACTGTGAAGTTTACTTTAATAAGTTCTCTATAATTTGCCTATACTTTAACACCATTGGATCATATATTTCTGAAGCATCTTTGAAAGGTGTGCACAAAACTATTGGTTCTGGCAGACAAGCCGTAATTTTTTCAAAACTATTAGCCTCTCCTAATAAACCATGTTTAGCTTGGTATGCAGCGCCTAACATAGCCGAATTAGATTCTTCCTGAAGAAGAAAACAACAATAAATAATAGAAGTTTAGAAAAAAAAACCTTATCACTTACCTGTCCATACACGGGCGCGTTGAAAATATCCGATAACACTTGTAAGATTGATTTATTTGCCGACGCTCCTCCTGTTACAAATATTTTTGTTTCTGGCCCTAAAGAAGTGTTTTCAGTAATAATGAACTTATATAATTTTAGTAAAAAAAATCGTAAATTATTTCATACCTAACTGAAATCCCATGTCTTCTGCATGCGCTCTCTTTGAAATAAACTGACCTTCAATTAAAGCTCTCACTTCGACTTCATGACTTGTAAAACGTGATATTTTATCTCCAGCTTTATTAAACCTATGATCGCCTTTAATGAACGGTATGATTTCTTGTGCATCATAGTACAAACCTAAGAAAAAAACATATTCTTACTTTTATTCATTATTTAATTCAAATATACATACCCATATTTCCGAAATTTCCTCTTGGTGTGCTTTCTAACACTTCATTAAATAAATCCCACGAACTGTGCGTGCACTTATTACGTATCCTTTCTCTTGTTAAAGAGCCATTTCTGAAACTGTACCAATGTGGAATTTCATATTTTATTCTATAGCAATCGCTGTTAAAAAATATACGATGAAAAAATATTTAAATACCATAAGAGAGCCATATAAGCATTTGTATCAACAGGGTTACATAAAACATGCCCATTTACAAGGACTTTCGGTTCTCTAAGCCACAAAAATAGCGTATCACTTGTTCCTAAACTTATAGCCAGACAACCGTCTTGGAGTCTCATTCCTATAGAAAATTCAATCAGTACACTGATTTACAGGTGACTACATTTTTATTACCTGCCAATGACGCCGGATTATCGCCAGTAAATGCAATGATTTTACAGTCTGAACTAAAACCGTACCTCTCGACAAAATATGGCGATATGGAACCAAGATTAGTGTACGAAGGCACAGGACTGCCCAATTTTTCGGCCAGATTCGATGCGCACGCATCTAAACAAGCCTGATCCCATTCTTTCTTATGTATATCCAGTAAATTCATTCCAGAACCGTCAGCGTAATCGATAGGTGCATATTTTCCCAAGAATAAGGAACAAGCGAAGCTACTAACAAGTGATATCCGCTGAAAACGATTAATCCGTGACTCAAACACGTTACAAGACCTTATTTCGAACTAAATTAAAACATACTTCTGTGTTTTTATAAGCTTCGGGTCTGGTTTTAGCTACTTTTGCAATCTGCGGTCCTGTGAAACGTTCATACGCTCTCGAACCTGTTATTTCAGCAAGTTTCTGAGAAAATATATTTCATATTATAAAAAGGAAACTCGTCGAGGTTCGAATGTAAAAACAGACCTGCGCTGAACCGATACTCTCTTCAAGTTCTTTACACTGTTCAGTTGTACTCGAATCCATCCAAATAGGACTTGGTAAGATAAAACATGTTGATAACTGTTCGTGAAGGAATTTATCTGAATCCAACTGTTCTAAAATTTTATGACTACCTTTCTGCCAGTACACCGATCCATGTTGCTAATAAAAATATGTTCATGTATAAAGAATGTCTTGAGGAACTTACGTTATTGATGGTTAAGATTTCTCTCTCTCTCTCTTTATATATATATATATATATATATATATATATAAACATTTGAAAATTTACCTGTGCCGTGCCAGAAATAGCAGCAATTGTCGAAAAATCAACCCCACAGACCATCAGTTTATTCAGAAGCATGTCCAAAGCTTTTACCCACATTAATGAAGGAGCCGTGACAATTTGCGGTTCTTCTCTTCTACAATTTACTCCCCCGTGTGTCCTAAACAATGTTATTTTATCAATATCTGTCGACGAGATCTTTTATTTCAAACTGAAATTTTCAATTGAAGTTAATAAATATTTACCGAAATTCTGGTAAATCGCTATCGAACTGAACATAAGCTTCGTGTAAAATTTGTAGATCGTTATTCACGACAACGGCTTTTAACTAGAATTAAGAAAACAATCTTCATTTTTAAATCCAATTCCAATACGTGGAGTTCGCGGAATAAATATTTATCTGTGTTGTTCTCTGTACAATTGTTAATGACTGTTCTGTACGAATCTGGGAGGTCACTACGATTTGATTTCTCTGCGACCTGTCTCGACTTTTATCATCTTCAGGTAGATTTCAATTAAAACAGTTTATACTCAAATCGTTTAAAATCTATTTGAAGATAACGAAAGTCACAAACAGAAGTTATGAATTCATATGTGCCATTTAAGACTTGCATAGAACTATTATAAATATAATATTTCTGTTTACAATAAATCACGGTACAAGGTTCTCTCGAAATAAATCTAATTCGAGTATCTGTATTCTATTCTTTATCTTCTTACTGAAGGCAGATATAGAAGAATACAATACTGCAACTGATTCCAAGCTCACACGCTTGTACTGAAAATTGAATATTCACCTACATTTCTTAGTATAATTTTCTATTTTAATTATATTCGAGGTCATTTTTAATTAAGACAGATGTAACAGATAATCTTTAGTGAGATTCCTCTATATATTAATGTTCAAAACAAGCGTTTAAAGATGATACTAAAAGAACGCTTAAAAAGAGTGCTTCTAAATAAATTCAATACGGCCCTGTGATCGAAATTAGCACCGAGGTTTTAATCTCGGATGTGTAATGGACGAGCAACAACAGGTGTCAGTACGTACACGTATTCGAACTTGAAATATTTTTATCAAGTATATTTTTATAAAGAAAATATTTACGTTCGGCTTAATGAGATTTAATTAAGTCGACTTAATTGATTTTAAATACTTTGATATGATTACACACCGATAGTACAGATATTCAATAAGCAATATATCTCATATCACTCACTGTTTCTAATTGATAATTTATTTATCACAAACAGCATGTTTACTTTTACAAATTTTTATTGTTTAAACGTTCGATGCGAGTAATAAAAGTCAATAATATTAAAATGTATGATGAGGATATCTTATAGACTGTCTTTTTCGATATAATCAATTCAATTTATCTTTCAATCAACATTTTGGTATCATTACAGTGTAAGTAAGAGCAAACGAAAAGTGTAATTAATTTCCAAGTTAAATAATTAATGATTTTTGGATAGTTAGTGGAATGAAAGTGAAATTTGGAAAATGAATCAATTGATTTTATATGAGAAACGATTTCAAAGAGTTCAAAAAGAAGAAAGTACTGTTAATGTAACGTTTATGAAAATCTTTTCGAATTTTCGCCGATGTGTTACTAAATATTGTGTATTAAAATAAGCAGTAGTGATCCCAACTAGTGAAATACTGAACGAATGACCTAAAGGTGAAAATTCGATGAGACATTTACAACAATGGGTACACAGACATAAAGCCAAACATTTTTAATAAAAACAAAATCGATTGTACACATGTTTTGATACGAATTAAAATTATTTGCACGTTTGCGTTTCATCGAAATGACAAGCAGCTTGCGAAAACGTACAGAATCGGCAGTGTAATTTTTTTTCGAACATACTATACCCGACATAATTATCAGGTAAACTGTAAATGACGCATGCGCTCACAATTATGTCACTATGACCACGCATGACGGCACTGCTGTCTCGTATACAAGATAGGAAATGGTCGGCATTAAAATTTAAGCTTTTACATTTCGATGAAACTACGTGCACGTCTTACCTGTTGAGTGCTGAAATCCAGTCCCAGGAACGTCGACTCTGTATCGGTAACCATGGTGGATTCTCGAACTGCCTATTTTTCTCAGAACTGAGAAGTTTATACGACTGAAAGTCATATGTATATCTCACTATAAACTAACTGTAACAAAGAAAGGTCCGGCTTTGCCCAAATAAAAGTGAATCATGAGCGTAGGACGGGTCAGTGTACCTACTCTGTTCGTTTCGGATCGTTGGTGGATTGTTACCATTTGGTTCGAATGCAATAAAACAAATCGTTCTGTTATTGTAACGGTACATTTATTTAGATACTGTACGTTTTTATACACGTGATCCTTCCGGTACGTTGTCCTGATGGTCTTAGTATTTTTTTAGGTCTTCTGTTCTCTTCTCACTTGCTAGTTTCGGTACGTGTGCCATCTTCACACAGATTTTAACGAGTCTAAAATCCACTTGAAGAATAATTGAATTGACTTCTGAATTTAAAACATGTGATTCAAATTCAGATTACCCAAAACGACAAATACCTCACTGAAACATTTCTTTCGGTTTAAAGATGACTAAGTTGGCATCGATTTCTTGATTACCTGAATTTTTCTTTAGAATTTCTATACACAAAGAACTGACTATTTGAGTCAACTTAATTTCTGTTAATTAATCTAATTAAATAGTTATTTAAATTCGATTGTTTGGTACCGTTTTTGTGATTTGTGGAATGGAAAATCATTTGAGACAAACGATTCTTTGTTTTTGGATAAAAAGAGAAATTCGAAAAAGAAAAAAATGGGTATTCAAGAAGAACAATATATTTTTTTCAATATGATATTTAACCCTTTCACTATTGTAGGCGTGAGGCGTTCAACTAATATCGCCTGATCAGTGCTGTAGGCTCCTTTAGGGGCTCAATTGACATTGTCGAGATGGTGCTGTTGATGCCTAAAAGCGTATATTTATTATCTCTAGCATGTTGATTGGATACAAGTCAAAGGCTACCAGCTGTATTACATTTCCAGTTCTCTCTTTGAGCGAATATCTGCCACGCGCGCTCTGGATTATATTTCTCCGCAATGAAAGAATTAATCACTATTTTACAAAGAGCGGGTTCCGATAAAAAGTTCTAAAAACATTATATTTTATAGTCGATGATAGTCTCAATACAATTATGGAATTGTCATTAAATTCACTTCCACAAATGAATTATTCTCTCACCCCACAAATCAGAAAAACATCTGATCAAAAATGTTAAATAAATGATTAATGATAATTTTTCAATTTTGCTTATGCGCATTTCGATGGAGATGTCATTATCCTCAAAGCGATAAAATAGAAAAAAATCTTTATTTTTGTGTAGTGATTTCAATTTTAGGCATCTTTTAGGTCTATTTATTTTTCAACGCCTACAGTACAAATTTCTATAGTCTAAACAATCAATGTTCTTAAATTAATAAGTACATTGTTTATCCTTTGTATATTTTATTTAAAATATTTCAATTTTAATCTCGAATTGAACATTAATATCCGTTAAAATACAGAAAAATATAATTTGGAAAAACCAGATTTTCTTGTCGAACATAATATGTCCACTGGAATGCGTATAAGGAATAATTAAAACGATCAATCGACGATTTTTGAACATTTTTAATAAGAAATGTTTAATTCCTTTATGGTGAAACGAAGAATTCGCATTTGAATGTGATTTTAGTCACAGTGCCAAAACTATACCGTCCATTGAATCGATATTTTATCTATTCGACATCCGATTCTAATAAAAAACATTAAGATCATCTATAATAACATTTATTTCAATTTCAAATCGAATTCGTGTACGTATTTTCGTTTCGTTTTTGTGCTGTACACAGATATGCACATTTCCTTAATGTCAGATAAATGAACGACCACTTTATACGCACTAGAACATGTTTAATTATTATCAGAAAGGTCGAGGGTTACGAACAGAATTGAAAATATTACATACGACGTCAAAATATATTTAACTGTAATAAATAAGAAAATAAATTTACTTCGGTGACAGCTTATAGAATTATAACAATTAGTTCAGTTGATAAACGTTAAAAAGGAAACTATCTATATTTTTTTAAAAAAAAAACATTCAGAGATATAACAGCATTAATTAAGTACATGTATTTTTTAAAGTGTAGTAATTGTAAGTAAATGGAGACACAAATCTGAATTAAATTGGTTTTTGATAAAAATGTTAACTAAACAGTGTTTCTTGTGTCGCCCGATATCCTGTTGAGTTCAGTTACATGAACAATTTGTAATTTTATTTATAATTATTGATTGTAGAAGATATATATATATATATATATATATATATATATATATATATATATATGTTTTATGTATTAAAAAATATACAAGATTTAGTGTTTATACAAATTATTATACTGTACATGTTTTTATACTATTAATCTAATATATTTCAAATTTAATTGTATGCAGAAACTTATTTTACATAAATTCTATCTACTGGTTAACGATATTTTTTCAAGAAAACAATTCTCCTAAAAAATACTTCTTTTAAAGTACATTTCTCCGAAACTGATCTAATTAAACTTGGATCAGACCTAGATCAGAACGAAATCTATGTACAATCTAGGATTTCGTCCATGTCTCGAATAGGTCACGAAATATATTATAAACGGATAAATTATTCTTCTAGATTTATTTATTTTATTATATATATATATATATATATATATATATATATATATATATATATGTATATGTATATGTATGTATGTTTTTCGTAAATAATTTATTATTCAGAACTTTTAAACTATTGATGATTCAGAATACACGATCTGAATTTTAATTCCAACAATATATATATTTATTTGGAAAGTGTATTCAACGTTCGGATTCAGTTTATATCAACATAAAGTGAAATTTTTGAAAACAGAAATATACGCAAGAGCTGTTTATTAATATATTTTTAATATTTATCACCTTAAGTAAACATTTTCTTTTCCATACATTATTATTTAAATGAAAACAATATGTAAAAGTTAAACATTGCTTTAAAATATTATGAAATGTTTATGTATACATATATATCTGTATGTATATATATATATATATATATATATATATATATATATATATATATGTACGTATGTGTGTGTGTAAAAAAAATGTCTGGGAAACAAGATATTTATTTTATTGAAGAGTATTTTCAAGAGATTATATATCGGATATACTGGTTAAATAGAACACTCCTACACCCTCAAAATGTATTATTCTTATATCTAAGATTATATATATATATATATATATATATATATATATATATATATATATATATATATATATATATATATATATATATATATATATATATACTCACATATACATGTATGTATGTATCTGTGTAAATGTGTACAAGTTAATATCTTCTGACACAAATGTTATAAGAAACAGTTCAGGGTGTAAGACACACTCACCCCAAAAATGTATCAGTGTATAAGATTTAAAACAATTTATTACATGAAATAAATTCCATAAGACCGGCATCGTAATCGAATGTGTGAGGTCGACGGTCTCGAAGTTTGTCATCTTGTGTCGTTGGTCCGATTTTATACAGCAACATATATGTGTTATCACATAAAATACATAGAATATATATATATACACATGTACATGTATGTATGTATGGATATAAATTCATATAAGAATACAAAACTTCTTGTGTCTATTAAGAAGCCAAGAAATATTGAGGACGGCTCTGTGATTTTGTTTAAAAACTAAACTAATAAATAATGTATCTTGCTTTGAAAATATCTCTAAGAAAACGATAATCAATGAGGCGTGTTTTTAGATCTGTTTAGATATGAATTAGTATTATTTATTATTAGAAATGATTTTAATATTAAGACTGTCATTTCTAAATGTTCAGAATCGATTATCCTAAAGCGAAAGAAGATCAGATGTTGGTTTGTAAGATCGTAAATGCGAGTGGTAATAAATATCAACTCACACACAGAGAGAGTGCTTTTTTTATGCCGATTTAATCGAGGTAGAGTTGCAACAAAGAATGACACGTCTCGATCAATGTATATGAAAGTTTTGTTCATTATGTTAATCAGTCAAAATGCCGCAAAAATAGAACATTTATATATATATATATATATATATATATATATATATATATATATATATATATATATATATATATATATATATATATATATATATCCAGATTTTATTCGTTTCCTGGTAACTGGCTCTCGCGAGATCTATAAAATTTATTTATTTCCTTTTGTCTGAACTAGTAAACAAATATCAAGAATTGAAGAAAAACATGTACCATAAAAATACATCAATTTCGCTATACACACAAATGCATCCACTTAAATTGAAATCTCTTCTAGCGGCGGTGTGTGTAGTCGAAACTCTTATAGAAATTTCACAAAGGATATTACTTATATATTTTTTTAAATAACATTTCTCGTATTATCATGTTTCTTTGTACATTGCACAGGATGACCAGATTGAGGGGGCGCCCGCGTCGACGGCGGAAGGCGTCTCGACGGCTACCGCCAAAAAATGAAAATGGCGCCTCGGGTGTCGCCCTGCACCCCTTATGGCAGACAGTGTCCGCTGGCACAGACTTGTTTGTTGTTTGAGGGTGGATGTATGTAGTCACCATGATCGTCGTAGTTGGCAGTTGGTAGTGTTTCTGTTTGTGTGTGTGTGTGTGTCGTGTGCATGTGTGTTGGTGCTTTTTTTTAATTTCGTGTTGTGGTATTGATGACTCAACGATGGTGGCGCCGTCAGAATAGTTACCAGGCCGCCACCACCGTCGCTTTCTAATTTTCTAGATTTATAGTCATTGTCTGCATACGCCTCTATCAGACATCGTAAAAGTGTGTACGAATGAGTAAAGAGGGCGCCCGTCACATGGCGATCGCATGCTAATCAGTATGTTGATACGATAAAAATATCACTTCTATGATCGAATATTTACTGAATGAAATTCACGAGCATGTGACTCACTCACCCGTGGCCCACTGTGGCTTACTAATTAAAGAAAGAACATTTGCATGTTGAATCGAAACGTCGGTGTTTAATTTTTCAATTTTGATTTTAATTAATGACCGGTTTTTTTTTCATTTACGAGCCCGTCGCACGTTTCTAACGCGCACACACATTATTATTGCCGCAATATACCGGAATATTTATCCGCACACATTACAGAAATAAAACTACTGAAACTTTTCCAGATAATGTATTGCGTTTTAGCGCTGTTCGAGACTTGTTATAACTTATTGTCGTCTTCAGTGAAGTTCATCGACCTTATCGATGCATGCATCTAATGTTTTTTTTAATTTATCTTTATTTTCATATGCGTTTTTATCAAATAGACAGTAACGAATCTTACAGAACTCTGATAATTATCTATTCAATTACCGTTACTTCCAAGTCTTTCGATTACTCGCCTCTTCTCTCATTTCTTGAAATTCATTACATACACATAAAATAAAATAAACGATATTTATTTTTAAACAATGTATTTATCAAAAATTATTATTCATAACTCGAATCTACTTTAAAACAAACAAAAATGTTTCCCAAACACACACTACTAGTTTTTTTTTGAGTATTAAAAAAAAGAATAAAATTGATTACAGCTCTAAAATAAATTACAAGATACATCAATCAGTACAATTAGATTTTTACACGAAAAGTTCATTCTTGTAGTACTCTATTATCAACCGGGGAGTTCAGCTGTAGTGACCTTAATATCGTTCTCATTGTATTTAGTAAATAATAAAAAGATGCAATAACATATCTGTACACATAAATAATGTATTGATGTATTTTATTAATTCGATGTAATTTATTAGTTTTATAACATTATGTGATTTGTGAATAATAAATATCACACTTATTCATTAATTAACATAAAACAATTCAATGTTTTTCGATTCGAAACAGAGTAGAGATACAAAATCGAATTCGGTTACAGCGAGTACTATGTGATTTACTATACATTTTGCTATAACCGTTTCTATTTATAACAATAAGAAGTAAATTCTATTTAGATATAAGTTATGGTAGAAAGTAATAAATGTTTTACATAAAAATTAAATAATATTTGTGTGTTGCTAATTCATCTTTTTTTCCATATTCATCTTTCATGAGAGATTAATTCATCTTCTCTTAATTCTCTAGATAAGAAAATATGAATCTAGTTTCAACTAATTGGATCCATCTTCTACTTCCAATGGTCTAATGCAGTGGTCTTCAAACTCTGTCGACTCATGGAACCCTCAAGATTATAAAAATGTTTGCAGAAACCTACCATCCCCAGAAAACTCAAGATGCGTACCCCACAAGTTTTGGAAATCAGCCATCTTATATGACCAAATTTTATTATTTACATCTGACTGAGCGGGGTCGTAATGTGTATTTATTGATATAGTTTCATTAAATAATAGGTATTTAAATACAGTTTTACTGCATAATGATACATGTTTATAGAAATAAAACAAATTATTTTAAAACAACTATTTTGAATTTTGAATTTTTCCTTTTTTTCCTTCCAGAAATTCTTTCAAATTTTGACTTCGACTTACGGAACTCCTGAAGAAGTTGCGCGGAACTCCAGGGTTCCACGGAACACGGTTTCAAGAACACTGATGTATGTCAGTAGCGTCGAGATACTGAAAAAACATTCATTTATTATATGCAAAAAATTAATTCGATCCATTTAACCCATTAAACGCTGCTACTAAAATTGTAGGAATTTTCGAAAACGTTTAACATAATTTGGTTCTAGGTCCCTTTTAATTAATTTGGTGTTAGAAAGAAAAAAAATTAAAAATTTGGTTTACCACAGTGAGATGTTTTGTATACATCGGCGATTAATGTCAGCATTATAAAAAAATATATATTTCAAAAGTGAATAAAAACTAATCTGTATAATATTTAAAATTCATTTATTTTATTAAAATCCGAATCAAATATCGTGATAGTTGCTAAATACATAGGGTGGAGAAAAAAGTTACACTTTTCACATATATATGGTCTGGAACTTTGAATTAAATTCATAGTTTTTTTATTTATTTAAAAAGTATGTGATTTGAAAAACCAGTACCAAAATATTTCTTCTTTTATTAGTGTTATTTAAAAAACTCTTTTCAGTAATTATTTAATAAGCGTTTTTTTTTTAAAAAAAAAAAACATTAATTTATTTAAAAATCCAAAATTGAAATCATTAAAAATTAAGGAAGTTAATTTTAAATTTATGGTCTGACATTTGCAAAGTCTACATCTATTCTACATCTAGTCTACATCTATTCTACTTTTTTTCTCATTTTCGAAAAAATAAAAAAAAAATAACAACATAGTTCTATTGCTATTGAATCAATGTTTACTATTTTATAAAAAAAGTTGTAAAAAAATATATTTTTAGCAGTGAAAAAAATTTTCAAATTCATTGTTGCGTATACGCAACAACAGCACTTAATGGGTTCAATTAGATCATCAATAACTCTGTTTTAAATTAAAATATTTTCTTTCTGTTTTAGGATTTTAAAATTTCATCTTTAGCATTTAATAACACCGTATATCAAGCAGTTGGCATAACGTAGCAAAATAGTAATAAACATGACGGCGCCCGATAATCAAAATACCAGTATTTCATATTAAAAAAAAAATCCTACCGAAACCGCGGGATTGATTTGTTCAGCGTTGTGAAAAGCTGAACAGATGGAGTAAAATTGGACAAAATAATGTGAGATATTTTGAGAACTGAGATGCATTCAATTTTACTGTAAGTAAACATCAATTTTCTCTAAAAAAAAGGTACCGAATTAATTTCTACACTGAACACTGGAGCCGAATTCGTTATATCCGGGTTTGTTATAATCAAAGTGAGTTGAGAGTTGTGCGAGCATTGTAAATAAAGTACTAGTTATTAATTTATATTTTTTGTATGTTACATTTTATAGATAATTACTTAAAAGATTTCCATGTGAACATTTTGAATACTTTTATAAAATTTCCACAAATAAATTTTAATCCTCATATATATATATATATATATATATATATATATATATATATATATATATATATATGTGTGTGTGTGTGTGTGTGTGTGTGTTTGTAATGATAGAAGGAAGCTGAGAAGACATGTTAAAGGAAATTGCGATAATTCGCAGTGTTACTAGACAAGCAGCATGTGTGTTATGATATCGATATATGTAAGTGTAACATTAGACGTGTCGGTGAAAAGCCGATTATGAATATGTGATTTCTCGAAATGAATCTCCCATTCATGCTGTTTTCGTACGAAAGTTGACTTTTATAAGCTTACCCTGCGATAACAAATAACACAGCACAGATTGACGAAGTATAACAATCAGAGAACGTGGTGCCACGGCGGCGACATTCAAGGCCCATTAACCGCCTGTTCGGTGATACCCCCTGCCTGTAGTTTTATGACAAATGAAGACAAAAGCCGCATGACGGAGTAAGAGTGTACGCGGAATGCCTACAGTGATTGTATATGCCGCCGGGTAATTTTCCTATACATTTAACTAAGATATAAGTCAACGTACCTAATTTTCTTTTTATTGTTATTCCTTTTCATTTTATTATGCTGGCAAGGAAGACGGTATTTCTGTAATGTATATTTTCGAAAATTCATTGACAAATATTTTTATGAGTGACAAACATATCTATAAAATTTCAGACGGTTCGAATTTTGATGATAATAACAGTAATTCGTTTCTGTTTTCCCAGCACGATTGATGGAGCTCGTTTGATGGATGAAGGGTTCGTTTCTATCGCCTGTAATATTCTAATAAGAAAACATATCAGTGTCGTTTTTCGGGAATTTATCAGAAAACTTGTTCGTGTTTACTTATCAGTTTTTCTTCGACGAGACTAATTGCGAACGTGGTATTGATTTCATACATTTCTGTACGCTTTGACGAATGATTTAAATTACTGTACAGTGATTTGAAAATCCATGCAGAGACATATTCGCATTATCTTAAAAAATATGACATGTGTAACTAAAAATAAATGTACTACGTCTTAATTACAAATCAAGTGACAAACAAAAATGTAGCAAGCGAAGTGTCAAAGCATATATCAATCTGGCGTACACACACATACATGTGTGTGTATAAATACTTTTGCAATCCACCAGCATATCGTTTTCGTGTGCTCGTGTTATGTGTGCATGCAGTCCTTTGCGAGTGTCGACGACCCGGGCAATTTAACGCCAATTACAAGTACTTACTAAAACATTTGTCATTTCGATGACAAACATTCTATTGTACTGTGAAGCTATTTCATTTGCACCAAATAATGCCGAAACGAACTGTCAGTATGCGAAAATTGATGGTCGTTGTAGATTTTTAAAATGCCTTTAATAGAATTATTGTCATATAATCTGCGCGAGTGTTATTTATGGCCGGCGCGTTTGCAGTCGCGGGCACGTTTCGAAATTACATTTAGTAAATAAAATGTAAATTTTCATTTTTGAGTAATCGCGTCCTCGCACACAACTCTCAAACACACACGTGATGTGTGTGTTCACGATTGAATATTTTGTCAATATTGTTTTATTTTTAATACATATGCACTTACTGTTTTTTTCTCAATCGGAGATTTGAGTTAACTGACATTTTTTTTTATATTCCACATACATTTTTGTTTAAAAAAATTGAGTGTACAAATTAATTCCGTATATTTTTCTATAGAAAGTTTATCTGCGGAAAAATGGATAACACTGTGCCTTGTCCTTATCCAACACTATCCTATTGTGGTACGAGAGGAAACAATTTGTTGAATAGAAACCCCATTTAAAGCGTTCCGGCGTTTGTTATTCGGTGCAGGTCAGCTGTGTAGAGTAAAAGTGCAGGAGGAGTAAATTGCAATTATTTTTCTACTAGCTTAATATAAAGAGTTTTTAAATGTTAACGTTGACATTTTAAAATCCTAAAACGACGAGAAGATATTTTAATTTAAAAGCTATGACTGATTCAATTTAATTGCACAGAATTAATTTTTAAACTTAATATAAGTCAGTTTATTTGGAGAATATTTAATCGATGTTCAAATTATTATTCATTGAATAATATTGCTGGCACAGAAATCATTTAATTCGTATATTGTTTAATGAAACAATGCTTTAATTTATATATATTTTTTTTACATTCAGAGCCAGTATTGATACTAGAAATAATTACTTTTAAACATGAATAGCAACATTGGAATATTTATACTAACTTACTATTATATGAAAATAAAATATCTTCATGTAAAATATGAACTGAATGAAATAGGTATCCTCATGAAAGTATTAAAAGAGAGCGATTGGGCTTAAAAAGTCATGTTTTTTTTATTTAGTATTTTAGTTCAATTCAATACTAAAATACTACATAGGGGATAACATGTTTTTTTTTTTAAATTTTTCCTTTTTTTAAACACTCGTGTGGATGAAATAGTCGAATCATCCTATATAAATATTTTTTTATTTTTCCCATTTTATATTTAATAGTAAAAAAATGATTTTTATGCACCTTGACGCTTTAAAAAATAAAATTGGCACTTCGAAAATCCTAAAACGACAAGAAAATATTTTAATTTGAAACAGAATTTTGATTGATTCAGTGTAAAGGCACCGAATTGATTTTCACATCTAATATTTATGGGGTTTTTTAATTAGATTCTTCTGCATGTCGGTTCTCTGAATATGATGGAATCACTATTCAAAATCGCATAAGCAAGAATTGACACTAATCAGTGATGATTTATTGAACATTTTTGACCAGAAAAATTTGTGGAGTGAAAAAGGAATTCATTTATGAAAATTTAGAAAACGAATCATTTAAGTGAATATGCTTGGATTGAAATTTCGTTATTGTTATTGAAATGCAAGAATCAAAAATGTCAATAATGATTGACTGCACATTTCTGATCAGAAAAAACGTAAAATCTGCGAGGAGGAGAAGAGAGTGTATCTGTGAAACTGTATGATACAATTTACTACGAATGTAAAGTTCAAATTAAAAAAAAAAAAACAATCAGCATCAAATTAACACTCGCTGTTAAATAGAATCGGCGACCATCAAATGGTAATCATCGGATCCTGACGAATTCGCTGTCAAGATTCGGGGCCAATCCAATGTCGGTACGTGTATCGATACGATTAAATATACTTGTATGAATCATTCGATTACATTTCTTACACCCAAGCGAGCATGGTGAAAAAAACAGTATTGTTATGATATCAATTCAAATTGATGATATGGCACCACGGTGTCGGCCGACGCGTCGTCCTGGTATGGAGCGTCACTGACGCCACCCCACGCAGGGCCAGATTTTTATATTTTAATATATATATTTTTTTTAATACTATTTATGCCGTTTGTTTGTGGAACATTCATACTATTTGATCACTTGTGATTATTGAAAGTCATTAAGGATGAGTTTCTTTAATTTTTAATGAAACTCTTTATATATATATATATATATATATATATATATATATATATATATATATATATATATATATATAAATGTGTGTGTATAAAATAAATGAATAATATTACCAAACTCTACGCTTACAGAATTTCATAAAACGACATTAAATCTTGTACTTATTCAAATGAATCAACATGTAATAAATTGTTTAGATATTTCGTTGTAGTTGCTTTATATTTCACTACGTACGGTAGATTGAATCTCACAACACACGTGGTACACATTATACAAACATGGTAACAAGATAGTATCCAGATATTTTAATCGTTGAATAAGAATTGAAATTATTACATTATGTATAATATTTCGTCGAGTTTATCGCGACGATTCTAATTACCAACACTGAGTCGTATTAAAAACGTGACGTTGATTAAGATTGGTATGTAATTAACGTTTTGTTTTCAACGTTCTCTGAAAATATTGATTAAATTTATAGACGTCGAGAATGTTGATAATCTCGACCAGGTGCTCGTGAATATCTCACGGAGATTTTTAAAAGATAATTCTGCTTGGGCAGAGATGGAAAAATATTTAATTGTTTACACTGTTACTTAACTGTGCTTCGATGCAGTCGTTTATTAATTTAATGTCTGTTAAAGTTATGTATTGGGATTTCACTTTGTTGAAGTTTGATCTGATTATATAAAAAATGTTGTTTAGAATTTTAGTGAATGTATTAAATTCTGATATTTATAACGATTTCTGACTTAGTTTTTAATGCAAGGTGATTCATAACGGATCCAAAAAGCTTTGATTATTTGATAGAATGTCATTTCTAAAAATAGGTAGTATCTTGTTTTGTGATAATTATATAAAAAGATACAACTGACTTGGAGCTATAGTAAAGTTATAAGGTTAAAGTAGGGTATACATCATCAGTTAAAACTGACAGTCAGAGGGTAAATGACAGTCAAAATGATAATGCATGCGTCGAAATGACTTGTCAGTCCGACTGAAGCAATTAAAAAATGTTGAATATGGACTGTCATTTACATTGAAACTGTCCGTTAGTAACTGATGATATGAGTATAGTTTCTGTTAATCATTTAGTCGTGTGATTTTAACAAGTAAGGTCGAAGTAAAAAAGGATTTTCTTGTT
The DNA here is from genome assembly GCA_034766995.1 of Acanthacorydalis orientalis. Lineage (NCBI taxonomy): Eukaryota > Metazoa > Arthropoda > Insecta > Megaloptera > Corydalidae > Acanthacorydalis > Acanthacorydalis orientalis. The sequence goes on along the minus strand of CM068321.1, from coordinate 30,448,248 downwards.
TTCTTCATGTTAAAATTTTAAGAAAGAAAATGTGTTTCTATATCTTGAAAAATGGAAGATAAAAAATCCATTTTAATAGACTTTATTGATTGTTATAAAATCAACAGAGCGATATGGAACAATCTTTAAATTGTGATACGCATTCTTAAATGACAGTCCAGAAAATCGTCTGTTTTAGCTGATGATGTATACCCTACTTAATGTTAGATAAACGATCGTCTGGATCGTTAGGATCCAAACATTCTCAATATTAGACTCGATGGGATATTTTATTTGATTTTTAGATATTTTATTGATATTTTATCCAACAGTGAATATCGTGCCAATATGATGGTTCATCATCCCATTAATGAAGATGAATGATTTTAAGGCGAACTCTTCACTTTTCTAGAAGATGGATTGGGTGGACGCCTTGTCGTATGCTCTCCAAGACCACCCGGTATAAATCATTTGTGTATTTTGTTCCAGAGTACATTTAAAGTACTTTGTGTTGAAATTGAAACAATAACTTGAAAAAATAATTAATTGATTAAATGAAATAATAAATTCATGTATATAAAAAAATATATAAACAAATAAATTCATAAATGATTCACTTATTCCATTGGTATCAATGTTTCATTTAAATTTAAGAAACACCTTTTAGGCATTTATTCTAAAAAAATAACAGTCTTGTTTATACTTTAACTAATTTATTTAGTTTTTGACATTATCCTTGCGAATTTGTTACAGAATCAATAAAAATTTGATTTTTTCTGTAATGCGACTAATAAAATAGGATTCATGCTCATATTACCTTTCTAACTTCATTCCATTTCCCCAACAAACTCGGGTGCTAACGACCTTAGCTGCCGAATAGCCTTAAAACCTCAATAAACAACCAATCCAACAAACTGTTAAACTTTTTATACTTACGATTATTATGTACATAATCCCATGGTCATAAATCAAAAGCGATTGGCATTTCCTTTTGACTTTCCTGAATTTGAGATTTATACTCCTCTTTCTACAATAAAACCGATTTGGAACTTAATAAATGATTATTAGGATCACACCATAGTTCTCAAAGAAAATATTCGGATGCCAATGGCCTTAGCTGTGAAAGTGCCCAAAAACTCCAATAACCACTCAACCATCAAATAACATATCTATATTACTAGCATTCTATTTCGACGAAAAAGACACAAATCGTCCTCAAAATCGGAGAAAACTCATTTAAATCAATTCGAATTATGAGCATAGACTTAGATGTCTGTCAATTTGTATCAGAATTCTTTTCTTGGAATATGTGTTTTTTTTTTAAATGGAAGTCTAATAAATATTATATAAAGAATGTCTCCTAACCTTAATCTTGCATAGAAAAAAATACACACTTAATAATTCTAATCGAATAACTAGAAATAACGAGCACACAGAATGACAAAACATAGAGATGAAAATCTGTGTTTGTCAAAAATCTCAATACACCTCTGATATTCGTCTTCGTAAAAAATATTATTCAATAAAAGCTGGTACGAAACAGATTATGTTTATAGTAACAACCTATTATGTTACATCTAAGCAGATAAACATTGGTAAACAGATATACATTTATATATATATATATATATATATATATATATATATATATATATATATATATATATATGTATATGTATATATATTTAGATGATGTTTTAATAAAACATACATATTTCGTAACGAAATGTTTCATACTTGAACAAATAAATCTGAAATTTATTTGTCAATTGATACAATTTTCAAAAAATGTAATAATTTAGTTATTATAAAAAATGTAAATGTGGTCGTTACAAAAAGCACTGTTTCGATTTACAAATAGATATAAGAAAGATTTATATCTGACGATTTTAAAATGATACGTGAAAAGGAAGTGTATTATAAACAGAGTGCAATTTAAATAAACATCAAACATTGAACGATGATTAAGAACATGTAGTAGGTGTATGTTAACAGAAATTATGTATTCATAGATGTAACGACTTGCGTAAGTCATAACATGACCTGTTCTATTTTTATTTGTATTCAATTCATTAGTCATTAATATAAGGATATAAAACAAACAACAATTATGTTAGTCATGAGGTTTACAAAAAAAAAAGAGAAAAAAAAACCGTTCTGAGTTCATACGTTAGATCATTCGTTTCGGAAATTTCAATCGAAGTACAAAGAGAATTTGTCGGATTCGTCTTGAAACATCAATCGAATGTTTGATTGAAAATATATGTGCATGGATTTCATTTCGTGAGTCATGTTTATCTGTCAACCTTTTAAAAACTAGTATCTTTTTAAATGATATTCAATCTTTCGTTTTTAATTTTTAGACAACAGTTTAATTATAAAAATTGACTTAATCAACACTTAAATAGCTTTAAAAAACCAATACATTTCATCGAATAAATTTTAATAATATGAATACAGGAATAAGAAACGAAAAAACGCTTCGTATTAGTGATGAATAATAAAATCAGTTCTCCTCTCTAAAAAAACAAACAAGTAAATATTCCACAACGATGCGATTTCAAATCGAAATAAAATAATTGGTATCGAAATAATCTCGTTCCGATATATGCCATTTCAGCTAATGTTACAATTGAACTTTATGGAATATACATTGTTAATTCACTTCTCGACTTCATTTTACATCGACGTAGAAGTTATCTCGTAATAGAAACAAATAAAGAAATAGATGGAGCTAAATCCGTTGTATTGCGAAATCACATAACCATTGTAAATATAGATTGCTTCAGTTATCAAATTCTTATTTTAATTATAAACTTTATCAATTCCAGTAACGTTCGATCAAATTGAACTTTAAGAAAATATCATGATTCGGTGCACTGGAGATTACAATTTTTTTAGTAATCGTATTCGATATAGGGAACTTGTATAATGATCTTTATCTTAAGAGGTGGTTGGAACGAATTATTGACTGTTAATTTTTACAGAATACCTTTTGTATAGAAACTGTTCACACAAACAGTCACAAATTTTAAGGGAGTATTAAGAAATGTATTTTATATAATATATAATAATTAATTAACATTAATTTATAATCCTAATTTATATTTTTTTAAAAAAATACAAGTGTATTTTTTATCAGTTCTTCAACAGATAAATGGTTTTAGCAAAGACATTAATCGATCAGTTAACTTTATTTAAATGTAGATTATGTAGGGCAGTATATAAAAATTTTCCTGGATACTTAACGGTGATAGAATTATTATTTTGTGATAAAAGCTTTATGAGCCTTAACTTTTTATAAATCTAAATAAATTGTTTTCAAATTCTAACACCCATCTGTAAAAGTATCTTCATCATTCTCTTATTATCATGAGTGAGCTTCTTTGAAATGCATTAGATGTTGTTGTTGTTTGGGGTTTAAGGGCGCGTCGACAACTAAAGTCATTAGCGCCCGTGAAATGTATCAGAGAGCACTCATTTATAAATTGAACACACGTTCATTCTTACTCTTCCTTCGGATAAGAGTATTTTTTCTTTCTGATCAATAATTGATTATTGATCATTTTCGATTGTTCCTTATGAGCATTAGAGATCGTTGTGTTCGTTTCAAATGAGCTGTAAACGTTGTAGATTTTTTTTTAAAGAAATTTTGAAGCAAGAATCATTTAATATTCAAAAAACTGTAAATCATGATTTCACATTTTTTTTGTCAGCCTCCCCTTGGATAGAATTAGTCAGTCAGTGTATATTTTCATTTGAAAACAATATATTAATGATTTTCGTTCGTTCTCAATATCTTTTTCGACTCGTCTGAAAGTTCCATGCGGTAAACATTTTCAAATGTGTGTACTGTGTGTTGTTCCGTGGATATCTATAAAAAACGACGATCCGTAAAACTTTATCTAAAAGTTGATTAATATATCGTCAAAGTATTATTATTGAGCCTGTCTTTAATCAAACCGAATGTATGTTACTGACAAAGAAACCAATACATCTCCAACACTGAGTCATCAAGGGTCTCTCCCGTCGCCTTTAGATGAAATGATATCGTTGCGTTGAACGTTTAGGGCTCTGTGACATGTATCAGGGGTTTCTGTAATGGACACAATACGCAATCGCAAGACACGCGTTTGCCAACAATGACGCATAAATCAGCTGAATCCCCTGTAGTCGAAGTCAGGTCGGCAGAACGGCACCTCGCCGGCCGGCGTCGGGGCGACACACAAAGAGCGCCGCGGCGCCCTATGTGACGCCGGCGCTGGACGCCAGCGTCAGACGTGTCTCATATAAAGATACTTTATTATTTTTCACTTGATTGTCTGCACTCCGATGCACTGATGTGTATATGGCTTTGTTTTTCAAACTGCCTTTGTGCTCTTTGTACGCTTATCATACAACAAATATATATATATATATATATATATATATATATGTGTGTGTGTGATTTGTCCTTCAAACATGGTTCAATAACTGTCACGCGAATATTGTTTACATAAATTTAACAGAAATATGAAAGACAACATGAGTTCTGTTTACTGTACGACGTTTGTCCGAAATCGTCGCGGATCGCCGACGACTTCTGACATTGTGTGTCCCGTAACTGAATTGAAATTTCTTAAAGCAGGAATGTAAATGTTCGCAGATGATTCGATAATAAAACGTATATATATATATATATAAGAATCATTAAAAGTCGTAGAACAATTGAGATGAAAGCGACGGATGGAAATTCGACGATTCGGATGGAAGTGAATTTTTTTGAAATCGTGACGTTTGTGTTTGGCCTGATTTCACAGACAATCACTGCACGGCGAGGTTCTTGTCCGAAGCACTGTTTTTTCTAAAACAGTACTCGGTAGATCTGGAATACTTTCTTTGTTGCCCATATTTCGAATCGACTAATCATCCAACAGTTCTGGACCACTTAAAACGGCTAGTGTATGAAGCTGTATGTGAATTTGAAGGACATAAACCGCAATTTTTTCTTACCGACCTAATAAATTGTATTCATATTTATCTCAGTGTTACGATACATAAGAAAGAATATATCAGTTTTAAAACAATAATTCATAGTTTTTTTCTTTTTTGGTAAAACAGAAACACACTTTTTCAGACAGGATTTAATTTATGGCCACTTGTATACAATATGGAATTTTCAAATATTTTGAAAAACTGTATGAGTTAATCTTTGAGCTAAAAAAGATATACCTGTTTGAATCCTCAATAAAATACTACAACAGATGATATTCATTATGTTGTATAGGTCTATAAATTGATAATTGGTGTCTCTCCATCTTATAATACTTGAAGAGTAATGAAAAAACATTCATGTTAAAAAACACTATAAAAGTTAGAGATATCAAGTTCATCTATTTATTTATGACCACCTATATCAAATATTTAAAGGACTATGCAGAGAAGCTCCAGAAATAAATATCATTTAAAGAAAATATTGTATAAAATAAATTAAATATTTGTAATGTAATGAAAAATTTCTAATCAACCTCTTACAGGAAAACAATTCTAAATAAATATGTTCCAAGTTATTTCTTTTAATATATAACAATCGAATTGTTAAAAAGATATATGCTAGTTAACAAAAATGTTCAAGAGGTGAAATATCAGACTTCAATTTAAATAATATAGATTAATAATTAGTTATTGTGTCATGAAGACGATTTCTTTATATCCTACAAGTCATTGAAACTTCAACTATGTTCGATATTAAAATAAAAAAAAAATCGTATCGATATTTCAATCGTTTAAAAACCGAGACAGAGTCAAGTGTCAATGAGAAATTAATAGAGCACCAATCGGTTTTAGAAACAATGAATTTCGATTGAAATAAATTACAGGGGAAGTTATAAATCAATATATTTAATAATATATCAATGATTATACACAATGGATCATTTTTTTTTATTTTTCACATAACATGTATCGAAATATTCTTCATTGTGCTTTAAATTTTCGAAAGAATATCAATCTATCTAATTAATTCTTTTAAAAATATTTCTTATATTTGATTTTATTTAAAATACATGTTAGTAAACCATATATTTCTCCTATAAATAGTAAGATTTAACGTATTTCGAGTGTGTGTTTTCTATAAAATTCCAGAAGTATTAAGAATTTGCTCTAAAATAAAATCTATTAATTGCAACACTTTTACCACATCTGTTTAAGATCTCAATAATAATTTGTATTTACATTTTAAACACACTACTTAATGAATAATGTTAACAAAATCATATTAAGTGATGAGTTAAGTATCTCTGTTACACGGTCTTTCAAACATTCATAACTGAACAGTTTATGTATTTTAACAGTACTACTTTCTACTGATAGATATATCCATAAAAGCAATCAACAAAAACATGTATATATATATATATATATATATGTATATTACGTTGCAAACACTTAAAACGTACTGTAAATATAAATCACTTATTGTTTTAACAAACTTTAAACAGCTTATAAGAAGTGTTTGGCAATGAACAGATGACTCAATACTCTAAGATTCAAACAACATAATTATTGTATTAAAAAAATGTTATATTTATATCTTAAATCTGATAATTTCTAAAAATATGTTTGAGGACGAATAATTATCAATAAACAACTTCTGCTATATTTCATGTGACGAGGCGTTAAAATCTCTAACAGTTATTTTCATGAATAAATGATTTATATTTTATTACTTTTATTTTTTCTTGTTCTCTATTATATATATATATATATATATATATATATATATATATATATATATATATATATATATATATATTCAGATATTTGATGGTTAGCTGTTGTCTGAAAGCCTGTTCAAATATCTTCTAATTTGAAAAATCCAGTTCTATGTTTTTTACACATTTTCATACCGTCTGAATAGTTTTATTTCACATAATTATCCATTTTATATACGAGTGGGTTAATAATCCCTTAATATATACAAACGTCTTGTATTTTTTAAAAATATTGACAAAACTATTTAAAATACTGAAAACTGAGAAATTGATGTTTTCTATTTTTTAAGTACAAGCAAAAGCACACTTCTTGAAAATAACATTACTTTGATATATTCTTTCCATCTGGATTGATATTCTTATCGATTCGGTTGACCAATTTTTCTATTAGACACATTCAAAACTAAGGCTGCTGATGTAGAATTAATTTCATCCATAATTCTTTGCTTAAGAGTGTTTCAATCATTTTTGAGATCATAAATTCTTATTCAGAAGTATACAAGTATTAGATTTTTTATCAGCCAAAAAATACCAAGCTCACTGTTTTAATTTGTTGTTTTGTTGGCAGTTGGCTGTTCACATTTTCTAGTAGTCAATAATAAAAAAAATATTCATTTTATTCATCTATTCACTATATTCAATATTTGTGCTACTGTATTGTGGATTGAATTGTTTAAAAGTTATAAAAAATAATATTCATTTGCTGAAATTTATGAAAATGATATATTTTTTTAAAAAGTTTTAAAAATACACAAACATTTTGATATTTTCCTATAAAAATGTGTATATATATATATATATATATATATATATATATATATATAAGTGTGTGTGCGTGTGTGTATTTGTACAAACAGTATGAGTAATGTTTGAGAGTGGTTAACATTTTCCGCACTTCATTTCTGTAAATATTTATAGCTGACTCAGCGACACGACTGACTTTTCGTAACGCTTCCCCCTATCTAAATGCAATTATTTCAACGTTCTGAAAGCTTCCTCCTTCGTGTTTTGAATAATAATTCAGGTTGACGTTGATAGCATTTTAAGACCGTACATTTGTGTTCGCCGATCAAATAAGATTTTTTTCGTTGCTCGTGTTCCTCACAAAAACATATTTTCCAGAAACGAGAGGACCCTTGTCAGTCAAGATAAAGTATCTAATTTATCAAACATATTTAGCATACGAAATTATGCACGATTTTTATAAGAAAACAATGTAATTTATTTTTTTAGTGAGAGCAGCAGTTGAGAATAAAAACGTTTGTGATATTTAGGTATGAGTCATTGCTCTGGTCTATCAATAAACATGAAAATTAAATTCAATATAAATTAAAATAATATTTTTTAATCGCATTGTAAACTGTACTCGTGTCGATAACAATAAAAAGACTGTTCAATTAAAATAAATATCATGTATATGATGTACTAACATTAGAGATTTAAATGCTCCATAGCCTGGAGACGTTTTCAAGTTTCCGTTGCTTGCAACAGATTCGCAACAGTAAATTTATAGTAACATTTATTCATCCGCAAATAGTATTACCATGAATTATCATAAATTATCCACTATTATGTGACGTAAACGTATCATCTTTTCACAATCAACTGAAGAATATTCCAAGAAAGTAAAATCATGACATTATAAGCTGCAATATAAAATGTATTATAAATAAAAAAATCTCATAATACGATCTGTTTTACAATTTATTTCATAATGTGTTACATAATCGTGTCATACTATTTAAAAAAAAAAACATCCAGTACAATTTTATACCAGGATGACGTTTCGAAAGAGTCGCGTTGCAAAACGAGATAAATCGTTGACCAGTTGAGAGATTTTATGACGATTCGATAATGGCGGTAATTAATTTAATTTAATATCAATTTGATGTAACGTAAATAGCTACATTAAAATTTTACTGTTGTTTTTTTATTCATAATCGTAAATGTGTCTCAAGTTCAGTACACAAATAGAGATAATTCAGTTCAGAATTATACACATATGTGTATTTATTTATGTTATCTTTTTTGCACGTCTCTTATATTTGGAAAAAAAATAATTTCGTGTTTTCAAAAATAAATATTGACCCGTGGAGTTCACACATAGTTTTGGTACACTCTTTGTGTGCTTAATTTTGATTTTAACTGACAATTTTAGGATTGAAATAAAGTTGTGTAAAATTCAGTTGTATCAATGACTGAGTCATCATTGAAATCGTTGTACTTCAAATTATTTAGTATGAATACTGTCATAAATCTGATAAACCTATATTTGATCATTGTATGATTAATGTTTCTTTCTTTGTTTTCAGTAAAAATGGTAATATTTTAAAAAAAATCGTCACTATATGAAATATAGATTGATGATTTATTAGACGTGCAAGTCAATTCGATACCTTTTTTTATATCAAAACGAATATTCACAGAAACATGGAATACATTTCAATCCTCGAAATATCCCCTGATATTTATAAATAGTTTTATCAATATTTGAAAAAATACCAAATGTTTGCAAATCTTAAATAAATACTAGTTTCATTTGAATTATTTTTAGGAATAATAAAAGATATTTTTCAATTTTTTTCCTGTAAAAAAATTTAACTGATCAAGATGTTCTATAGATTATAATTGAATATCTTTAATCATTGATCATGTAGATTTCGAATCATCTTCAGTGCTCCAAAATACAGAAAAATGTTGATTGTTCTGTACCTTGTGTTTTGTATTTATAAAAGTGAATTTAGCTGTAGAATCAGAACTGTATTGTCCTAAAATTAAATTATCTGTATGAAAACATTTACTGAAATACATTTAAATATCTGTATTTAAATCAGAACTACTAGTAACCATTATATAAATTAAAAATAATATTTCAATTGTGTTCCTGAATAAACGGATTACATAGTAATTTTATTTGACAATTAAAAACTCTGACCGTTTATTTCTCATCTCATACTTTTTACACTAGTAAATCCAACACACTGCATTGTACAAGTGTTTATTTTAAATTACACATATTGATTTAAATATTAAATTAATGGCCAATTAAATGAAGTGCAAGTAAACCTTTCTAGTTTAATATTCAACATATCACGAGTAATAAAAATTAATGTGGAATCTTCAATTACTTGCAGTGTATTGAAACCTTTTCCTATTCATAAAAAATATATCAAAATATTTCTCTCAATTATCAAACAATTAACTGAATACTTACTAGATATTAAAGCTAATATTTGAAAAAAAATGTAATCGATTACATGTTTTTTTTTCTCTAGAAATGTAATTACTTCTAGCACGTTAACAGGAATCAAATTATGTAAGAACTATTTTTATCTGAAGAACGTATTAATGTCTAAAAATAAACTGGTCCCTGGTACTAATTACACATGCACAGCTTTAATGTAAATTTTATTACGAATATATCAATTAACATATAATTTCAACACATCTGTTCGATTGATATCACTTACATACATATTCATTTTTCAATATTTCAATTAACGATTACAATTATTAAATAAATTTAGTGATTGAATTAATTTCAGAAATGACTAATTGTTCGTTTTATGAATCGGTACACAAATATTATAGTGTGATTTGTATGGAATCTTTTTATAAAGATGTGTTAATCATTTTCAGTTTTTTTTTCTGAATCTTATTAAATGTTGTAAATAAAAATAAATGTATTTCAAACGCAGTTTGTTTATTTCAGTGTAGACTTTTATGATTTTTATAGGAGACACTATTAGCAAAGACAGGAAAATGTCATTAATTATATTAAAAAAAATGAAAAAGCTTTATAACTTATTCAGTACATTAATTTAGCATTAAATGTTACTTGAGTGAAACTATATGAATATTTAAACAAATTTATTTCATTTCTAGTAAAATATACAACCGATTACTTTTTAAAATTTATGAAATCTGTTATGTTACTTCCTAATATCAGTCTTCTCTATGGAATATTAAATGAATACAGAATGAAAATCTTTAAACTGGATTACATCTCATAATAAATCAGATAGAGTTGGAGATTGTGTGATCTTTATATATATATATATATATATATATATATATATATATATATTCACTTTTTGTCCCGTGTTCGTATCTTAAAAAAGTCTCTGAATACGGAACAAAAAGCACTGCCGCCAAGAAACGCAACAGGTGAACATCCGCATGGTTTTCTCGCAATTATATTCAACTGTATCTCAACTTCACACTTATTTTTGTACGTTCGCTTTACATGATCAAATTAATTCACCAGAGTTTTATTTATTATCCGTACAATTTATATTCTTCAATTTGTATAATTACGAACGCAGTTTAATACTAATTAGTGTCGCACGTTAAGTGATTTGATGTATTAGTCCGTACTGAAATGTTTGTTTGAATAACGATTCAGATTTCGATTCAGTTTTTTTATCGAGCAGATTGATTCAGAAAGGAAAACAATTTAAATTGATAAGTATGCATGCGTTCATTGACGATTCTCTTCATTAAAAATAATAATCGTTAATTATCGGTTTTGAAATACAATTTAAGGGTCCTGCTAGGTTTAGAAAGTCAAAGAAATCGATTTGTTTTTCATACATTGAACTATGTAGAATTTCAAAAAAAAACATCTTCTTCTTCTTCTTCGTTAGTAGACGTCTTTGTCTATCTCCTTCATTAATATGGTCTCATTACTATAGATGAATAGGTTCAACTTTCGGCCCTCCGTTTTGAAGGCCTTCCTGTGAGTCTTCTTCTTTAGTGTTTATTTTCCGAGGCTATTACTAGTACTTTGAGTGGTATATTCTTTTTTTATGGTGGGTGGGCTGGTCCACTAATCATCCTCCTTTATCCAGGCTTAAGACTGGCTGCCACTACAACAAAATTACTCGATTCATCCAGTTGTAGTTGCAAGTGGAGTTCAGAAATTGAAAGAGTTCTTCTAGAATTTCTCTCATATTGTATGTGTAAACACTTGCCTTCGAACTTTAAACGCGTTTTTCTTGAAATTGTTTTTATTTTCAATCCGCTGGTGTGCATAACTCTGGAACTAATTATCCGGTTAACTTAAAATTTGTTATGTATCTTTCAATTAAATGTATCTACTGTATGAGTTTTCATGATGCATGTATCTTTACTATTTCTATTTTTTTTTGTCGTGAAAAAGCCGTAAAATTCCTTTAAAAAATCGCTTTTTTCTTCTAACATATATCCCGCCATTTTGTCGATAACGATTTTTATTATTAATAATTTAATTATTTTTTTTATTCATGCAATTGACAACTTCTCATGGATTATAAAAATCATTGGTTTTTTGTTCTGGCTCAATTTATCTAGGGGATTATCTGCACCAGCGTGGAGCTATTGGAATTTTATCAGACTATATTTGCATGCGGATATCAGTGAATATTCAACGTATCAAGAAATAGATCTAAAATTTTATGTAAATATAGTTCAATAAATGTTAAAAAGCTTAAACGTTTCGATTTTATCCTTTACTTAAGAGAAGATGCTGAAAAATGCCCCAACTTAACAAGCTTAGAAGGGAAGATTGAAGGGAATTTGTGGAAGAGTGGCTTTAACAAAAATCCTGTATGTAGAATAAAATATTTTTTTTCAATTTTAAATGTCTTTTTACTTTTCGACTTTCGCTCGAAAAATCACAGGTTCGATAACAGAAATAAACTATTTATCTATTTTATAAAATATCAGTCTGTTTGTATAAATTGGAGTTTTAAGTGCATATTAATGCTTAGTGGATATATATATATATATATGTATGTATGTATAGCTTTCTTGAAAGCACACATCAGTCACGAACTCCTTTTATGCGTATCCTAATTTAGATAGAATAGCTAAATGTTTATGTAACCAGTGAACCATACCTGAATTCCGCTTCCTTCCATCTTATTCTCCGCTAAACCACAAAAATCAACGTTCTCGCACTGTCATAAAGATGATCATAAATCATATCACTATTAAAATGAACATCTTGTAAATAAAACCATCTAAGTTGCGCGTCCGTTGCAAATATCTGTCTTTGAAATTTGGCGGACGTTCGGTGACGCTGACGCCAGGCATCCGCGCCATGGCGACGTCGTTCAATAGCACAAATACAGTTTTTGTCAAATTAATAAAATGCATGTGTATGTGTTTGTGTGTGTATGTATATATATATATTTATACACACCGAGATGACCAACACAATCAACATTTATCTACAGTTGTTGTTTTTTATCCATTCGTCTGAAATTACTGCTCAAATGGGTCAATTGTTATCTATAATGGATGCGTAACCGAGCCAAACATTACAATAAAAGTTCACAATTTGTTATTGAACGAAAACCTTTAAACAATAAATAAGGAGATTGTTATGATGTATTGAAACGTTATCGTTTGTGAAATGTGGTTTTATGTGTTTGCGGATTATTTTTGTAGTGTTTCACATTAAAACATTCCGATTCGAAGGTTAGTGTAATCCGTTTACATTTGAAACGGAACACACACACACACGTAATTGGTTGTTTTTAATCAATAGTTCTGTGTTTGTTGTCCTTAAATCAAACACGACGAGAAATGCTCCATAAAATAACACATATGATTGAACAATTATCGTTCAGTGTTTTTCTACACATCGGTCGAGTGAACCGGTTTGTTTACAAATAAACTAATTGTTTTTATTACAGAAAATCTAACAAGATTTTTCAATTTCCAATATAGTCATGAAATTGTCAACTGATTAAAGACATAATAATGGAATACTATTATAAAGCATATAAAACAAATGATATATTTTTGTCTTATCAATTCGATAAGAATGTTCAATCACAATTTTTAATCTGTTAATTAATTTAAAGTTCGTTTTCTAACGATATCGTTTTATTTTAATTATAGAGAAATTTCTCGGCTCATAATTCATGAAACGTTTAAGAATTTTCGTGTCAATCTTTAGAATATGAGATCCCATAACTCTTAATTAAATTTTCTTCTTATTTTTGATATTAGGTATTGCTTGTAATACTGGTTTTTAATCCTAACTTCTCCATTTTCTAATTAAGTAAAAATGACTTGTTTTTTTATATTGAAATTTATAATAATAGTAACAAATACTGTTAAACTGTTAAAAAAAACTAAGACCTAGCAGAAATTTTCTGTAAAAAAACCGACCGATAAGGGTTAAAACTGGATTGCTTATAAAAAATAGAGGTCCTGAAAAATCAGATAATAATTCCAATTTTTTATTTCATTCTTTTCATTGAAGACTGTAGCACTATTGTTATTTAAATTTATTTTTAAAAATACTTATAGTATAGTCAAATCACTTTTACGAGGGTGTGTGTGGTATAAATTGTTTTTCAAGTTTAAGAAGAAAGTTATGCAGAAAAAAATAAATATATTTAACCTTTATGCTTAAAAATTTAATGTCTACAAGTATACATTCGTCTGTGTATTTTTATTTTTATTTTTTTTAGAAAAGCATGTATAACGTTATAACTGAAAGATGTTAGGGACTTATAGCTTAAATTGTTGGTTGATGAATCGATATTTTTTTATCAATATAAATTTTGTTATCTTTTGAGCGAGTGCGGTCCGTATGAGTCTTACAATAAAAACACGTTGGTTAATTTCCATTCTCCGTAACAAACAACCCCATTTTCGTCCGTGTACTTACACCGACACGGAGACTGTGTCGTCGAATCAACATAAACCGATTTGATACAACCGAAACATAAAACATCTCCACATTCCGCATTTACATTTCGGCACAACAAACAAAACAGGAAACCGGCAGGTCATAAGAGGCCGCATTTGACTGTTATAACACCATTATCATATTTCATGAATGGCCCATCAATATAGTCGTGTGTGTGTGTGTATTCTTTTGTGAATACTTCTTCAACATCAATCCTCCGCTCTGACAAACAAGAATAGAGTTCCGATCGTTGACAACTGTTCATGTAAGACGATGGTTGGCCGATAGCCAATGCTCTCTGGTCCGGCCTAATCGTGTCCCTCCGGGAACAGGAACGTCATTGCACCCCAATCTAGACCGCTTCGTGGCTCCATTCGACGTCTCATACTACATGTACACCGACTGGCATGTTCTGTCATTGCCTCTCAACTTCTGCCAAAACAACACATTAGTCTTGTGTTCATTTTTTATAGATGCATCGCTCCGCGATACAGTCGATTCCGAAAGAGATTAGCTTTACATTGTTGATTCAATTAAAATAAAACGTATAATTTATCATAAACATATTGTTTATCTATCTCTCTCTCTCGTTATTATATATATATATATATATATATATATATATATATATATATATATATTAAATAATAATTTAATTTCAAGTTAAATTATTGTTTTGCAAAACGATTAGATTTAATTAGAAATTATTTAATTTTACAAGAAAAGAAGAACAGAAATTGGTCATATACAGAAAAGTAGTTGTAAATTGATCGATAATTAGTATCATTAAAAAAAATAAAAGAAAAGCTTGTGTTCAGTTATAATTTTTCAGAAAAAAATCAATTTATTCTCTTGTCAAATTTAATCAGTTCCATCAATTTGGTATCAATGATAAAAATGTCGATTCATACACATATAATCAATGAACAGATCAGCTAAATACTATAACATATTTTCAGTCATAACTTTCTAGATGATTTTCAAGAAAAAAAGAACGGTTTGATCAGTTTGGTATTTTTACAACGATTTTTCTTTCATTCAAACTCGATCGAATAATTAAATTCGGGCAAGCAGGTTGTGTTTCTTGTACAGAAATTTTTTTAATCTTGATACAAATATTCATTATTTTCACTATAAAATGTATTGAAGTCATATTGAAAATTAGCTTTGTTGTTTTATCAAAAGAATATGATTTCGCTCTTTTATTTCTGAGTGAGTTTTGATATAATTGTAAGGCATGAATAATTTAAATAGCTTTTATCTATATGCATTTATTCAAATATAACTGTCTTCTTGAATATTATTCTATTAAATTCAATTTTATAAATTTAACATGTATACAAAAATAATGTTAAAGGAAATCTCATCTTAATAACAATAAAAATAAACAGATTTAATTATGATATCTAATTTATAATCGTTGCTCGGAACTGAAAATAAATTAAACAACTTAATAACTCAATAAAAAAATCATTAAACAAACAAACCATAAATCTGTGATTAAATAAATATTTATCTCAATTATTTATAGTGCACGACTTGTTCCTACAACGAAATCTAATACAGTAATTGGTATTTGATTACGTTTTACTAATTAATTATTATTAGCTAATAATCGAGTTTAATATTTGTTTAATTTTGTGTTTCCTGTTCTGTTGAAATTATTACATTTCTTGTTTTGTGAAGAAGTAATAATATTTTTTTAATAATCATTTATTTTTAAACTATTTCATTGAAGTGTCATTAATGTACGATGAAATTGATACAGGATTGAATTCATTTTGTTTCTTTATAAAAAACGTTTTCGTCACTACACATTTTTTATGTTAATTAATTATATTTCCTGTTTTTTTTTAATTATTGTATCTATAAACAGTTTTGTTAAAAAGTTTCACAATTAATCAAAGTTATATTTTTTTAAGATTGGAAGATTTGTGATGATATAAGTTTATATTTTTAATAACAAATAATAATTACTGTACTCATCTTTTTCGAAAACTATTTGAATATATTCTTTATCGTTTCATCTTCGTTTATATACATTATTTATGGTTATTCTTGTTGACATTTTGAGAAATATTGAGTTTTCTTTTCGATAAGAATTCAGGAATGGAATCAATGATTCAAATAGAAAACTAGTACTGAATATGTATAATACAGGGACTGAAAGGATGATTTTATAGAAAACATACTACAAAAAGATCTATTAAAAATATAATTTAATGATATTTTTGCTAGTGTGTTTTTTATCAAGAAAAATTTTTAATCTATTTTATTTCTAATTCTAACAGAAAGTCTGTCCACTTATTTCTAATTCTTAAAAACAATTTTGTTTGTCTAAGAGTATATACGTGAAGAATCAACCAAATTTTCGTCTCAGTTCTTTTTTTTAATCAAAAAAGTAATTTGATGGTTATTCTTAATATTTTTTGATTAGTTGGTAGATTTGTAGTAAGAATAATTTGTATCGGTCAGGTTGATATAAAATCTATAATCAAGGAATTACTTTAGCTGGAATAATAATTGGATAGGGGCATATAGAATAATATTAGAACATGATTTATGTTCTTCAGGATAAATTTACTTATCAAATATTTCTTATGAGCGATCAGAGAAACGAGGAATATTAATTAATAAGGGAATAATCATTTTAATACCTTCTATAAGTTTATGGTGATTTATTTCCAACCCAAATAAATGTCTTAGAACCAACTTTACTTTCATATATTATTTTTTTATCTATATACTATCCACCAATTTTTTTTAGATCATGATCTGATTTTATCGAATGTCTAATAATCTATTATTGGATATTTGTTCAACAATGATATATTTATCAATATGTATATATATATATATATATATATATATATTTATATATATATATATATATATATATATATATATATATATATATTGATGAATATATCAACATTGTCAGAGTGCTAAGACACAATAATTATATTTAATCATAAAATTACAACAAGTAAAGCAGACATTTATTTAAAATTAAATATCTGTATATTTTATCTGTTCTTCAGCGACTGAATATTTATAATAAATAAATGAAGTTTATTATTCATTGTTAAATCAACGTACACATAATAATTGACACTCAATCTTTTATCATTTAACAGTAACAGACTTCATTTCGATTTCATAACATCCTTATTTCATGCTATCCTTACTAGTTTCTGATTTTCAGTTTGATTCTTAGTTCAGTTTGTGCTAGTGAAGTACTCTGTAGAATATTGTTATTTTTTTTTTACATATTCATGTGTAGAACAAACCTATCTAAATAAATATGTATTGCGTTAAACAACTGGATGACATAATACAGGTGTGTACTAAAATATTTTATACAAATATATATTTCAATTAATTACAAAAAATATTTTTTTGAATCGCACAAGTGATTTATAATAAGATGTTAAATACTGAAGTGTTTTATCTAAAGGAATATAATTTCATTTTTCATCTCTTAGTACCTTTTTATCCAATTATTGTTCATAAATTGAAACACATACTAATTTTGACTATAGATTTTGTATTGATTACAAATTCTATAATTTTTCAGATTAATTTCAAAGATTAATTTACATTTATTAACAAAAAGTGTTTTTAATGTAAAATCTGACAATATTTTTCATAATTTTTTATTAAGAGATTACAAATTTTACTACAACAGATTTTTCTGTATCTCGATGATCTTATAAAATTATGGAATCGTCATCGAAATGCACAGAAATTATCAATAACGATTTATTGAACATTTTTGATCAGAATATTTTTTTATGGTTCATGGACTGAAAAAGAATTAATTTATGAAAACAAATTTTATCATAAAGCAATATTTTTTATTAATTTTAGAATGTATTTCGGTTATTATATTTTATTATGATCTAACAATATTTGTTAATTGATTTCAAGTATATTTTTTCTCAAGAGAAACTTATACCTAATATTCAAATAAATAAGTGCAAAGTCAAATATAATCATCGTTTTTAGGAAAAAATACTGTTTTAAATATGGCTACAGTCTTTAGAATATAAAACTAGAAATGTTATTGATATTCTTTTTAAAATTGTGTTATTTATTCCATGATGAAAAAGTGTACACAGCTTTCTTAAAAGATAAATGTGTATTCATCTTAAGAACTTGAAGTTTGTTGTTGTAAAAACTATTAATTCTTTTTATGTTTTGAAAATCGATAATCTTCATAAGTTATTATAGAGTTGTTGTTTGTTCTCTCTCCTTATATATATATATATATATATATACATATATATATATATATATATATATATGTATAGATATATATATATATATGTATGTATATATGTATACATTTTTTTCCTATGAATCCGTATCACGAATTATAATTACAACGATACATTCTAAATGATTTTAGCAATGTCTCTAAATGTATTTACTGTAGCGCCTTCTGGCGGCTTGTCGTCGGAGTCGACGCTGACGCCGACGTCCAAGACGCGACGCCACTGCCACGTCGCCGGGCGCCGACAGACGCCTGACTGACTTGAAGACTTTTCAATGATTTTGTATACTTTTTCACAACGCGTATTTTTTTATAGATTTCCGCCATTATGGCAGTTGATGTTATTTGCTTTACAACTCGAAATAATATTTTACGTAAGTAATTTGTCTTCTGCGTGAATTGCTTGATTTATTCATATCAAAATTGTATCATAACTCAACGGATGCGGCGAAAAAAGATTGAAAAATAACACGACGTGTACTCTGGTGCTCTGTGCACGCTCGTTTTCGAAAACGGTGTACTGTTTTCCGACGAGATAAATGATAAGACGATTTTTTTTGCGCGCGAGATCTTGTTGATGCGTCGTTGATTTTTGGTGTCTTGTCGATGGTTCGCTCGTAGTCGATGTCAGTTGATTGTTATCAATCTGGGAACAATTTGTATTTGATCAACGAACGAAAAGTGTTTGCTTGCAGATGCTTATTGTTCAGTTCATGAGATTATGTACTTTTATCAGTTTATATATGAGGGCAGTTTGAAGAATAATTACTCGTTGAGGGAGAGGGCGACAGCTGCATGTTTTCGTATAGTTCGAACCCTTTCTGTAGAACATGTGAAGTTGCAAGTCATTCCGCCATTAATTATCCGTTTGAGAGTTTTCGAACTTGAAATTTTTCTGGCTGAAGAGCGATTTGGATCGAACGGAGGGGCGATAGAGGTCGCAAATTGCTATTTTGATTAACTCGAAGAAACCCACTTCCGGGAGGGAATCGCGAAGATGGAGAAACGTTGTAGCAAGTGTGTTGAGATTAGATGTGATTGTCAAAAAATAAAGTACACTTTGAAACTGAAGCTGTTGTCTCTAATATTGAACCAAGTTTCTATTCAAATTTCCCTTGTATATGTATGTATATATATATATATATATATATATATATATATATATATATATATATGGCGAATCGACTTAGGCTTCTACATGAGTGTTAAAAAAATAAAAAAAAACATGTTATCCCTCATTTAGTATTTTAATTCAATTGTATTTGAGTACTGAATTGAACTAAAATATTAAATAAAAAATAACATGATTTTTCTTAACCCCTGAGCGTTCTTTTAATATTTCCATACGGAATCCTAAATTAAATCATCTATATATATATATATATATATATATATACATATTGTTTTAAAGAGAATCTGTAAGCAATACGATTCGAACGCAACGTTAATAAAATACATTAGGAAATTGTTCTAATGTGAGATAGCATCAAGAATATTCCATCTATTGTACCTACGTTATCTTAAAAGCTGTATTTCACGATCTCGTCCGCATGGAAAAATGTTAAAAGTCAATATATCAGTGTAGGTAAAGGTCAGCATAATTTGTGCATAAAACATTAGATTACGTATCATACATTGTAATGTCTCGGACGAGCGATGCGGCGTACGTGAACGTTTTTCATTTATGCAGAAGAATGTGTGTTTTATTCTGTCCAGTTTCGCGGTGCGGTTATCGCGTTTCTTTAAAAAAAATGATTTTTTTAAAAAACTACAAGATAAAGTCTTAGTTTTTAGACTGTACATGCATTTTATAGGTTATGAATTGTCTTCTGTTTAAAAAAATAACAGAGACGGTCTCTTATGAAAAAATCCGACATTACTTATTGGCCAACCCAATACATTGCTTCTTTATTTAATTTAATAGAATGATGAATTAATTGATAAATTAATTGATACTGAATGAAATAATTAATACTGATAAGTAATTTCTTTTTTAAAAAAATGTTGTTGTTCATTTGAAGGACTTTGTTTCCTGAGTCGACATATTTATACTTAGAAAAGTTTATGAATCAAAACATAAAATTTCATTAAACTTTTTGACTTGAAAAGACTTGACTTGAAACTTTTTCTCTCTTAATGTATATTTTTTAACCTGAAAATTATAAAACTGTACATGTAAATATTAAACCATTCTTTTATTATTCTTATCGCAGTCGTCGTTCCGACAAAAAAAAGTCTATCTAATAATACAAGAAAAAAGCCCGTACATAAACACGAAATTAACATAACTATGCTGCGCGTTTTTTCTCCTATTACATCAACCGTTCATTAATAAGATTAGGTAATATTACTCAATGCACAAACAGTGTCTTAAAATAGTTTCCGTCTATTAATTTCGTTATTAAATTATTATCATTAATAACAATCCATTGTTTACGGCACTATTTGCATAACAACTTTTTCGAACGATCGCTTAGACGCCACCGCGCCGTTTCGTTCGTACGGAATCTGGTTAGTTACCCTAGATGTGACCTTTTCGACGTTTCTGGCGAATTATTTTTATAATATGAAAGTTGGATTCGTGTGTCATGGCGTTATTAAAACAATAGGTAATTAAATTACGTTGAAAATGTTAGTCATATTATCTGTCAAGGCTAGATATAATTAAATAGTTTTCGTATCTGTGTTTCTAAACTATTATTATTGTTTGTCAAAATATTTATTTCGAATCATTTGAATGTTTGTTTATAGTTATTTTACAATGAGTTAGAAAACGTTTACTTGTTTACACGCGCCGCTTGTGTGTTGCAATGTTTTGAATATGTGTGCGCCATTTGAACATACGATCATGTGTTCGGAGTGAAAATTTACAATGAAATAAATTGATTTATGTGTACATTCACAAAGATAGATTTTCATTTATAAGGAAAATTTGTAGACAATGAAATTTACCAGAAACACACTTTGATTGGTCAGATAGAGGAAAACTATAATAGATTAGGTATTCTATTTTAAATGAATAACGAAGCCTGATTTTTAAACTAAAAAGAAATCAAGATAAAAACCACCATCAGTTCTCTTAATTGTCTTTGTTTTTTTTTTTTGGTTTTAAACAGAAATTCGAATGATTCAACAGGACGAATACCATCAGGACAACGATTAACGGGATCTCGGGTATAAAAACACTATTATCTTTTTAAACAAACACTAGATTGTTTTATTACACATTGAAAAGTGAGTTGACAACCAGTCTTTCTTCACTGTGTGACTAAGTCAAACTCATGATTGCTGTAACCTGAAACGTCGACATTCCAGTTGATTAATTTCGACACTGATAGATAAAAATGGTCGCTGGTTATAATTATTGGTATAATAATAATTGTTTTTATGCCTAAATGTTAAGAAAATACAACGTTCTCAATTTATATAACGATGTGAAAAATACGATTGTACTAAAAATCGTTTTTCGACCATAAAATAAAAATTAACCAATAATTCTATGAATTTTTACTAGAAATTCATTATTTTTATAACACATAATCGATTTGTAAAGAAAAAATAATCATATTTTGAATTTAAAAAAAATCGAAATTTTTGACCTCAAAAAACCACGACCTATAGTATGGAAATTCTGTCAAAAAATCAACATTTCTATAACCGGACTATTTGTTCATAAAATCATAAATAGTGATAAAACATTAACAAAAAACACATTTATTCCCAAGAACAAGTGATTTTGTTAACAAAAATGGGTTTTTTCTCAAAATTCCATTTCCAGATTACGATTAGCACTATTTTCATAATTTCACCGATTTTACATAGCTACATCGATTTATTTTAATAAAAAGTATTTTTTCTGGTTTAAATATATATAGTTAATGCAAAAATCATGAAATAAATATTTTTGAAACGGAAAAAAATACAAATTTCTCCATTTATATTCTGATGTGAAAAAGTCGATTATCCTATAAATCGTTTTTCGACCATAAAATAAAAATTAACCAATAATTCTACGAATTTTTGCTAGAAATTCATTATTTTTATAACACATAATCGATTTGTAAAGAAAAAATAACCATATTTTGAATTTAAAAAAAATCGAAATTTTTGACCTCAAAAAACCACGACCTATAGTATGGAAATTCTGTCAAAAAATCAACATTTCCATAACCGGACTATTTGTTCATAAAATCATAAATAGTGATATAACATTACCGAAAAACACAATTATTCCTGAAAACTAATGATTTTATTAACAAAAATTGCATTTTTCTAAAATGTACAGTTCAAGCCTGCGATTCGCACTCGTTAATAGTTTCACTGTTTTTATGAAACTACATCCACTTATTTTAATAAAAACTATTTTTTCTTGATTAAATATGTACTGTTAATGCAAAAATTATAAAATAAATATTTTTAAAATGGAAAAAAATGCAAATTTGTCCATTTATGTTATGAAATAAGAAAGTCGATTATCCTAAAAAATAATTTTTTGACTATAAAATATAAAATAATCAATAATTATAATAATTTTTGTCAGAAATTCAATATTTCAATAGTAGATAGTCGATATTTCACGATAAAATAATCGTATTTTCAATTGGAAAAATATCTAAATTTTTGACCGCAGAAAACGATGACCTAAAGTAGATTAAATTATGTCTAGTGATACAGAAATGTTGTATTAATATAACCAATGTTATTGAATTTCAATTATTAAGAAATTGGACGTTCAAGTTGAACTGAATTGCAGGTTCTAAAAAGATATAGTTATTAATTATTAGATATTTTCTTGTATGAGATGATTATTTTTTTCTTATTTGTATTCTTTAAAAAAAATGATGTAGGTCAGAAATGTAATTCGATAAAGGTATATCATAACCATTCTAAAGAAATACAATCTATTAAACTGCAAACGAACTAGAACGAGAAAAAAAACGATTGTAATAGAATTATGTAATTAATTAGATTAAACAGAAATGTATTCAATCGAACGATTAATAATAATTCATATTCCACTCGATCATTCGTATGAACATAACTAAACGATACAATTATTAATTCATAGTTGTAAAATATTGAGGGCCATTAGCGCACGGATCAGTTTGTACATTTCGCATGCACATAATAATGAAATTGGCTTCCGACCATAAATATTTTACTCGCTGGAATACATTTCGCATTCCATGCTCCGTCAAACAACAACTGAAGATTGATAGTCGCAATCAATTGACCAAATAAACATAAATTTTCGACCACACAGTATCCAGAATGGAATTAAAATTAATGATAAATTGACCGCTACTGAAATATTGCAACATGGAATAATGTACCTCCGATTCGACTGGAATGAAAATATCTGCAGACGAAATGATTTGTCTTATGTGGTCGTTCGTTACACTTTTTTTCTTTCATTTATTGTACGTACCGAGTCTTACTTGTAGGTAACGTAGCATCGTTTAGATTTAATGAACTGGACATGAAAGATTAGTCGATAGAGAAATGTCGAACGAAAGTAAACGAATCAGTGTATGTAACGATAAAATTGACAGAGATTTAATTAAAATAGTTCTGTTATATTTTTTTTAACAACTATGTTTATGTTTCTATTGAATATCAAATAACTGATTTATATGTTCTGTCGCATAAATTAGACAATTTATAAACAATTTCTATGCTTAATTCAAATATCCATTCATTTTTTTTCTATTTCTCATGGTTACTAAATGAATGAGAGTTATATATATATATATATATATATATATATATATATATATATATAATCGTATATATATATATATATATATATATATATATATATATGTACAATGTAGAAACGAATATTACATATACAGAGGGGCTCCAAAAAATGTATACAGACTTTAATTGAGGTTATCTATGGACTTCATTGTTATTGTAGAGCCACCATGCGACCGGCAGGACAGTCAGACAAAATGGAATAGGTGCGGTTATCGTTCGAGCGCAGCAAGACCGTTTTGAAGTGGTCTTTTAAAATTGACCCAGAATTTTACCCAGATATTTTATATTTTGAAGTGTGTATACATTTCTCTGGGGCTCTCTGTTTTTATTAGATTAATTAAAATATTCCTGGTATCGATTTCCAGCTACATTTTGCCAATAGAATGATTTAATAATATAATATGGAAATTCTGTCAAAAAATCAACATTTTTATAACCGGGCTGTTTTTTGATAAAAACACTATTATATTTTTAAACAAACATTAGATTGTTTTATCACACATTGAAAAGCGAGTTGACAACCAGTCATTCTGTAATGTGTGACTAAGTTAAAGCCATGATTACTGTAACCTGAAACGTCGACATTCCAGTTGATTAATTTCGACACTGATAGATAAAAATGGTCGCTGGTTATAATTATTAGTATAATAATAATTGTTTTTATGCTTAAATGTTAAGGAAATACAACTTGCTCAATTTATACATCGATGTGAAAAATTCGATTGTACTAAAAATCGTTTTTCGACCATAAAATAAAAATTAAAAAATAATTCTATGAATTTTTGCTAGAAATTCATTATTTTTATAACACATAATCGATTTGTAAAGAAAAAATAATCATATTTTGAATTTAAAAAAACTCGAAATTTTTGACCTCAAAAAACCACGACCTATAGTATGGAAATTCTGTCAAAAAATCAACATTTCTATAACCGGACTATTTGTTCATAAAATCATAAATAGTGATAAAACATTAACAAAAAACACATTTATTCCCAAGAACAAGTGATTTTGTTAACAAAAATGGGTTTTTTCTCAAAATTCCATTTCCAGATTACGATTAGCACTATTTTCATAATTTCACCGATTTTACATAGCTACATCGATTTATTTTAATAAAAAGTATTTTTTCTGGTTTAAATATATATAGTTAATGCAAAAATCATGAAATAAATGTTTTTGAAACGGAAAAAAATACAAATATCATCATTTATATTCTGATGTGAAAAAGTCGATTATACTATAAATCGTTTTTCGACCATAAAATAAAAATTAACCAATAATTCTATGAATTTTTGCTAGAAATTCATTATTTTTATAACACATAATCGATTTGTAAAGAAAAAATAACCATATTTTCAATTTGAAAAAAATCGAAATTTTTGACCTCAAAAAAGCACGACCTATAGTATGGAAATTCTGTCAAAAAATCAACATTTCCAAAACTGGACTATTTCTTCGTAAATTCATAAATAGTGAAATAGCATTAACGAAAAACACAATTATTCCTGAAAACTAATGATTTTATTAGCAAAAATTGCATTTTTCAAAAATTTACAGTTCCAGCCTGCGATTCACACTCCTTTTATAATTTCATTGTTTTCATGAAACTACATCGATTTAGTTTAATAAAAACTATTTTTTCTCGATTAAATATGTACTGTTAACGCAAAAATTATACACTAAATATTTTTGGAACAGGAAAAAAATACAATCCTCTCCATTTATATTCTGATGTGAAAAAGTCGATTATCATATAAATCGTTTTTCGACCATAAAATAAAAATTAACCAATAATTTTATGAATTTTTGCTAGATATTCATTATTTTTATAATACATAATCGAACCCCGATCGGATTTCTCATTTCGTACGCCTCGGACACCGAGTTCGTCCGCGAACCTTGACAATAACTTTTCTAATGACATCAGTTTGTTTTATATATTTATTTGTTTAACGTACGATAACATATTTTTCCAGATATGTAATTTATGTAAATGCGCACGTTCGCGAAATATATTCGCAAAGAGGAACATTACACGATATTATAGGTGAAATTGGATCGTCTCACTGCAGATTTGATGCGACAAAACTTTTATATTCATAATGGGCCAAAGTTTTACATGCCAAACTTTCCACATACACGGCGGGGTAAACATGATGTTTTATGCGCGACTAAAAGTTCGACGGTATTGCCAACAAGGTGTCACTAGATATTTTTATATGTTTACTGCAGCGAATGCTATTACGTTTTGAAAATATTTGTTTTATGATGAGAGTCGTTATGAAAATATCAAATAGACGGATTCGCGGTGCGTGTGTTTTTATTGTTCCAAATACAGGCAACAAACACACACAAGGATATTTTTTCCTCGAGCGGCACAGCGTCCTGACTAAATTAGACTTTTCGAATTTTTTGAAAGTTTACGAAAACAACAACAAGTTATTTTTCGAGGATGATAGTACTCGGTGAAATATATATTTAATTCGACGATTACACTTTTTTTGCTTCAGTCAATATCTGTTCGTTCGAACGGTGAGATAATCGTTGATAATATTACAAAACGATCAGATTTGAACTATTGTAATATATATATGGGGTACCCATAAATAATGTCTTTTTTTCAGATTGAATTAATATTGCTATCTTGTTTGTTGAGTGATTTTTTATCACATAAACTATATATTAATTAAATTTATCAACATTTTTGTGTGCTTATTGTGAAATTTTGAAAGAATTTGAGTGTGTCGTTAAGAATAGAAGGTGCCAAAATGTGAATAAGTTGCATATTAGAAATTTGATGCTTTAAGAGGTTTGAAACGGTAACAATGCCACTAGTCCCACAAGTATCATTAATTGTGTGTATCCTAGTGCACTGGACATGAAAATGTGTCAGCGTTGGTTTAAAACCGAACATTAAAATTTTGAAGATTCATTGAATTTGACAAGGATCTTGTGTTCGTTGAAATTGAAAGTGATCCCAAGTAAACTATTCAAGTATTAGCGGACAAAGCTTAAAACATCATGGTCAACAGTGTTGGAACCAACTGAACAAGGTGCATAGAGAAGGAATGTGGGTTTCTGATAAACTTTCAGTTGAGAAAAAAATTCAACGTGTAACCATATGCACTACACTTTTGTCCAGACTAGAAAGGGATCCATTTCTTCGACAAATTATTACTGGATATGAGAAGTGGATTCTATACAGTAATCCACATAAGAGAAAAAACGGTTAATACCAGGACAATCACCGTTGCTCAGACCTAAAAAGACATGATTGTCAGTGTGGTGGTATTTCACAGGAATTATCCACTATGAGGTTTTCAATCTCAATGAAACCATATCTACTGAATATTATTGCACACAGCTTGATACACTGTCCATTACTTTGCTTTAAAAACGTCCAAGGGTGATTAATAGAAAGGATGTCATTCGCCAAAATGATAACACAATACTTTATAGCAACAGAATCACTCAAGAAAAAGTCAAGGATTTGGGCTGGAAAATCCTGCTTCGCCTGCAATATTCCCTAGATTCTGTTCCATCGGACTACCACCTATTCAAATCAATGGAACATTTTCTCCCTGCGAAAAACTTTCCTATTGCGTCGCCCTTGGAAACTGCACTCGAAGAATATTTTACCACGAAACCGAACTCTTTTTACAAGAAGGAAATTAAAAGTCTGCCAGAGAGATAAAAGAACATTATCAATTATAATGGAGATTATAATTTAGATTAATCTCTAGTAAACGTTAAATAAAATAAAATTTTAATAAGTATCAAAAAACGTCATTATTTATGGACACCCCTAATATATATATATATATATATATATATATATATATATGTATATGTATATATATATATATATATATATATGTATGTATATATATATATATATATATGTGAGTAATAATTTATGATAAAATATATGACATGATTAAACAAATCACGCTGTTTATTGAAATAAAGCAGCAGCGATAACGCACAAACCGGAGTGAAACAAAAGTGTAAGAAATTTATGAGTCTTTTAAAATACGATTTCACCTCGTAAAAAAGTAACGTAAACTCCACATTTAATTTCTGTTGATAACAGGTGAACAAACGAACGGTACGTTATTTTTTTTTTCTAAAAAAAAAAACGACTATAATTTGTGCAATATATTTGATTAATTTGGAACGTTGCTTTTATTGTTACTGCCGGACATTTTTTTTTATTCCAGCATTAAAGCCTTTAATTGGCTGTAGGTCGTATAAAAAGGTTTATTTAATAGTAACGGCCCTTTTGTTTCCTCGAAAGAATTAGTGGAAAAGTAAGTACTTGGAAATACAAACAATTATAAATTTTATCATAAAAGTACTTTCATAAATATACATATATATATATATATATATATATATATATATATATATATATTTGTGTGAAGATGTTTAAAAATTGTAAATTCGACTTAGTAAATATATTTTGTATACTTTTTGTACTTACTTTATTTAACATCCTATTTGTATTCTAATTTAATTACTTTATCTATTAGATCTGTACAAGATTTGTGTATAATAATGTCTATTAGATCTATAAAAAAATTATTAATTATTTTATTCAGAGTTAAATAGATACCAATTCAATCATGTGAACTATACAAGGAAATTAACCGAAAATAAATTTATGTCCCGCGCTTCGTAAATCATTTGACGGTCTCACAAACCGGCGATTTTCACTAACACATAAAGCATTTTTCTCTATTCTATGACGGGATCACCTCTTCACAGAACCAGAGTTCCTACGAAAGCGCCACTTTGCTGGCTTGCACGGGACAACTGAGAGAGCTGGCTCGCACTCTCATCAATTCTCATCCTGCGATGCAAGGTAGTTTAGATAGCGCTCGTGTTGACAGTACTCGTCGATAAAGTCATTCTTTCTCTTCGCATAATTCCTGTCTTCGATTACACAGTACAGTAGAACACATTCATTCATTGTATGAAACTAAGAGTCGCCGTGTAGAGTAGTGTTTCGCGCCAGGAGCTGTGCGTCCACGATGCGACATATAAACCTGTTTTGAACACTTGTAGCCGTTTAATATTTATGGCGTTGTAAGCACATCGATTGAATGGAACTGAGGTGAAGCACACGATTATTTTTAATAAAAGCCAGTTTTGATTTCCTATTTAGTAGCGAATACAATCTGCAGAGCTATGTCTGAGTTGTACTTGTAACCACATATTCGGACACCTGCCTAGCAAAACATCCATGCATTTGGTTTCGTCAGGCCATTGGATAGATAAGGCACCAAACAACACCCATAGTGATTCACTGACATTAAATTTGTAATTGTTATACCTGTGATCCCGTTTATACATTGTCCTGATATTCTGCTTCCTTTCAGATCACTTGAATGTTTTCTGTGATCATTTCAAAATATCTTCAGGTAAATTTAGATAATTAATTATCGAATTATCTAAATCTATCCAGTGGCGCATTATCCTATAGAGAAAAAGAGGAATTGCCTGGGTCATCACACCAACAGGGCGGACGGCGAACCAATCTTTTATAAACTTATTACTGTAGTACAGCACTGTACACAGGGCCCCCTAATTCAAATTTTCCTCGACTCCATGAAGATAGAACTGACTGAATCTACCCGAGAGTCGCATATTTGTTAAAACTGGAAATAGAAGAATGAAGTGATCCAAACAGATGAACTCGACTGTATATAAATCTGATGTTACGTTTAAACTTCGTAGTATATAAAAAACACTGTCCCGTTTTCGATCAGAATTATTAAAATAATAAACAAACAAACAAACATTCCGGTGAAATGTTTTAATAAACCAATACATTAAATCAACAGATGACTATAATTCGAAACATAATTAACTTTTTACAGATATTAATAGTGCCTGTGCGTCGTTTTTTTATCGTTAAACAATATTACATTCGTCTTAAGTGTATTTAATTGACCGTATTAATACAAATGAAGTGTTAGTCCATATTTAATAATAGCTTCAAACATCAATTAAATATAAAGTGACCATTTCCTTATGTTAACAAATTCAAATCTTTATATATATATATATATATATATATATATATATATATATATATATATATAAATATATATGAACGTGTATGAAGATGGCGAATGCTGGAGGTGGGCATTTAATAAACTACATTTTTATGATTCCGTTTGATAAGTAAGACTCAAACACGCAATTTAATTATACTGGCTATTAAAATATTTGGTCGTTAGAAATTACGTCACTTTTAAGATATATCTAAAAATATCTGTATTTATTTCGTGTTTATTATATGAAAGATTTCGCTGTTTGGGAGAATCGTGACATTTTTTTGATTTTAATGCCGTATTTAATTCTTTATAATCAATTACATATGTGTATATATATATATATATATATATATATATGATATAAAAAGTAACAAGATTTACATATAAAGATGTAAAACATGTAAATAAGTAATCTATTAAGTCATTAATTTAAGTCTATATATTTAAAAGAAAAATCGAAATGAATTTTTCTAGTTTAATTTAAGTGTTTACTATTAATTAGCTTTTTATTCAGAGATTATAGACATATTCTCAGTCTATTGATCTCGGCGTGTACAAAATAACGCTCTAACGAATATATTTTTTGCGAATCTACGAAAAAATATATCACTTTATCAGACCGGTATCATAGGCGAAACACATAATCACATTTTATAAGAAACAATCTTGTTATCAGATAACATTTTTTTTCTGTACGCACCGAACACATTCAAATGAAAAATATGTATATTAATCTAGAGGTGCCGGCCGAAAAATATACGAGGCCAACGAAATAAATAACGCTGTCTTAATAAAGATGTCACGGATAGGAAACCAGCTCTAGAGCGAGAATACGTCCAAGATAACGAAAGACACCGGATATGATCAATAAATATTTTTAATTTTTGCTACATAACATGTAAACATGGCAATTATGGTTTTGTCTCCGATATCGCACATAAATAAAAAACAATAAACGGTGGTCGATACGTACCTAAAATGTAAATTACTTTTGCATAAATCAGCATTCATAAAAAGGTGGAATAAATACTCTTTAGAAGTTGATTTTTAAGCTGTATGCTGAATATGAATTATACACTCCTTAGTATGAAAAAAACATGTGTCTTTCACATTATATATATATATATATATATATATATATACATTTAAATAAAATTGTATATAATATTTAAAAATACACACACACACACAACTCGAATGGAAATTTAAGAGACATTTAAACCAGAGTATATTTTTACAAAAAAATTGGTCAGAATATAGTCTTGGAAATGTATCTAAATTCAATTTCAAAACTATATTTTTTTTACTCGCCCTAAACACTTCATTATTGTTCTTTGTATGAATTTTGTCAGTCTTGTTATTATCCTGAAACCAACAGGTGTACAAATATGGATTTTTCTTTACTGCGCTGCTTATTTCATGACAGTATCTTCAAAGATTCTAATTTAATGATTATGAACAATGGATACGTACGAAAATAAATAAGAAACGAATTACAGAGAGTCTATTTTAGGAAAAAAAAATATTAAATGTACAGAAGAAAGAAGGTTGGTTTTTCTAGAACAAAAATGTTGATTTTTTATGCATTATCTTTGCTAAAATTTATCTTACTAGAAAATAAATATTCTAATGAAACGTATTTGTTAATATAAGGCTGGTAGAAAAGTAATTGAGATTTAGGACCTTCAAATTCATATACATTTTTCCCACTTAGCTGTTTTGGTACAGAACTCTTTGATGATATTTTTGGGCAAGTTCTCGAATTGTTGTGCATCCTTTCGGATCAAATAAATATCTGTTATTCATTATTAGTTCATTCGGTAATAGTACCTGATGATGGAATTCGTACGGATTCCATCATCAGGTAGTTATTGAAGACCAGTCTTCGGCAAAAAGACAATAAAAAAGATTTAATAAAAATTGTGTTCAGAATTGAAATAAAATATCTCTTTTATATAGTTTGTTATTAATTTAAGCGCTATGTTGGTTACTGATACAAAGCAGTAAAATACTTTGAAAGCTTATATTAATTATTATTAATTGAGAAGAAATCAATGTTATAGAATAAATTTATATTTAAATAAATATTTTATTTATGGAATTTAAAACAAAATACAGTAAAAGGTTTCATAAATGTACAACTGTTTGTATATATATATATATATATATATATATATATATATTTGTAAGCACATACTTTTGTAAAAATATTATATTGTCCACTAATTCATTTGTGAACTCAGTTTAGCCACAGTGTCAAGCTATCGTTGTAAATAAGATGTGTTTATCTATCAATTAGTATCTGATCTAATTACAGTTTAATCCTTTCTAAAAAGATATTGATAAAATAAAAAAAAATGATAAATATTTAAAACAATTGTTCTGATAGTAAAATATTACAAACACAACTCTTATTCCAAAACCATAACAGATTATAGAACACTTTTACACTGATTAATTATACAATAGTGCCTTATTACCTTATTTTCTTTCCAGATCAACTGATAAGAAATCACTCTTACAAAAAAGAGTTTAATTTATATTTAAATAAGTATTTTATTTTTGGAATTAAAAACTAAATACAATAAAAGCTTACATGAATATACAAGTACATATATATATATATATATATATATATATATATATATATAAACATTTGTTAAATAGATCTATAAATATTAAATAGAAAAATATTCCTCTTATTACAACATATTTCACACGAGCTGTATATTATCAAGCATTGAAATTACTTTCGAAATTGTACGTACAGTTCATTATACATTTCCAATATATTGGAATGTCATGTGTGTTTAGTCTTAATGGAGCTTTAAGATATTTAACACCATTTTAACACGATAAATAGTCATAAATACATACATATATATATATATATATATATATATATATATATATATATATATATATTATGTGTATGTATAATATTTGATCAACATTAAAAAAACTAATTTCGTGGCTTCTCTTCACTGTACAAACACTAATACATACATTTAAAAAAAAAACATAATAACATAAAACAAACCATAACGTTCGGAATGAAACTTGTAAACATAAAAATGAATGGATAAATGACGAACATATATTATGATCAGAGGGAATGGTATAAAGTACGTACGTGTGTTTTGTGAATGGAGAACTATTTTTGTCTGAAGAAACCTTGACATTCCTTTATTAGGAAACCGTTTTGATTTTTCTGAAGGTAAATATAGCCGCGGATTCTGTTAATGGTCATATTATTCGAACGTTTGTCATTCTGTACCAGGAAATTTTCACTCTTAGGACCTCCCATTACGTTTAATGTGCATGTGCACTGAGAAAAAGCGATAGTGCGACGAATATTGTCCGAGAAATGGCCGTTTCGTGGGTGTGCGGGTCTTTGGAGTATTGGAAATTGGTTCGATCGATTTTTTAAACAATTGTCGATTGACACGTTTTAAAAATAAACGGAGATTTTCAAATGGATCTTTTTTTCCAATTAAATATACAATCTTAAATAAACCTGTTCAAAGCGTTTTACACTCAATGACAACTGATTTATTTTCTTATTTGTTTATCGTTTATATTATATATATATATATATATATATATATATATATATATATATATATATATATATATATATAACATTTATAAACATTAAGTGCTTTTAGAGACAACTGTCTCGAAACGTATGCACCATGAATACATTTCACTCGAACATACTTTATATTTCAATCAATTTCTATGAGCGTGTCACCTGATAAACCATCCCGTGCCGTTCCTCCGTGTTAATTTCAATCTACCGTACGTTCAACATATCTGCCTCAGTTGTATTAAGTTCGAAAACGTGTTGTACGGCATCTGCTAGACATTATATTAATTATACGGCAGGCGCCGCGCCAATTTCAATACTATGTGAAGATTTTTATTCATAAACACATAAAACTTAAACGAGTCTAACCACAATGCCACACGATTTGCATGCTCGGCAGCGTAGTCGCAACAGAGACGATCTCGCATTAAATCCGAACATTTATATGTAACGCAGGATATCTCAAACTTTCGCTACCTGGCGCGCGCGATCCTCGTCCGAGATAAATTCGCCGAGTGCATTGTTTTATTTGAAATTCATGTTTTTTTTTCCGCAATTACTTCATTGTATGGTAATGGTCACTTTGTTTTATGAAGCGTCGTCCTGTTTATGTTTTATGTAATCGATTAAATGACACACTGAATGAAATTCACACTTTTGTCTATAGATTTACCATCGGACTTTCGTTAACATTTTTTTTAATGTCTATTTAATGCTGTGAAAATATTCCAGTTAAGTAGTAAATATTTTTCATCTATTATAAATATTTTTCAAGTCCAAAATCCAACAGTAATTGGTGATAGAACTCACACATGAGAGATGAAATATGGTAAACCGTTTTTTTAGACAATTGTTATCATTTTGTAAAATTAAATCCTAAAAAATTGAAAAAGCTTTATAATTACTTGAAGCAAGTAAAAAATATTAGAAAATTAAAAACATAACAATTTAATACCACAATTATGAGTTTTTATACTTGTAATCTCGTTAGTATGTTATCCTGGTAGTCTTTTTCTTTTCTAGTCAACTGATGGTCTCTGTTTTATATTACTAGGTTATTGTTTAGATGTTAGAGATTCAATATTTACTAGAATTTTTAATATCTATTTGAAGATGATACAAGTACCAAATATAGTAATGGAAAACAGACACCTGATCCAAAAACACTAAGACTACTAGTGAAAATTAAGTTAATCTTTAAAATTATTGTTAAAATGATTCCAGATTAAAGTTCAGAGTAATTATATAAAAACTTATTTATTTGTCCTGCAGAAAATCTGCTAAATGTGACAACCGAACTTGATCGTACAGAAATATAAAAGTGAAAAATTTTATGGCCATGCGTTGTTTTCAAAACGACAGTCTTTTCTGTTTTTCCCATATTTTTCCCTTGTTTTTGAGAATAAAATAATATTTTTACCGTATAACTATATTTTCTAAATGCAGATATTTTCTAAGGTTGCAGATATGGGGAGAATATTCTATAGAATGCAATTTATTCGTTACTTGGTTCTAAAATCCTGTTATGTTTTCATGTTAGATAGTTATAGATATTCTATAAAAATAAAATATTCTCCTTGTGTGATTTATCTGATTAAAAATTATTATTTATTTAACATTTACATTTTAAACTTTTTATTCTTGTACTTTTTTTCATATCGATTCTATTTTTCTTATAATTTCTACCATAATTCTTTCCATTCGTTTCTGTATTATCAAGGCCCATAGAATTATTTTAATATTCACAATTGTTATCTCTTTTTGAAATATTTCTCTCATATAACCATTTTAAACACTTTACTGTAGTTTTTCAATATATGTAATTTTACTCGCATCTTTTATAATTTGAGAAATCTTCATTGAATAATCGACAGGTTAATTTTTTTAGTCTTTTATTTATTCTTAGTGATATTCTTCTTTTCGGATCACTCGAGTTGTTGTCTTTTAAACAGTTTTTTTAGATAAAATAATTTTATAAGAATCTCTACTGGAACGAATTTCCGATTTAAACGTTCAAGTGAAAAAAAAAATATACAAAAATCTATCTGAAAGCTGTGTTCTTTCAAAACACATGAATGAATAAAATCGTGACTTTGTAGATACAAATTGTATATTATTCATAGAAGAATAAAAAATACGAATTATACATGTGAGAACGCGTGAGATCACAACTATTCCAGTAAATTACAATGAACATTTATGGGCGTAAATCAATTTGAATAAAAATATAAATATTGAAAACATCAGGCGAGGCTTATTTACATTGATATCAAGGTCTGTGATGTTGCTAGAATGACAAATATAACTTCATTCCATTTTATAATAAATGTTATTAAATAACAGCAGGTCGATTTTCGATTCCAAATAAATTTAAATTGATTGAATATAATATTTAATTTTTTTGTTGAAAACTGTTATAATAATTGTTCAATCATTTGATTGAAATATGAATAAATAATCGACGAAAGACAAATATCCCGGCAAGTGACTTACCCGAAAACTAATAAAGGTATATTCCAATCTCACCCCTACTATTCGTACGCATATTTTCCCGTTATTCACCTGCATATTTTCC
Source organism: Acanthacorydalis orientalis (assembly GCA_034766995.1). NCBI lineage: Eukaryota > Metazoa > Arthropoda > Insecta > Megaloptera > Corydalidae > Acanthacorydalis > Acanthacorydalis orientalis. Next base: position 30,411,565 of record CM068321.1, on the reverse strand, counting down.
TGTTATTCACCAGTATCACTTTCTGGTATTTCCCACATAACCCATTCCGGTATTGAATTCTAGTCAATTTTGGTTGTACGCCGATGTATTTTTAATATTAATGAAGTCTGTTAATTCATATTCGTATAAATGTATAATTTAGACCGAATTAAAAATGTTTAGAACATGATAAACATCTTGATTAAATTGTAAATCGACCCTTCGATATTTCCCTTTGATATGTAATTCAGTTGTTTATATTTAAATAGTTTTTTATAACGGAATAAAATAGGTCTTATTAAATATTTGAATCTTTGAACATGTTTCTTAGAAATTCAATTAACTCTAATATAAATAAATAAATAAATTATATATTTATTTAATGAATTTAAAAATGTATTAGGTTGATAAAAAAATAATTGTGATTTATCACTTTCATATTCATTTTTCTCTTTTTTAATTTTTCTATCTATTTTAAGTAGTCCAGAACCCTTGCATGACTAACAGTTAACTTTTGTGCAAGTTCTCGAATTGTTGTGTGTGGTTCTGATTCAACTGACGCCTTTAATTGTTCGTTATAAGCTGAAGAATGACGCCCGCTACCTTCTTCATCTTCAAAGCTTTAGTCCTCAGCAGTAATTTTTTGGATCCATCATTACACCGTGTATTCTTTAACAGTACCCTGACCAAAATCATTGTTCAGTTTACAAGTAGTTTCTGGTGTTTAACCAATAGTTTTCAACTCATAAAAAAATTCTCTTACTTGCTTCTTTTCAATCATTAATTCAGTAGCCCAGTTTGAAGAAAAATCAACAATAAAACCAAAGTTAAAAAAATACAGACCGAAAAATACATTTTAAAATGATATTAACATCATCACGATGAAATGACTCATTGAAAAAAATATAGTTAGAATTCAGAAAACAAAAACCGTAATTATTTTCAAACCAACTTAATATAAATGTCATTTAGAAAAAAACAGATGTGTTGATTAGAACATTTATTGTAGAATTGTAATATCCGACAAATAAAAATTTAATTCTATTTTAAATAAAAGCTACTCCTGTTCAATTATAGTTTAAAAAGCAGGCTATTATAATTTATGACATTTGTGGATTGAAACATGAGTTTCAAGCGAGTAAAATTCAAAAATACATTTAATTCCGTCACCAGTTTGCGAAAACCGAGACATTTTCCTGTGCGATACGAAACTAAAAAGATTACAGATTGATGCGCTTATTTTCGAATTTCGTCGAATCGTAATTCCATTATATTTTTTTCCGTACGAAATGAGTGAATTCTAGGACAATTACTGTTCCGTTTCGACTCGAATCGATCCATTCTCTCGAACACATTGTTACACATTTCGTACGGGACGAATTCGAATTGAAAAGACGATTAACAAGATCTCGTTGCTGTATCAACGTTTCCATTTATCTCTCATTGTTCGTTTTGTACTTTTTAACAGGACGGCCGAGCGCTGAAAAAGTCCACAGCGTTTCGTTTATAAATTGCATGAGGAGACATGGCGATTACACAATTTTCTATAATTAACTCTTTTCGTCAAACCTGTTTTCGCATATAATCAAAATTAATTCAACTATAATCAAGTAGATAACAATCCTCGTATAAACGACAGTCTATACTTGTTTATGTTGGTGTTTGTGAGCATAAATATCTGAATGTATGTATGTATGTTTCTTTATATCAATATATATATATATATATATATATATATATATATATATATATATATATATATATATATATGTATGTATGTAGAGGTATACAGATTTTATATGGATGCTGTGAATGTGTTTGAATGTTTGTACCATCGAATATATATATATATATATATATATATATGTATATGTGTGTGTGTGTTTACAGACGACTGTATATCCACAGAGCCGAAACATCATCATATTCTGTATTATATTTGTGCGTGTTCGTTCTGTTGCTCGCACGCGTGAAGCTGCTAGCCAGCGATGACGTCTCAGGGATCGACTAGGGCGCCTCTTGGACCGCCACTGTCGTCCTGAAGACTGGCCTCGATCGGATACCATGGACGGCGTCACTGTGTGGCATCGTATCGTTCAGTTCTTTACATAAATAACGTATTGTCGAGTAAGGAGTATCGAATGTCGACTTTCGAGAGGTGTGCATTAGTGTCATCAAAATAATTAGGTGTTTGTTCACATTCTTAATTCTTGTTATCGATTCCGAGCGTCTCCGATGTACGTTCCATGGTTTTTATGATGGATTATCGTACGATTATTTTTTATATCTTGTAATGGCAGTCGGATCAAAACAATTCGTGATGGGGAATGTTTGTACAGTAGATCTGTTATGTTTGTAGTATTAATTAAAAGATCAATTTAATGTTTTAGTATCTTTGTTATAAACAAATAAATAATTATGAATGCATGTATTTAAAACCTCGACAACTTATATCACTAAGTTGTCGACGCGCCCTAAAACTCCAAACAGCAACAACAACGTACTTAAAATAATAAATCTCTTGACAATATATAAATAATAATAGTTGATTTTTCATTCATTTCCTATTCTGATCTAGTCTTAAATGCTTTTACTGAAGAGACCAATAGTTTTATCATACAGGAATGTAATCATTTCCAGATAGGAGTTCCAATAAAAGATTGAATATGATGAATGAATATAACATCTTGTATTAAAAGTCCTATCTGGATTTTTTTATAATTTCATTTTCAATGCGAACATTCTTTCTATAAAAAGAAAGGAGAGATTATCTTCTAATTATTAGCTTTGTATGAAAATAATTACCGTTTTTGTTTACTGAATTCTAACCTTAATATTATATTTTAAAATTATAATTGTCGTTTTTTATACTTGTGAAATCATTGGTTGCTCCATTCTGTGTATGTGTCACTTATGTTTCTCTCTGTGGACAAGAGCCTTGAAGATGAAGATCGCATGCGTCCTTCTCTGGTTTATTTCGACCAACTGGAGGCGTCAGTTGAATCAGAACCACGCACAACAATTCGAGAACTTGCACAAAAGTTAGGCGTTAGTCATCCAACAGTTCCTGGTACATTTAAAATAGCTAGGAAAATCAAAAAAGCTTCTACTATTTTTCTTCTCTCTATTTTGATATTTTTCAATAATATGAATAAAATTTCGAAACCAGAACAGTCTAAGACTGTTATTTAAACTATGGCTATTTCAAACAAATATTTTTAATTAGATTTTCCATCCAATGTTTATGTCTTTCTTAAAAATAAACATATTAGCTTGTTCATTTTTCATGTTCGATAAATTGTTAGATCTATCCAAAGAAAATATAAATATTTTACGATTTTTTTTTCTTTTAGAATTTTCGATGGTTTTCAGACTTTCCTATAAAGAAATATAAATTAAAATATAGTATTTAATACAACTGATATATTTCTGATTCCACGAATACATTCTTTTTTAAATTAAATATTGACACTCTATTATATTTAATAAAAAATGAATACCATATAAAAACTTGGTATTCATTTGATAGCTGGTAATCGATAAATTAAGGTAACTATTGTTAACTCATGAAGTGATATTCTATATATATATATATATATATATATATATATATATATATATAATATGTATTTATATATTTATATATGTATGTATGTATGTGTGTATGTGTGTGTTTGTGTGTTGATGTTTGTATGAAATCTATATACAACAACAAGATTTCCCCTGGTTCAATCCATTATGGAAGGAGTATGAATATTTTATATCAATGCGATTGGGAACGATTTATTATTCTACCAGATTTTTTCAATTGCATCTGCTGTGTTCTATTTGTCTGAGCCTTGGGATAATATTGTTTTCTTGTTTTTGACTGAATGTGTTGACAGTCGACAGTGTTCATATATATATATATATATATATATATATATATATATATATATATATATATATATATATATATATATATAACAATAACACCTGTCAACATTTATCCTCTTTGTGTAAACTTTGAAAAATGTAATATTTGTATGCAGATCTCTATCACGAAAAACAAGCGTATATCCTTGTGAGTAAATCGAAACGACTCGCCTCTTTTTGAAATTATACCGGAATTCTATAAAAAATAAGTCACGGTCTAAAATAAACAAAGATTCAGATTGTTAAGAAATTATTCACCGCGCTCGTTCGCATCAAATTGTATTCACGTCACGTGAAAATTGTAACATGTCTCAGTTTCGAACCGCTTAATAGTACAAAAATTCGAAACCTTACGAAATTTCGTCTGTATTTTTAAACGAAATCCGTTTCTGTATTCATTTTAAGTTTATGTAAATGACGACATTGTAAGCGAGACATTGACATTTTTTTTCTCTTATACTTTTGTTTGGTCGATAAGGAGACGATTGTAATCAGTGTCGGTGTATATTGTTTTGTGTGTTTATCAGTAAAACTAATACATATTTAATTATTGATGATCTATAGTTTTTTTAAAAAATATTTCTGTATCATGTAAATAAGAGTTTATGAATCCTGATAGATTTTATAAAATTATACAGGATGTTTCTTTTATCAAAATTTTTTTCTTATTGTTTTAATAATTAGATTTCTTACCAAATTAGCTGTTATTATTATTTTCTTAATGTACTCACTTGAATAATATACAAAATAATTCAAAACATAATTTTTATAATCTCTAGATTTCAACAACAGTATATTTTTTTTCATTATTAATCCAACAGTTGATGTCTTTTGAGAAAAAAAGAACTCTGTAGATAAAAAAAACTTTCTATTTTATTTTCCATCTACTTTTCTAGTTATAAAAACGATAAGTGATTTATTTAGTGATTTATTTTCTGTGGATTCCCCTTTATAACTAGATTTTTCACATACTTCACAAATAAGAGATTTTTTGTATCTAGCGCTTTGAGAATAATAATATCTCCTCCGAAGTGCGCATAAACAACAATTAAAAAGTATTAATAATCAATTATTGAACCTTTTAAATCAGAACTTTTTTACGGTTTGCGGAATGACTGAAAAATTCATTTGTGAAAGTAAAGTTAGCCACAGTCCCAAATCTATATTGTGGCAAAATTATTCCCTGCCAAGGCAATTTTTATTACAAGTACCATTGATTAAAAATTGATCTGTTTCTTGCTTCGAATATGGTGCTTCTGATAAATTTATCTAATTTTCAAATTTAAATAAAAATATGCCATCTTTCACTTGAAAAACACCTCTTTCTTACTTCTAAAAGGTTATTTTTTTAACACTGCATGACTTGAAAATTATTTGATTGTCGAAACACGACCTGTCTTGTGTTAATTTCAAGAAAAGAGATCATGGCATATATTTACTTCAATATTATTCATTTTTAAATAGCAGGAGGAGAAATATTATGAAAATTATATTTTAAAAAAATCAGTTTCAATAAATAATTCTTACAATACTTATTTTAAATTAAATATAAAGTACGTGCATTGTGATCGAGTGTATGATTCAATTGTATATTTCAATCGTAAATAACATTCTATTTAGACAATAGAAACTAAATAGAACAATACAAGAGTGTGCAATTAACAAATTCAATGTAAAATTGAGAAATTTAATTGTATATTCATTATACGACCTGTTTTTAAATCGCACACGTCTAAGAAACGTTTCGTAAGTCTCTTGTAATTAGAAGATCCTTTTAAGACTTACATGATAGGAAAAAAAACGAATTATGTTGGATGATGTCAGATAAAGAAGAATCAAGATGATCAATAATCAATTACAGAATGCTTCAGATCAAATATTTTTTTTGTTTGCTGAAGACTAAAAAAACATTTGTGAAAGTGAATTTAGTCACAATTTCAAATCTATTGTCGTGTCAAATTATATGTGTGAAAAATAAATCAATATGAATGCTATATATTTTAGAGATCATTTTCTTCACAAAGAAACTATGAGATATCTATATTTTTATTGTATCTACATTTTTCTTCTTTACTTGTCTGTAATCTGTGTTGAATATCATTGTTAAACATTTTCTGATTGATCCACATCTTTCATAAACATTTTTTTACTCTCAACAGGCTACAAAAAAAAATTCTGTTCAAGATATTTAATCAGTGACCGTTAGATATATTGTTTATGTGGATTCTGATAGCAATATCAATTTTCATTACAAATGCCATCCATGTCAGTGCACTAAAGTATAGAAAAATCTGTCTTATTTCCTTTCTGTGAAATTGTTTGATTTCTTATGTCACTTTTTATTTTCTCTCTCTCTCTCTTTCTGTTCCACTCTTCGGTATTTTAAACTAGTGTTATGTTTTATGAAACTAATGATTTTATACTTTTTTTATCAGGAATAATCAGATATGGATTGAATATTAGTTGAAAGATTTTCTGCACATCCCCTTACATTAAAAATAATCTTCAACAACTATAAATATTGTATTTTCATCTCTTTTCCTAGATCTATATACACTCTTATTCCGCATCGACATAAAAAAAAAACATTGAAATTATGAAAATAGTTCTAGTAGGCAAATGGTCATTGACCGGTGATTATTTACGTCATTATACAATATTTTCAAAGACATTAAAATAAATTTATTGCCGAACCATTGCTGCCCAATTGAGGAAGTTCTTCGACATAGTTATGCAACATTCATACCATGTATACGTACATAAACAAAACATATAAGACAACTTGTTTACTCATCGTTAACTGAACGCAACCCTCGCAGCATCCAGTAAAACCAGGGGCGGCGGCGACGCCGTGGATGGCGACGGCCCCCGAGACCGACGTCGCCGGCCGGCACGGCGCCCGTCACACCGCCGGCGAGGGTGCGCTCGGCGGGCAACACAGCCGCCGCCGCCGTCAGAGACCGCGCCGCGGCGCCCCTTAAAAGTGGTGGCGTTCGCGCGCCGCGTAGCTAGTTTGCTCTTGCCATTGTAAAGAGCATCTTAAGACATCTTCTCGGACCACCACCACCACAACATCACATACAGCATGCACGCAACGTTGTTATCTCGTCGATTGTCACTGTGTTTGGCCAAGTGTTTGGAAATGTACAAGTTTTAATTACTAGTTTGGTGTACGGAGATTCTTTTTTTTTAAAAAAATATATTCAATGTGTCTTCATCTAAACAATCGTTTCATGTTGTATTAAACTTGTTCCTTTAAAACGAACCGTTTAAAAAAATCGTGCGATTGTCTGAATACTCTTTTTCTGTTACTTCACAAACTTGAAAGTTTCTAAAAGATTACTTTTAGTACACGGATGTAACTTTGTAAACTGTTACATTGTTACGGTTGAAATTTCACTGAACTGTTGGCGATAACAACAAAATCTAAAAATTGTTTGTTAGATAAAATATACTTTATGAACGCTTTAAAATTATTATAATTCGAATACATGCAAAAATTCTTACTACCCGTCGTTCTTACGAATATATATTTCAACTTTTAAATACTTTATCAAAATATATTAATTGTGAAATTAATATCGAACAACAATTCAATACTTTCTCACTTTTTGACTTGACACTTTTTCATGTTCCGGCTTTTAAATTCCGCTTCTCTCATATATACATTTATTATAATATAAACTAACAATTCTAAAATATATTTCTTATGAAACTGTATTCATTATAAATTAAATAACTTATTTATTTTATCGATTTGAAACTGTTATACATTGATGAATTTCAAATAAAAACTGTAAAGAAAAATAAACTAAGATTGTTATTAACTCAAATCTGTATTTTATATATATATAAAAAAAATTGTAAGAAACCTTTCTGAAAAATCAATCTTCATGAAGTATTTTCTAAACATTTGACACCAGATAGATTTCACATACAGAAATTTCTTTGCGTGTTGTTTTCACTTTATAGAAAGAAACAACATGCACCAGAACCACGAAAGATATTCATAGAAAATACATTAATGATCGATTTTTGTAACGGACCAGTACAGACATTAAATCTATTTTTATATTCAATAAATGCGTTTTAAACATGTGCCGAATTTTACTAATAAACTGATTAATTGTTATATAACTTATGTATTAATAATAGCTTTAAAAAGTTTGAACGATATAAGAACTGTTGACCAGTAAAAACGTTTAAAAGTTGTGTAAATTTGGAAAAATAAAGTAAGTTTCCACGGATTTCTCTGTCTGAATGCATGGACGTTTCGTAAAGGAAATCTTTTCGAACTTGTATTGTTTGTATTGCTCGTTCGTTTTGTTTGCTTCTATTTTAATTTACATTTTTTTGTCAATGCATGGAATTTACTGTCCGTACGCGCCGAAAACTTTTGAAAAGTTTTTGCAACTAACACGTGTTCTGTTGACTGCCATCTCGTAGTGAACGTTACAGTGGAAGAATCAATAAAGCTTGTTTGAAACTTTGCTTGCGCTTTCATTCGTAAGTTCAACGTGGTCGTACCGTTACGTACATAACCTCGAAATATTTTCTTTCAATATACAAAGAAAATCTATCATTTTTCAAAAGAATGAAAGTAAATGAACTAATTATTTTTTTTCGAAAAAAGGAGAAACACGGATGATTTTATCAAATTAAAAAGAAGGTCATCTAGAAAATTGTTTAAAAAATAATCTTTTAGGATATGTTTATCAGTAAATGTACACATATTTCAAATATAAACATTTATTAATAATAAATTGTTTGTTACATTCGATTTTTTTTATAATTTCTCTTTAAAAAAATTTAAGAGAATTAAAATAATTTATTCTGTTATTAAATTATTTCTTTTGTATCATTTTTCTTTAATATACGAAAAATTCCTGTCAATTTTCAAACGAATGGTGAATGTAGACATGTTTTACAATTTATAACTCATATTATTTTTTAAAAAGTACAAAATATACTTGAACGATTTTATCAAAGGAAAAATACTTTCACTTGAAGAAAGTATTAAACAATATTTTTCTAAGAATACATTTTTCAGAAAATATTAATCATTTTTTTAATACATATTTGTATGTTTATTTATAAATACTGTATTTTTTTAGTATTTTTCATCATAAATTTTTATAATAATGATTGAGAAATTTAGAGAAATTCACACTTGCAAAAAATATTTACAAAATATATAATGAATCCCATAGATAAATTTAAGAGAATGTTTTGAACACAATCTTAATTTTATTATAGATTAAAAGGTACTTTTAAAATATTTAATTATTTCTAGTTATACAATATTAGAAGTCTTTTATATAATTTCTTGTTTTTAAAAAAATGAGGAAAGATTTTACTGAAAAAATAAAAAAAAGTTACAGATTTCTAATCAAAAATGTTCAATAATCGATGATTGAATGTTTTTTAATTGTTGCTTATGTGTATTTCGATGGAGATTCTATTGAATTAGAGTATAGAAAAATATGATTTTATACAATATTCCACTTTCTGACAAATAATTGGAAAAAAACACAGTTTAAGTGTTTAATATCTTTTCAATATCAATCTATGTATTATTTGCAATTTTTTGTGTATTAGACGGATCTTATTTGATTTTACTTGATCAAAAAAACCATTTCAAACAAATCTTTCAAGAGAGAGAGCTTGGAGATAGAGGAAAAGATCTTTCTGCTATTTTTCACTAGATTGAAATATTGTAAAATTATATCCTTGCACTTTTCCCGAATATAAAAGATTATAAAGTGCACCAGAGATCTGTTTACAGTCGAAAACATTTAACAGCGGACCGAAATCAATTAAACAGAAATTCCTCAACAGTCTCGATGTTTCCGAATCTCGATCGACCGAGAACCGAACGCATTGAGTCTCGTACCATTAATTTCGTGTACCTGCTGCGCTGTGTGGCATGTAGCCCACGGCCCTGGAACGGTGCAGGGCCCAACGGAACGCTAGGAATGTTGTCCGCAACGAAATTTCTATCGATACGGCAGCTTTATTACCCTATATACTTATATAGAGGTATAAATAGACAAATTCCACGTCGCATGCTAATTGCACGATACAGTCATCTCCGTTCTCATACGAAAGTGAATGATTTTCTGTGAAATGTGTACAGAGCGCGCCGTAGAGAATATGACGTCTTCATCGGCGACGTTGTTGAACGGTCGGTGAACAGATAAAAACATTTCGAAAATTTAATTCACACGACTTTTTTGTTGTTCTGTTTGCTCGCTTTGTTGAATGTCACTGTCAGGTGGTCTTACATATGAAACATGAGTCATGGCGTTGTTTTTTTTTAACTTGACCGTAATATATATATATATATATATATATATATATATATATATATATATATATATATATATATATATATATATATATATTTATATATATTATTCACACAGAAGTCAGAATCATAATGAATACTGAATCATAGAAATAATATTGATATAAAGTTTTATGTTTTATCTGTTTCTTTAGGTATTGAATGAAAAGATATGAAAAGAAAAATATTGTAAATATTTTATGGATTGATATTAAGAAGATATTAAACTCTTCAACTGTCATTCTGTCCGATTGTTTCATAGAAAGTCGAATATTGTAAAAAAATCAGATTTCTCTGTACTCTACTTTGATGGAATCGCCATTGGAATGAATACATGTGACAATCGGAAATGTTCAATATTATTTATTGAACATTTCCGAATATTTTTGATCAGTGAAGTGTTTTGTATCCTATATTTATGGAATAGTAAGGTTTTTTTTTTAAAAATAAAATAAACTGAAAACATACTTGGTTTTGCGATAACATTTCTAACACAGTGCCTGAATTATGATATATAATATATAAGTGAATATTATAAAAGATATGCTCTTTTTATATCCCCTCCGCCTAGGAACCAAAAAAATACTAATGAAAAATGATCAATAATCATTCATTGAACATTTTTGATTTGACAAATATTTGTTGTTTGTGAGATTAGAGAAAAATTCTTTTATGAAAGTGAATTTAGTTACAGTACTAGAACTGTACTGTACCCTTTTTATTTTATTTTTTTGTATTTTAATTATCCTTCAATCTTTTTTTAAAATTTAATAGAAGCAGTTGTCACTTTTCTTATACTTCTCTGCCCTTGGATTTACTTCTAAACAGGTGTACAGTTAATTATATTAAATGAATTATTTATTGCCACGTCTGATTGTTTCAACGGCCATAAATCCTGACGAAATTATTCTAGAATAAATAACAAGTGCACACAAAGACATTTTTTGTATAAACAGCGAACATAAATTATCTAACGAATAAGGCATGTATGAAATAATATGCTATAATTATAAAACGACATCGATTGCTCATACATGTAAAATATCCGAACTGACAATTAATGACTGTTTCAATTCCTGGCGCCTCGCTAATTCTTATCCTGTGATCGGTAATCATTCATGAGAAATGAATCACAGTTCCTATAAAGACAATTGTGTCAAACAGTATTTTTTTTATGGATCGAGACGGCAGAACTTTCGAAGAACTCATAATAAGGCATGAAAAAATTGACCACATGTATTACTCAGTTTGGAGACGTCATGTGCGAATTTATCCTGAATGAGAAGACAGGTTTTGTGTTTTGTTGTGTCGGTAAAATAGTCATATGATATTCGATGCTAATAAATTTAAAAAAAATCGAAACAGTGATTTATTAATATTATCTTTTTTAAAAAAATATTATTTTTAAATATGACATAATTCCAATTAAATAATCAAAGGGGATAAAGTATTCTATTAATAAGACAAAAAATATTTAAACTAATTAAAGTAAATACTGAAAATCCACGCCTTGTATTAATTATAAAAGATTTACATTTATTTATCTCTGGAAAATGTAATAGATTTTGATAAGAATTAAATATCGTTATTAATAGGATTATTTTTCTAAAATAAAAAAATGTTTAATTTACTTTTAGTATATCTCAATCAATGTAAGACATTTTAATTAATCTGATATTTAAGTTTTCATTCTTTTCAAATATTTGACACAAATTTATTTATATTTTCTTAGCTGGAAATAAATCTTTAGCTCATTTTACAGCTACCTATACATTATATATACATATATATATATATATATATATATATATATATATATATATATATATATATATATATATATATATATATGTATACACAAAGTGTATCAGAATACACTTATTAAACCTATAAATTACTACAAATAATTAATTCGATCGTTCCTGAATAATAAATTCGCTACATTGAACGTTTTTAACGTGATGGTAATATGATTGAAATATATAGTTTAATAATGAATCCATTAAACAGACGATTAAATACCCATGAGATGATTTATTGCGGTCCTCTTTTCATCTCGGCGTCTCGTCTAGTCTGGCTAGACAGCGGAACGCGCCCCGCTGTGGGTTTGTCTTGTAGTCAAAGCATCCCTACAACATTCAGTGGCTATAAAAATATTCCAGTACATGTAATTGACATCAATGTCACTGTATTCTCAGAGAGATTGCCGTATGAACGGTTTTTAATGAATGATTTTTAATTAAAAATATTTTAATATTTGGTGGAATTTGATTTGAATGTGAATTATTTGTAGGAAGAGACTTTAGATAAAAAAGTGTACTCAATTTTAATTATCACATTTTAAACAGGTATTGAATCTCGGATCTGAAAAAAATATTTTTGAGTATCATTATAAGACACTTGTAGATGACTGTGAGAAAGAAAAGTATCTAATATTTTTTTCATACTCATCTAAATCAAACAATTTATTCAAAAGTTGAACTCCAATCTACAAAAACATTTCTAAGTGATTACTGAGTATTAAAAAAGCAAATATGTAACAATTTGGAAATCATTTTCATAATAATACACGGACTGTAGTTAAAAATGCAGTGTTGAGAACATATTTTCATAAGAAATTTGTTAAAAAAAATAATTCCAACATTAATTCATTTAGTATTCCAATATCCAAATAATTTCTGTGTATAAATAGCTAAATATTGAAAATAACTGAAGTGTTTTCAGTATCTTATAGCTGTGGGTATGATAGATTCACCATAGAAATGCGTATAAGCGACAATCAAAAATGATAAATAAATAATTATTGAATATTTTGACTAGAAAAATATTTTGTGTTTGTATGGAGAATGATAATTCATTTAGAAAAAAAACTGTAATACTAGTATTTTATATAAGCAAGTATTAAAATACATTGTTGTGAGATTCCATGTCCTTTTTGAATACTTAAGTGTCTATTCTTCACCACAAGTTTCGGTACGTTTGCTATTTACAGGTAGATTTTGGAATAATTATCTAAAATCTACCTGAAGATTAACTTGACGATAAGATCTACTTGAAGAATACCAATACAATAAATCTGATATTATTTTTAAATTTTATGAAGTCTAAAAATGATGTCCAATTTCAAATTAGAATATTACTTAGATCACAAGTCTGTCAGGACAAAACGTATTAATGTGATCATTTTTATCGTTTTAATTAAGTATTAAAATAAAAAATAAAGTAAATTTTAATAAACAGTAAATATAAATAACAAAAGACTAGATTTATGAAACAGCAATAAATCAAAAAATTAAAAACAGTATTCTGTTTAAAATTTTAAACAATTTATTCATTATTTTTCTTCTTCGTGCAGTTTATAATTTATAGATTGGTTTTCAGCGAATTAAAATTTAATTATCTTGGAAAATCTGAAGATATTTAATGTAATGGTTTCCTTTTTCCTTCTAAATTCTATAGCATTGAACAATTGGATGATTATTCTATTTTAAGAACAATTTATCTAAGAACATGAGAGTGAGTTTTCTTTGAAACGTTTTCTTTCTCCAAAGAAACTGTTGAGATTATAGAAGGAAATATTTATACCATGAATATTTTTTCAGAATCAGATCATTTTTAGAAATGATTTTTTTATTCAGAAATTTAATGTATAATCAAGTTCTACAAAAACACTTCAAATATAGATATTTAAATCATTTTAATTTACACTTTTTTAAACAATTTTGTTCAAAATCTCATATCTTAAACATTTTTTTCTTACTAACTTCTTCTATTTTATTTTATAGAAAAATAATTAAAACTTGTAAGCATTAAACTTTTATAAATCGTTTTTCTGTAAAATCTATTTGAAAAGAAATAAAAGTATTTGAGTTTTCTTATCTTGTTCTCTGTGAATATTAAAAATTTCATATACAGAAAATCTTGTTTGATAAAACTGGAAAAATCTCGCAGTACAGTTTTGGAATTGTAACTAAATTCATTTTTATAAATAAATGTGTCTTTCAAGTTACATATTGTAAAAAATATCTAATCAGAAATGTTCAATAATTGATTCTTGATCATTTTTGATTGTTGATTGTACTCATTTAAATGGCGATCGTCCTCGAAAAGTTCAAGTACAAAAAGATGTAGATTTTTATACTTGAAATGCGCATAAGTGACAATTAAAAACGATTAAAAATCAATTATTGATCATTTTTGATTAAAGGTAAAAGTGTAGCTTTTAAGATGAATGCAAAATTTATTTCTTAAATTGAAAAAAAATATATAGACGAGAAACATTCAAGTCAAATTTCAGAATAACCTGCACACACTTCCAGTATAAATAATTCAGAATGTGTATTCCCATTCTATGTAAAATCGTTACAAACACTTCTATTCGTACGAGCGCACGTTGTTTAAGTGACACTGGTATAAATATTCATCGTCGGATATGTTGAGGTGAGCGCGTATGCGACCTCCCTCTATTCTTCTCCATAATATTTATTATGCTTTATCCCTGGCGCTTGCTCGAGATTTATAAGCTCCTGACGTGTACCATTGTTAAATTGAATAAGAATTATTTATCGAAGCCACGAGATACGTGTTTACTTTTTATGATGTTTGATCTAGATCAAACATGATTTTTTCCCTCTGTAAATGCTATAGGAAGTTCATTAGTCTCTGTAAACAGATTAAAAAATCAACATAGTGTAAACATCGACAAACATGTTTTATTTATTTATTTATTTCGCGTATATTTGAAACTGGTCGTGCATATTTTATAAATCTATTCAAAATTTAAATTGAATTTCAAGATATTTTCAAATAAAAACTGTTTTCTTGATATTTTTTTCAATAAAAGTATTCACACAGACGATCTGAAGTTTTAGTATTTTTTTTAAAAATCAGAAAATAATAAGGTTTTAGATTAAATTGCCTGTGTACTTCAAACACGTTAAGACTTAAAATCATATTTAATAAAAATCCATTATATATTTTAGATAAAAATAAACAGGATGTTATTTAGTTGAATGATTTAACAGATCAATCCCGTGTGTGTATCAAACGGAACTTCGATTTTTTTTATTACACGCTGTCTGTCTTTCTGTAAAGAAAATAAATCCGTGAAAAAAACATTTTCTTTAATCACCTCCTATCGATATCACAACCATTCCGTTCGACAGAAACCGTCTGTTTTTTCCATCTCATCGTCGATTTCTTACACACAACAAAGTGGGCGCATTTTATTAACGCGGTTGTAAATTAGAAAATTATTTTATTGCATTAATAAAACTTTATTACTACTATGTGTGTGCGTAAATATATATATATATATATATATATATATATATATATATATATATATATATATATATCTGGGTATACGAACAGGTCGCACCTCAACTAAATCATATATTCATTTATGATATATTTATCATATTGTGATTGTAAAACGGATAAACATATCAACCTTGTCAAGTGCTTGACAATATGTATATGTAGGTGACTTTTGGTCTGTGTAACTCAATTAATCAAGTTATACGTCGCCGTATGATTTTTTTTTCATTATATATTATTGTAGGCAGACGTACAACAAAAGCAGGAATATATATATATATATATATATATATATATATATATATATATTTGTGTGTGTTTTGTGTGAGTGAATATGAATAAATAGGTACATGCAGTGTTATTAGTGAAACAATACATTACCGCACTTGCATAACATACACAAATTATATATATATATATATATATATATATATATATATATATATATATATATATATATATAATATTTAATTCAGTAGCAATTAGTAATCGAAATAAATCTCAAATAAAAATAAACTTTAAGTGGAAAAGGAAATCAAGTATTACAATTCAATTCGGTTTGTAGAAATGAAAGAAAATGGCAGTGACCAAAAAGTGAATGTTACTAACTTTTGTTGAAACTAATTGAAACTAATAATATCATATTTCTACAGAATCCTTACATGCATACAATTATAAAGAAAACATGTTAGCATCTGTGCGATTCTGGAAATATCTTTCCTATATTAAAAAATAATTTTATTTATTCAGCACTTGAATAAAAACGTCTATCGTTCGCAATAAATAATATATTGTTTTTAAAACTAGAATATTTCAAACTGAATATTTAATAAACTATAGAACTTTATGTACATCAATCAATTTATATACAGGAAATGTTCGGTTTTATTTCATACATCCATCTATAAACTACTACTATTTTCTTTTTAATGATACAGGAGCGATGTCAATAAAACAGTCTACTATCAGATTATAAAATATATTTAAGATAACGTAATGATACAATACACTATTTCAAACCGTAACGTATAAATGTATGATAGACACTTGACATAAAACGTGTCTAATGTTGAAGAACGGCAGGAAAAAAGTTCAGACATGTCCATGCAACTGTTAAGTATGCTCGAAGTGCATCGTAATATTCAATCAGTCGTGTCAATTCAAACGTCAGTAACAAATTTCAACTTTCAGCTCGACGAAAAAGATATACGTGTGTGTGTTGCATCAGGTTCATCTTCGCATGTGAATATTTTATTAAAAATTCGATTCGGCCGTGTGATCTGTACGCATAGTACAAGGCAGTCGGAGGAAAAACATACTTTCTAAACTGTGGACATAAAACCATAGATCTTTTATTACATGTTGTTAGTTGTTACTGAAAATAATTTATTGTATTTTTTTCTTTACTGTCTTTCAATCGTCTTACAATTAGGATTTTGTATCCGTATACATTTTTTTCAAGTATTTTATTTTTAATGATGTTTTGTATAAATCCGTATTCTTAAAAAGTAATAAGATATCATAAAAGACTCTTGAAAAGTAAAAAAAAAATATTCTATATTCCAATTTCCAATAAAATTTTTAATCTCTTCATCCCATCTGTTCATCGGTCTATTTCTTGATCTTTTTATATTCTTTGGTACCAAGTTAATAATTTCTGTTGTTCATCGGATGTCTTCTCTTCTTGCAACATGTCCATTTCATGTTTCCATTTCAGAATCTTTACCCTTTTTATTATATCTGTGACTCTTCTCTGTTTTCATATCCATTCTATTCCTTTTCCTATCTCTTCTCGTTATTCCTAGCATGCATCTTTCCATACTTCTCTGTGTTGTTTGGTGTTACCTGCATATATATATATATATATATATATATATATATATATATATATATATATATATATGTGTGTGTGTGTAAAGAACATGCAATTTACATTTCTTTAATCGAATCTCGAAGAGCATCTCCGTCGTATTACCGTAATTATATGAAAATATTAATATGCCACGATTATAAATAATTCGTTAAAAGCATACGTGTACGTGTTGCGTGTGAAAAACGCATCACACGAACAGGAAATACAAATAAGAACGTAATGTAGTATGTATAGTCGAATCTCGACACCGAATGTCCACTAGGAGGGCCCTGTCTTATCTCGACGGAACATCGCATTGCACTCAGACGGAGCGCCAGCCGCCACCGCACTGCACTTTGTTACCGGCCGAAAACCGAGCGCGTCATCCCACTGACATGATGAATGGTCCGGAATATTTTTATACAGATGTCGTTCGAAATCTATAAACATTCTATTATCCGAGCGTGTGTTTTTTTTTTTAATTAGCGGCGACGGAATTAACATGATTTTCTTCTAGAAAATTGGTATATTTTCGGAATTGTAGATTATAGAAATGTGGCTTGATTTTCACTTTCACTAGTGGACGAATTACTTAATTCTACTATAAACTCTTCTTTACCAGATTTATTTTCATTGTTTATACGCATGTCGATGGTCCTACCATTGTTTTTTGAACACAGAAACTTTAACATGTTTTGTAAATAACAGAAAAGATTAAAATTAAAACCTCATCATTACGAATCTTAAACTTTAATAAAGTTAAAAGTGTTTAAACTAACAGTTATTTGAATACAGGGATTTTTATACTGGAATCGAATAAAATATCAACATACAATTGACTGCCAAATTTTTTACACATCACTTCAAAACTCTTGAACGATTGAACTTATTAAGATGAAATAAAGATTATAATATAAATTCTCAATAATATATTTGCCTTTCGATATAATCACCATCGTTTTCAATACAAGCAAAGTGTAGGTTTTAGAGAATCTTAGAGAATTAAAAGATAAGATTTGATTTGTAGAGAGTTTAAAGATATTTTGATTTTTGTAATGAGCTTTCTGATAGGTGAGAAAATGTGAGATATTTTTTTATAATTAAGATATCATTGTTCAGTTTGTTGTCTCCTATACTTTTTATAAGAAAAATCTTGTCCGCGGTAGGAAAATAATTGCGGATTTGGTTTTCTGAATTCTAATCTAATTTTTTTTAATGGAATTGTCATTTCATCGCTTTCATATTAATATCATTTTAAAGTATATTTTTCGGTATGTATTTTGGTAGCATTGATTTTAGTTTTATTATTAATTTTGCTTCAAATTGGGTTATTGAATAAAAGATGGAAAAGAAGCAAATAAGAGTACATTTTATGTATGAGTTCAAAACGGGTGGTAAAGCAGTAGAAACTAAACAATGCTTTTGGTGTAAGTACTGTTAAGGAACGTACGATCCAATGATGGTTCTAAAAATTTCGTGCTGCGTACGAGAGCCTTGAAGATAAAGAAGGTCGCGGACGTTCTTCTTCAGATCATAACGATCAACTGGAACCGTCAGTCGAATCACAACCATGTACAACAATTCGAGGACTTGCACAAAAGTTAGACATTAGTCATCTAACAGTTCTGGACCACAAATGTAAAAATCCACATGAATTTGAAAGTCATAAACCGCAGTTTTTTCCAACCAACCTAATATCATTAGTGTTGTCTCATGAAATTTAAGTAACGTCTTCTATTCCTTCGACAAAACAAGACAGCTAGTCATAAATTGAATAATTTACAGTTTGTTACTCATTTTATTCCCATTTATAAGCTTTTATATTTATAATTCTAAATCGTTTATAGAAGAAAATAATAATTACAGTATCAGCGAAATGTAAATGGCTCAAATATTTCTTCTTAATGATTTAACCGAAAACATTCAGCTTAAATGTTTTTAAACATTTTTAAGAATTACTAGAAACAGTTACTGAGAAATGAGGTCCGCTTGTCCTTTTGTATTCTCATTAATTATATATATATATATATATACACAATTTGTTTTATTTCTCTACCTGTGAGGGATTTTCTATGTTTGTATTTCTCATAAAATGAAAATAAAAAAACTCATATTGTGGGCGTGACGATTATGGCTATCAATTTATTGTGATTGAAACTTTGATGTGATTGAAGGACCGCGTGGAATCTGTAAAATAAATGAATATTTATTTTCTTACAACCGATTCGAAACCGCGACCGACGCAAATAATAAATGAATGAACAAAAAGTCCGAGATGTTTATTTATGATGCGATTGAAGATAAATTACGAACATAGTAATAGTAAATCTATATTTATAGATATAGATATAGATGAAAAAGAGACGAACACAACGAAACACGACCTGATCCTGGCTGACTGGCGCTACATTAACCATATAGAGCAATAAGAAACTTGATCGACCGGTAAGTTGTACGGAGCAGCGCGCCTGGCATGGGAACACTGAACATTTAAGACAGGTAAAAATTGATCCGACGATTCCGAGAAGAATCCACAATATCTACTGCTGCTAAAACACTTGGCTTGTTTTAAAAGGACCAATTTGTGGTTCGTGCTCTCTGTCTGTCCGGTCGCATTGTTTATTTATGCCGCTGTGTACGATTTCTGACAAATTAATGATCCCACAGATAAGACCGGCGTTTAGTGTACGAAACTGTTGATTTTGCACGGACGACGAAAACCGAAACGAGCCATCGGATTGTCGTTAACGTATCTACTTAATGACTACCATGAAATTTTTAATAAGTGCATAAATATGTATTGTCGTACACGACTCGCTGTATGTACTTATATTTAATCGGATAGGAAGGATAACATCAGGTCCAGTACCTTTAATTGATATACATTATACTAACAAACATGTATGCATATTTATATGGTGTTCATATATACATGAATTTTCGAGAAATAAAATAATAAGTATATTAATGAATAAATTACTTGAAAAAATGTACAAACATTCCAAGTTATATTTCTTATTTTACATAATTTATATTCGTTTTTTTTTTTAGTTTACAAATTTAGGTATCAGTTCGGCCATTGAAATTCTTTCTGCTCGTTATTAAAATTTTAAAATAATTATAATGGTTTATTAATTTTGCCTGTGCCAATCCATTATTCTCGGATACAGGATTATTGAATGATTAAACAGTAAGTGATTTTTACAGACTTATAGACCAAATTGATATTTTTGAAACATTGATTAAGACAAATTATTGTCGATTAAGACAAATTAGTCAAATTTTTCAATGGTCGAATTGATAACAATCCAATAGTTAAAATCTAATTCCGGCTAAAAATATGTATAAAATATGAAAATTTCTACAAAAAATATACAATAAATGTATTATAATTCAAAAAAAAAAACATTGAAAAATAATTTAAGAAAAACATCATTAAATTTAAATTTATAAAATAGACATATATATATATATATATATATATATATATATATATATATATATATATATATATACATATAAGTATATACAAGAGTAATAATTTTCGAATAACAAATTAAGAGAAAAACACCGGTTGAAAACAAAGAAAAAACTTTAAATGATTTAAAATTGGAAACCGAAATTATAATCGACACATATTCCAAGATTAATGTTTGGAAAAAAATAACGAAGGGCGCAACGAATTCAATATTATCATCACAGAAACATAATTTCACATGAAATACAAATATAATGACACGAATTTCGAAACTGGGATACGAAAAAAAATTATACGATATATTTATTTATATATATATATATATATATATATATATATATATATATATATATATAAAGGACATAACACAGGCGCCATTAAAATATAGCTTTATCGAATTCCGTTGTCGGCTGAAAAATATTCCGACTCACAAGTTCTCTCCACATTACACATATATGATTATGTATAATTTAGAATGGCTGGGCGGCTAGTGATGCCGTTGTGGTCCGGCTTTATTATTTACCCTGCAGTGAAACGGCTCTTCTGTACGAAACGCTTTCTGATTTGGTCGAGTCGCGCCGAAACGATCGCGTCCGATAATAATAATCAACACAAATGACGTTCAGGAACAAGCCCTTCATTTCTGTGTTTGTTTTGTGAAGTCTGATGTCATTTCGATGGTACGAACCATTGTTTCATTTCTCAGTCTCGTCTATAATTAAAATACCTTGTACAGAATGTTCGAAATATGGATTTACTGAAGAATGAACACTGAGCTGTTCGACTAATTTTTTTTTTTAAAAACAGAATTTTCACTCCTCATTATTACCCTGATTTCAATCTATTAAAATTCAAAGTCACAGTTATAAAAGAATAAATTAATAGAAAAGAATAACGAATCGAACAGTAGATAGAAACGAAATATAATCAACAAATAAAAATATTTAAATAAAATAGACTCACTGTTTCTAAAACCAGGTCATTAGAATGGAACTCAGGCTAAAAAATTCACACACGCATGTCAGAAGATAAAAACAGCAATTATTTTCCTACCATTCTAATAGAAGCTCAATTATTGCAGTTTCTAATTTCTTAACAGAAAATTTAAAATTTTGAATCGTTATATTTCTCTTACTATCACTAAATTAGTTGTATTGAAAATATTTGCTTTCTGTTAAAAAGAAATTTATTAAATCAAATTTATAATTTTTATACAACGTTTACTTATATATATATATATGTATATATATATATATATATATATATATATATATATATATATATATTTGCACGTGTGTTATAATATAATTTTAATAATAATCAAAACAGGGTTGTGTTAGTTCACTCCGGTTCACACGAACCGTCTCTGAAATTGCAACGGTTCCCAGGAACTGTTTTTTTTAAAAATCAGTTATAGGTTGTAGTGTCATGTGAAATGTTCGTTTGCGGATTAACGACTCGGTTTATCTGAGGTAATAAACTTTATGAAATATCTATTATACAGGTATTCATACAGGCATCTACCTATCTATATATATATAAATATGTTGATATTTATTTATATAAATAGACACTTAATATAATAAATTACTTTTATTATAATAAATATAATAAATTATATATAATAAATTATTTTTGATTTTCAATTTCAACCGTATGTTTATATCAGATACAATACAATTGAATAAAATTCTTTGATGTTTTTCTTCGTTTTGTAAATATACAACAATTGTCATTCTTGTATCTGCGTCAATTCTTATTAAATTTAACAGACAATCATTTCAAAAGAGTTTATATGCAGACAGTGACGCAAATATAAGGGTAATTGAAATTTTTAATATATTCGATTATTAAATAAAATATATTTATAATTTATTTATATATATATATATATATATATATATATATATATATATATATAGCCAAGTCCCGTTTAACTTCTAGGAATTGTTGAAATCCTACATTGTGTCATGGCGTTTTGATCGAATCGATATAGACACAAGCAACAATCAAAATCGATCAATAACGATTCATTGAACGTTTTAGATCAGTAAAAAAATATCTGTTTGTTTGTAGGAGGAAGAATTTCTTTCTGAAACTCGAATTTGACTGTCGAATCGAAATATATGCTTCTAAAAAAAAAACCATTACGCATGGAACGTTCAAGATATAATTCTTGAAATTGCAAATGATGAACCCGGCGAGGGTTGAAAAGCGACAAATTTATCTTATTTTCATATCTCAATATATTAAAGATAACTTTACGAGTGACACACAAGCACAGACAGCGAAGCAATTAATGTAACACGAATGCCTAATTGCATTCAGATCACAAAAGGGGTATACTTAGAATTTTATTCCGAACGGTAATGTCTCTCTGATCCAGACCCATTAACTGCCACGTACCCTACGGTCTATGAACCCTATATAGACATGATTGTAGTCGAACACACACACACACACAGCTCTATGTTTGTTTTCATAGATATCCCGCGGCGTCAGTGAGGTCCATATATACATGTTTGTTTCAGGATTGTCAGTAGGTACAGACCGTTATAGACCTGGATAGTATGTGTGTTTATTTTTCGATGACTGTACGGTAAGACAACAAAAAATATTAACCTACCGTCTCTCCGGATATATATATATATATATAATATGTGCGTGTGTGTATATCATAGGTATTGAACAAGAGCAGTTCAAGGGGTTTCGGCATTTTTTTAAGGACGCCCGTAATTATTATAATGACAGGGCTGGCATCCACGTTGTGCCGCGTCTGTTAACAAGTATTCTTGGTTCGGAGGAACATTATTCCACTTATTTTATAATTTATGTACGCTACAGCACAGTATTAATTGTTGTATGTCGGTTCAGGTCGTTTTTAAATATTTCCTCTTGCAATAAAACCGTTTTTTTTTTCTAAAGTACACAGCTCGGTCATGTGGATTACACAGAATGGTTCGTTTCAATATGTATATTTAATTGAAATGTATGATCTTTATGCCCATTGTTCACCTCTTGTATATTTTTTGGTACAGCTGAATTGTTTAATTCATGTTTTTAATAGTATTATTTATAAGAATATTTATTTGAATAAATTCAAGATTGAAAAATGAATTGAATTTGGAATATTTGTGTTTAATGAATTGTCTTGCTTTCTGTGAAGTACTGTTTATTTCCGAACTGTTTTCGATCAATTGGTTTATTAAATATATCAATTCGGTACATTTTTCTAAGTATTTCAATATATTTTTATAATTTATTGCTGAATTTGATTAGTGTAGTTACTTATACATATATATATATATATATATATATATATATATATATATATATTCTTATCATTATAAAAATTATATTAAAGTAAATCGATATATGAAATAATTTAAATGATATTCCATTGAAGTACTGTTCCTTCTTTGCATCTCAGATCAGTTGCTTCAGTGTTCGTTACTGGACTATTGACATTTGACAATACTTATTAATTATCGATTTTATCTTCTATTTTTTTTTTTTTTAATTTAAATTAGTGAAAAAGTTTCCTATAGAACAAAACGGTTTTGTCAGAACGGGAAAAATGGAGTTTTACCTTTCTTTAGCTTCAGAAAATTTTAATTATTTTATCAATTTATCCCTTAATAATCATATAAGTGAAAGTCATATAAATTATGATATTTAAATAAATACTGTATATATTTTATGTCTATGCTTCAATGCATTTTTCTGTAAAAGTGTCTTTATAGATTTATGAATAATGCAATTGTAAAATTCAAAATTTAAGAGTAGATACAACAAGCATACGCTGGCGCTTATATTTATCGATCACCCAAGAATTTAATACCCCATGAATCACATTTCCCAATACGGTAACTGCATGGGATAGTATTCGATGATAACGACTGGGCCGAGTTTCACCGTGGACTGAAAACGTATCGTGGCTTCTTCTTATGTGAAAATAGTAGTTTACCGCAATTAAGTATTATTTGTCTGTAGTATACATTTTTCTTTTTTTCTGGTAGAACTTTAAACAGTACAGCTTGAGACAAATCGACATGTTACATTCGAATTTCAACCCCCTACGCATTATTTAGTACCAGATACGTTTTTTTTACATCTCGTAATTATATGTTTAGTTGTTTCCAGTGAATTGAAGGAAGTCGCTCTACATATACCGGTGTTGTTTTTTTTATATCAATTACGCGTCTCGTAAGCATTATCCACGAATACCTGTACAAAATTGAAAACGTATCCACAGACATAAATAACTGATAAACATTTACAAATCAGCACCGTTTTTGATGATAGCCGAAACATCACGATGTACGGATTCTTTTCAGTGTTTCATTTTATTGTGAAAACAAATTGCATTGTGTTTGCTTTCATAGAAGTGTTTGTTGTTTCCTATTTAACCGATAGATCCCGTATAACCCAGCGGGCGATCGGAGATATGTCTAGACATGGATATCACATGGTAGACTGGCTGCTAACTTTTTCTTATTGTACGATCCCGCAGGCTTAGACTCGTATAAATGCTGTTTTATATTAAAAAAAATTGTTAATGTTATATAATAAGTCTGATATACAAAACAACATAAATGTTATTAATAATAAATGGACAGAGAATGTTTAAATAACTCAGTACTTTTCCAGAATATTTCTTTTCCATCTGTTTATAATAACATCATGTTGTTATTTAGATTTATTATATTTTTCTTTGATATTCCTCATATATATATATATATATATATATATATATATATATATATATATATATATATATATATATATATATATATATCTAATAAAATGTTAATTCTATGTCTCTCACACCATTTCGTTGTTTTTTTAAATAAAACATGCATGAAAATTACAGTAGATATAATCTTATTTTTGGAATTATATTACCATATGTTTATATATATATATATATATATATATATATATATATATATATATATATATATATATATATATATATATGAAGGTTATGAGTCGGTTATCGACTCTGAATTATTTTTACGACCTATAAAAATGTTTTCAGTTTCATTTTAACAAATCATATTTCATGTGTATGTGATTTTTAAAAAATGCTGATTTGTTCCTATTAAAATAAAATAAAACAATAAAACGATCGCTCGTATTGTTCAACAGGATGTTTATCTGTTGAGATCTTTTATTTAAAATATTCAGTCAGTTTATTTTTATTTCACTTCCATAGTCCTTTCTGTTCTGTTGTTCTTGTGCAGTGAAAGTGAATTGGTCGCATTGTCAACGCTGTAATTGTCATCAAGCATTATATTTTGATTACAGTTCAAGTTAATTACAAGAGTGAACTCCTGAAACGATTTAAATTTTTGGAATTATTATCATTTCTTTGTATTCCGTTTCGGTAAGAAAGTAAAGAGGAAGGCGCGACACGTGATAGTTTTGTTCTAAAAAGAAATTCTGGCCATTGGACTGATTTGTTTTTTTAAAAAAAACGCCTTATTATTATTATATTAAGAAATACTTTTCAGTGGTTTCAGTTCACTCCTCAGTCATTTTCTTCTGCTCTTTTGGAACGTTCATAAAAATAAGAAGATCAGGAGGTAATTCAATTTTTCATCTATAAGAATCTGTGAGAGCTAATGCAGATTACTCTGTTTTCAATCAAACTCTTTTTGTTTGTAAACAATTTTTAAATTATACTTTATTGAAAAAAATCGTCAGTTAATAAATTTTTCAATAGATGGCACATAAAACATAAACATACACAGACTGTTTCTGTGACATTTACTAAACTTTTCGAAATTTTCATCGTACATTTCTATGATTTATTCTTGTTAACTTATGAGTCTTATTAAAAGATTGAAACGATTCATCAATCGATCGAGTGATACTAAAATATTTTTTTTGTATAAAACAGATTTTAGGTTTGAGTCTCAGTTATGGATTTTTAATAAATTTTAAAAATTATATATATATATATATATATATATATATATATATATATATATGCAGTGTGTTATGTGTGTACATGTATATAAGGTGCTGTCAGCACATTGAAATTAATAAGTCAGTGTGTATTAGTAGAAGGGAGAGGAATGAAGTTAAAGTTTGTAAATGACAGGTGAGATGACGCTATATCCAACATTCGATTTAAAAATGTCATCAAGTAGACTACGAGTACGGTGTGGAAGTGAAACAGTGTATTTAATTTCAATACTGAAAAGAAAGTGATCGAATGTGTGTATGTTGTGTTGCTCGAAATATGCAAGCAAAACATATTTCAGTAAAATAATATAAATAAAAATGGTTATACGGTTTTCAGAACGAGTGTGAGCAGTTGAGATATAGGTTAGGCGGCCTGTATGTTTTCCGACATTGCGCAAGCGAGATAGGTTTATGTTTGTTCGTATGAACGAGAAGAACAGATACATTTTAAGATAAGTATGTGTTGTGAATCGATCGTCGAACAGTTCTGATCCGTCGTTCGTGTGAGAAACAGAGCGATGTGATTGAGTCGCGACTGGTTGGAGTGACGGAGACATAGCGTGTGCATTTATGATGCGTGCGTACGAAGGCGCTAAACATGACCACTGTACTATACGATAAAGCAACGCTTCGGACGCCCCCAACGGACGGGCGCCAACAATGGACCCGCCCGGCCGGCATAACCATGCCTGCGCTGCTGTTGTGCCACGCAGTGGATATCTCAGTGCGATTTAGAATGCTTGTGCGTGAGGAGCGTGTTGTTTTTGCGCTACTCTTGTTTATGTATATTTTTATGCATTTTTGCTTGTTGGTATAGCTTAAATGCGCCGATTGTTGGATACTCAATGTTGATTTCGATGTGAATTATCAGTGCGTTCAATTTTATTTTTGTTTTCTCACGTATTAATCGATTAATTTTTACGGTAACTTTACAATATCAATTACATGCATATCATTATTACAAAAAAAAAGAATAAAAATAAATGAATGAATAAATAAATAAAAAATAATAATATTATAATAATTGTAGGTATATATCAGATATATGATCGATTGTTTTGTCGAGATTCCCGCACCCCTAGTGATACAAAAGTGTTTAGTGTTATTATTTTTTCTAAAAAAAATATATATATATATATATACATATATATGATAGAATCTTTATCAATTATCATTACTGTTGAAGAAGAGTTTTGTCGTTACGTTTTTTGTTTTTGATTTTGTTCTGTAATCAGTGTTTGTTGCACGTATTTTGAAATGAATTTTTTTCGTCGCAGTGATCGGCGAAAAGAAGTGTCGTCAGTATCATCAACTGTGTGGTGTTTATTTTTGCGTGAATAGTAACATCGAGGTGAAATCGGAGGGTGTCATCGTCGAATCGAAAAAGCTCAGAAGCGTCTCGTTGCTATTTCGTTACATTTGCAAAACGGTCAAAGTAGTGGCACCCAAATGCTTATCCAAAGGGGAAGAAAAATCGTGTTTCATGTTCATGTTTCGAAGCAAACGGAGCACTTTGACTAAGCGTTTGTGGAAAGCTCGAATACGGCGTGGAGGAGGTATCGGTAACGATGGCAGCGGTGGCGGGTGTGAGCCTGGATCTGATGCGGGTTCGGGCACGCCGACCGAGGGCACTACGTGCGAGGAGGCGTCCGTGCGCGGCGACGTGCTGAAGAAGCTGACTGACAATCAGCTCGAGATGTTGCTCGCCGCCGTCGAGGGACGCGGCACCGGGCCATCGCACTGCGTCCTCGTACCCGCCGCTGCAGGCTCGCCGCACGTACGCTGTTGCCAAACTTGGCGATGGCCGGACCTCCGGCACGCGAGTGAACTGAAACGCGCGCCCGCGTGCGCCTCCGCCAACGATCCAGTCTACACTTGCTGTAACCCATACCACTGGAGTCGGCTCTGTGAACCCGGTATGTAAAACATCCATCAATCTATAGTCGAGTCAGAGATAGCTAGATATGAAACAAAATTAGGTCTTTAAATAAAGCTGTCCGCGCCAACGTCAGAGAACCGAGCACGCAGAGCAGCTTTCTGCATTAGTTCTTGCCGATAGCATATAGGGCCAGATGAACAGTTTGCACGTTACGAATAATGTGAACGATTAAGAATTGTGTACGATATTATACAACAAGTATACAAGGACCACATTTTAAAGTTAATCTAGGTATTTTTTGCTTTGAAGTAGAACGCCCGGTTCGTATATGGAAAGTATAAAGCTGGAATGTTCATTTTTTTTATTCTCGCCCCCATAAATTATCTACGACAGCCAAATGCCTGTCTGAGATTTTCTTAATATCTTCTTTAAATCGACTATTATTGATTTTCTTATCTTCACGAATTGGCCCCTCTTTAATACCTGTTACTTCATCGAGTCAGTTTTCAAGATTGTAATTGTAGACAGAGTTTAGTGAATTGAATGATTCTTCGAGCTGCTCTTCAATGAGAATGTTATCTGCTGAAACGAACAGAAGTACAAAGATATAGAAGCTATTTTCAGTACGATATCGATATATTTATTACTAGAGAATGTTTTATCTCTTGGTAGGTTTATTTTATTATGATCAAGACCAGTTTTATATAAATCACTCGATTTGAAATTCGTATTGTAACGAATCTACCCCCATATAAATATTTTCAATACCGAAATTGTCTCATCCACCAATCCTTAACTTTAGCTATCTGTATTTTTTTTTTTTTTTTTTGTAAATCATTTTAAGATCATTTCAATAAGTCGATCGTTTTAAGATATTACCAAAGCTTTTCAAAGTCGATTAACAAGTTCACGATCATTATCGCTTTGCAAAATATTTGATACTTGAATATTTCGACATTAATCAAGAATCGTTTTTAAATATGCATGGTAGATGATAGTTGTTCACATTTATCTGTAAATTTAAGTGATTCTGATTTGACAGAATAGTTCCCACTTCCATATGAATATGGAGCAGGTCTTTTTATAAAATATTGTTTGTTGTACACATTAGATTGTTCACATTGTCCGTAACAACAACTGTTTCCGTTGTCAGATAGTTAGAACACACAACTGTTGATCAGTGGGTCACGAATTCTATCTTGTAAAACATTTAGTCTTCACTGAAAACACCAATTATCTTGTAACGTTAATAGATTTTTATTTAACAACCTTATAAAGTAAAGTAAACATACAGTGATTGTATATTTGCACTGAATAGAAACCGATCTGATAAGTTAAAATCGTAGACCAACAATAACACAGATTAGCTGTAATCAAAAAAAAAAAAATGATACTGAAAAACCTTTCCGTATTTAATTCTATACAATAGTTTGTGGACATCGCAGTCAGCTCGTGATAATTATTTACAATGTGTATTTAAATAAATGAACGATAAATCAATATAAACAGATGTATAAATAATCAAACCTAATGCAGATTGATTCGTTTTGAACGAAATGTTTGCGTTATGGCTGTTATGTCTACACAAACGCCGGCGCTACGTCGCTACCGAGGCGCCTGGTTTCTCCTCACGTCTCGTCGCCCGTTAAAAAACGACTACAGTCGAAAAAGTGACCTTTCTTTGTAGGAAAAAAACATGTTTTTAATGGCAGTGAGGAATATTTTTTCATACGCCGAGTGGTTTTTTTTTTTACATTTTCGGTTTTAAACAAATTATGTACGCCTGTAAACATATGAATAATTATCGTTTATGAAAATAATATCTTGGTTGGTACCGAGTGAAAAAAAATGTCCACCTTATGTGGGAGATTTTAAAATATTTAACTGCTCTTAGAAACGATTTGATGTTTTTTTCTCTCTTTTTTTTAATGTCGATTGCCTTGTGATTTATACTTTTTATGTGTATTATAAAAAAATATATAGATGTTTATGTATGAAATCAATATCGAAGAACATAAATCGATGTCAACGTTCTTTCATTTCACTAAGATAATTATTCCAATTAGAAATTGTTTTTTCTGTTTAATCATCTTTCTGGTCGTTCTTTCTTGTTCAATCATTTATTTGTCGATTAACTAAATGTCATATATATATATATATATATATATATATATATATATATATATATATATATATATATATATATATATATATATATATATATATATTGAGAGAGTGAGAGAGAAAGTTGTACAATACGATTTAGATGTAAAAAATCTGAACTAAAATTTTGCAATATTTTTTTTATTATTCTTTAAGTAAAATAATAAATGTGTGTGAGCGTTGTTTTGTTAAAATTCTTGTCTTGTAAAGATATTTATTCGTTATTGATAGTAATTGTTAAATGTAGCAAATTTAGTGAGTGCCAGTATGAACTGTTTTTAACTGGTTTTGTACGATTTGATAAAGTGTTGTTTGAAATATAGTAACGTTTTTGTATAAGAGATAGTCACATTACACAGACGATGATTGTAGATAGTTTTGTGAATTTGAATATTTAGTCCTCTGAATATCACAGCATGGTTTGTTTCGTGTAAAACTGAATTAGTTGTTAGGAGTGATATTTGGAATGATTTTGAAACTGAAATCGATAGAATGTCTTAAGTGAATTCTTGTTAAACATTTTATTAGCCTATACATTATTGTTTATTGTTGTATTTAAGAACAATATCGAAAATCAAGTATTATTTTTTACTGTCGAATGTGTAAAACACAGACTTGTGTACATTGTATTTTCTTTTTTTTAATCAACAACCTCGGTTCTTATTTTTGCCATCTTTTCTAATTCTTACTAGCTATATTTTTATGAGGTCTTCAATTACCGGTTTTATATATTCGAACATTAAACGTCTCCTTTTCTTTCCACTTGCTCAAGTTTTCCTATTTTTTTATCTACCCTTCATGTCTCAATATATGCCTCATCAAATTATCTCTCATTTTTAAAACTATTTTATAAACTTGTACATTCTCCTTTCTCTTACTACTCACTTATTCATTACTCTACATCGATCGTTCTTGCTTTAAGCATTTTTCTGTATGATTGAGTCGATAAATCTTTTAATATTTTCAACAGTTCCAATTATGTAAAGTTCTTTCCCATACAAACCCGTATACTTCTTCTATACAAGTATTTTTCTTACTTTTGAATTGTTATTGCCATACGTGTATACGTTTCTCCTTTTTTTAAATCGATTATTTATTTCACAGATTCGACTGATAATTTCTGTAACACTTCTATCGTCTTTGCTGATCCTTTATATAATATTTGTAGTACTTAAATAAATCATTTATCATTTCGATTTTTGTGTATGTACATTTCGACGACAATGCTATAATCCTGAGTGCTGAAATATAGAAAAAGCTTCACAAAATCTTTTCTGAAAGTAGGTATTGCCACAATGCCAGAAACCATTATTGTGATTTAAAGAATGATTTCATAAATGTACATAAAATTAAATCGATTCGAAATTATCGTTTTTTCAATTTTTATATTACAAACAAGTCGATAAATTAGCAGTGTTTTTTTTTAATTAGACAAATATCACAAATTGTGGTATATAGGATGTAATTATAGATTGTAATCTTTTGTGGCTATATATTTTATCTAAAATGTCATATTGTTTAAGTAGTGTTGAGAGATTTTCAGATAAATTCTCATTGTAAATCGTGTTGTCATTCTTAATTTTTATTTATGTAGTCGAAAGAAATTTAGTTGTAATATAAAATTAGTCGATATTTGAAATGTCTATGAAATTAAAAGAGAGATTTTGTTTCGATCTGTATTGTTCTATAAAAGAATTTTCCATTCTGCTGTTAGGGATATAACGTTTGAGTTTTTAAATTCACACCCTTTGTTAATTGTGTATAAAACTATATATCAGAGTGATCTTTGAATAGTTGACGAAAACAAAAACCGATAGATTGTCAGCTGAATTCTCATCATGGCAACAAAAACCGATAGTCAGCCGAATTCTCATCGTGACATGCATTGTCCCGTGCATGATTGTCCTTTGTATGTCCACAAACTGCAAAATATTAAGACAAGGCATTAAAAAACATTCATGATCTCCTCGGTATGCCAACATTTCGTGTGCGTTGACACATGGGCAAATCACATAAACACAAAACAGTGTGCGTCACTGAAGACCGTCAGGCGAGCGAGCAGGCTGGCAGGCAGGCAGGCGCATGTCATATGATCAGCCGGTAGCTGTGTAGAGAATCTCAATGCTGACTGGCGGCGTGTGGTGGGGCGAGACGCGGTGGTACCGGCTCATGGCGGACATTGCCTGCCTGCTGTAGATAAACCCTGGCGCCAGACCTAATTGCCTGCCGCCGTCGTAACGCCAGCTGCTTTTGCCGAGAGAGCATGCTATACGTTCGGTAGAAAATAACCTTATTGCAGACAATCATGGAACGAAATTGTGGTCGTCTGTTATCGAATGATCGCGTCTCTAAATCACTAGTTCGTCAGTTGAAAATTCCCCCCTGAAATGGATTTATCGTATTATGTATATCCATAGATGGTTCACGATAATATATGCAAGCGATTTTAATGATTTATATATATGTATGTATGTATGTGTGTGAGTGTGTATACATTTTATTTTAATTATGTATCGGGCACTTGTGTTGAGTATGTATTTCATAAATGTGTGTCGATTAATTAACTCTTACATATATAATATATATTTTTTATGCATGAAAAAAAACACCAAATGAAATCCATATATCTTTTTGTTGCATAAACTAGCAATATTTTAATTAAATAATAAGGGCGTAAGAAACATTATTCTTGTTCCCCCTTTTTAATTAAATTGTATACACAATCTAATTATAACGCACAAAATATGAATGACACATTAAAATACTCTCCTATTTTAGAAAAAAAAAGATATTTCAATCATTATCATCGCAGTTCATATTAATCAGTAACTTATATCATATCATTACTATTTAATCTATTATCGAAAAATACAAAATTAGTTTCGTTCTGAACAGGAATATAGATTAATCGAAACGATCGGAAACATAAAATAGTCCAATTATACAAATCGATGGTTTAAAATAGAACTGACAAGCCGAAAATGCGATTCGCTAGTTAATCGTGGAAAACATGTCTTGCTTTGTCTCTTTTTCTTTTGTAGAAAAAGTCATTAGTGCTGTTTGTAATTAGGAGAACAATGGAGATGATAAAATTAGTACATCGTTGTAAAATTTCTCTTCGAAAGAATTATTAGGCGTGTGAATCATCGGAATGAATTTATACAGTGTTTATTTGTTCATTTTTATAAACAAATTTAGCCATGATGGTCAGTTAAGATTGTTTTTCATTTCAAGTAGTTAAATCTTTTTAAATATAGATAGTTTTTTTTGTGATGAAATGTGTATATATATATATATTAAATACATTATAAGTGATAATAATAGTTGATAAATTCACTTCCATAAATGAATTTGTCAGAGTTTCAAGAAGTACATGTGAAATGTTCAAAAATTAGTTATTAAAATTTTGTTTAACCAATTCTCCTTTGCTATGTCTCTTAGGTCATTTTTTTAAATGATGTATATTTTTATTTCTTGTCTCTAAATCGTGTGGTGTACTTGAAATTTTTTTTCACTCATCTCTTATTTGATTCTATTTCATCATCATCATCAGTAGCCTGTTAATTAACTGCTGGATGAAGGCTTCTTCTATTTCGTACGATTCAATACTTTTCCACTGAATATTCGTTTGCTTTTTTTGACCGTTTTATGCTTTTGTCTGATATTGATAATGTTCTCTGTAAACTTGTGGCGAGTGGTCGACCCTTGGGATTGAATTCCTATTATCTAGACTTTAACTTGTATTGTTAGCGATCTTGCTGTTTAACGGTGTCATATCTTGATTTTCTCGCTAGGAAAATCCACTGAATATTCGATTCTATTTACCTTTATACATATTTATGTATGACATATATTTTTTTAAATATTGCCTCTTACTGTTTGTGTGTTAACATTTCCATTTATTAACTGACTTCATTTTACATTGCATTTAATCGTTGCGGTCATAAATGGTTATTCTAACAAATAGCCTTGTAAAGTAGATCAAAATCGGAAATAATGAATAAACAGGCTTACGTAAATAACATACTGGTTATAATAGCCTTGACGGATAATAGGTAGTTTTTAGGATTCAAAGGTTACTGTTCCAAGTCCCAAACGTAGCAATGAAAATGTGTATATGCGTCGCAGATCCGAAAGTCCAGCGAGATCATGTTCATCTGCGATGAAGTCACATCCTAGACCATTCGCGACGATGTATCCAGTGTCATATACGCGTATTAGTACCATTTAATCATATCATTCCTTAAAACTGGTAAAGTGCTAACCCACACACACTAAACTGTCGTTCTGCGTGGTGGATCGGCCCACACTCAATTTTTGTCTTCGCCTCGACGTTCACATTAAAGAAGCGCGTGCGTTGCGTCACTAGTGTCAATATTAAACGTTCGAAAACGAAAAGAAAAAAAACAAGAAAAATAATCGTGTGTAAGAAAATGCGTGCCCAAAATGCTGAGTCCGGCCGTGTGTACAGACCGGCCGTCCGCATGTGTCGCGCACCGTGCGACGATGTCGTCTCTGAGTACCTGTTCGTTTGCTATTACGAAAGTTTTTATGTTGATTTTTCCGTGTCGTCTGTTTACTTTAATAAAAACATCATTACTGCGTTAATTTACACACGCAAATGGCACAGAAATGTAATCTACCTACGTCCTAACATCGTATTACAGGCTGACGATGACACTAGTCCTGATGACATGCAGATAAAAAGAATGATGTGTGTTTTTTAAGCAGTTTGTACACGTACAGACACACACCTACATGCACACATAAACTGTTATATATGTACATACATACATATATATATATATATATATATATATATATATATATATATATATATATATGTATGTATATAATTTTATTAACAGTTATTGAATTTCAAATATCGAACTTGAAAACTTCAAAAATATATCTTTATATAGCAGAATTATAAAAAATATACAATTTTCCAACTTGAAACTTTGAAATAGCTCGAATTATTGAATATTGTACTTTGATGAAAGTAACTACTAATTAACACTAGAACTACTGACAGTTAAGACGAAGATATTTGTACCAAAACCAGTCAAAATGACTTGTCTTTAAAAAAATCGTAATAATAGAATATTTTTATATTTATTGACTTTTTGGTTTCTTACAAGAGGAATTCCATGTTATGTAGTAGATTTTCGATATTACATATTAACTCATTTGAGACCATGTTCCCTGAATGTGGATTGACACATTGTATCACTTACACTTAAATGAGAATAATAAGTATAATAAAGAATATATGATTTGGTGAAAAAAAAATAAAATAAATTTTCATTTCTAAGTTATTTTTATAGAATAAAGTAAATTATTTGGTATAAAAAGTTATCATTTATCACATTTCTTACAAACGTAGTTTTTCTTTTGAGTGTATTTTCCGCATACATATTTTTTACAGATATTACAAATGGCGGTAGTCTTATTATTATTACAGTACCTTTATTTGACCTCTTTGAAGTTGTTTGTACATTAGCTTCTCGTGATTCCATCCCGATTCAACTCGATTACTAAATAATTGATTATTTTAATTTCTGTTCCAATGAAAGTAACATTTACCATTTTTATACATTTTGTTTTTATAAGGATTTAATCGCATGCGACAGAACCTTGCTTCTTGTAATTAATTAAACCTGCTGTAATTATCAAACATTCAAGTACAAGAGTTTTCCTGAACGAATATAGTAGGAGGCATTGTTTATTAAAAATCACTTCTTTATTTGTACCATCATCGTTGTAAGTGGTGCTACAGCCTTTGAAGAACCTTGACCTCACGAGTCTGACGAGTCTCCACTCGATTTCAGATCGAGGCTGTGTGTTCGGTTTCGTAACAGAGATTTTTTTTTAATCGGATAGAGTCGTCAGTTCGACGTCCACACTCCAACTTGAGAGTCTTTGTTTGTATACTGTACTCTTAAAGAACCAGATATTGTGACAGACGTAAACGAGGAAATCATTTTCGAACTGTTCGAGTCACAAAAATCTAATTTGAAATTGAAATCAGGAAACTATGTGATTTATTGTCTTTGATTCCGAAGTCTGTCGAAGAACAACGGTTGAGCCACTTGCCATTATTCTAAAATATACATAAAAGTGCCAGAATTTACGACACTCGACGCGTGCAGTCTTTGTTTCGTTCTGGGAAAAGAAAAACGACAACAGATAATCGTGATGGGTGTCTGATTTTATTTTCGAGCGGTTTTTTTTGTATACACACACATGTATGTACGGTTCTAAATCATGCGTTAATCAAAAAAAAAAAAAAAAAAAAACATAACAAACAAACAAGGAAACGAATACCTGCATAAAATTTCGTATAAAAGGAAAACACACTCTTACAAACTTTATAGTTCTGTATAATACAATTACTGTACTTTTAATCCTACCGTACACAAATATATAAAACTTCAGACACTTTCATAGTTCAAATAAAAATTTAATGATGCACGAAATGTACGAAAAATGTATAACACTAGTAAATTAAAGTCAACGGCCCATAAAAACACACCAAGCAGAAAAACCAATAAAAAGGCAAACGAAAAACTATATAAAATGTTATGAATAGTTAGCATAGGCTATATATATAATACATATACACAACAATACTTATTCCGAAGAAAACATTGTCTCGTGTAGATCATCTGATATATATATATATATATATATATATATATATATATATATATATATATATGTATGTATGTATATGTTTACAGAATGATGGAGCTTTTCTGCTTACAAAGCGTATAATCAAAAGTTCCGTTTCCGAATCACGACCTGCTAAATCTCAGACACTTATTATACGGCGAGGAGGTCGAATATTCTAATTGACAGATTTATTATGCACACAGTGTAATTACAATAATCTCGAGCAATAAAACCGAACATAAATGCCAACATTAAATTATTATATTTTAAGTTTGTCGGATAGTGTACACATATACATTTCTATAAATGGGTATAGATTCGAAAAAGATCAAATAAACTGTATTTATAAACTGTTAGCAACTAGTTTCTCGCACGCAGATATAATTTGTGCAGTGTGTGTGTCAGATTTGAATTGTTTGATTGTTCCGTGTAACTTGAAACGGCTTTTTTTAGCCGGTGCATGTTTTTTTAAAATCAAGACTACACAGTTTGACTGATTAGTAAAACACATTTCATATGTTGGAAAGGTTTAAATACTGTTTGACTGATTTCTCACCGTCTCATACAAAAATAGGATCGATTGAAAATATTATACTGTTTTTAGCTACTTCGAATATAGATTTCGATTGAATGACATTCGCCTATAACACTGATTTATGGACAAAGCACTATTTAATCGATAATAAAACAAACAGACATTCTTTCAAAGGTTTAATAATACGCATGTGTCTCGTCAAGAGTATAAAAAAATATGAAAACGTCGATCAGGTTTTGAAATCCAGAACTCCGCACGTTCGAATAAACAATTTTGGTATGGATTTTAAGTGTTACAGAGATTATTATTCGTTTTAATTTATAATATTTTCATATACAGGTGTCAGGGAAATTATTGTTTATTTCTGAATTGTTGTTAGTTGTGAATTAGAAGAGAGATTTTAAAAAATCATAACATGCATATTTCTATAATCCGATCGGTACATTTTTTATAGATTTTCTTCAAAAAAATCATCTAATCGGTGGTTTAGTTTCAAGTTTATAGATAGTTACTTGATTCAAACTGTATCTAATATATATATATATATATATATATATATATATATATATATATATATATATGTATGTATATAAATATGTTTCAAGATATCACACAGAGTGCAATATAAATGTTGTTTCGAACGATGAATAATAATAATATGAAAAAAACTGTTTTGTTCTCGTTCGAAAATACAAGTTTTGTCCCGTGTAAAAATATTTATTCGCCATTGAACCGTTTTTTTTTCGATGGCGCCAGAGAGAAAAAACCGCTCACACGTCTCGGATTAAACATTTCATCAATGAATTCGACCTTTTTTTTGCATTCGGTACGAAATTCAGATTTTCAAACGATTGTTTATTTTTCTTGCGACGAAGAAACGTCTCAATAGTTCCATTCAATACACACAGGAGGTTGCCCACGTGTACGTACGTATTACAGAAACGTATTTATACGTGAACGCTAACCTTTTTCATTAGATATAATTTGTCCCGTGGTCGCAGCGACAGACAGCGACATTTTTTCACTTAATGGGTGCATCTGTGATGTTTAGTGTGTTTGTGTTTCGACTGCTGACAATCCGAAGACGCTGATGTATTGACACAACAGCAGCAGTCTCTTCCCACATGGATTTATTACGACGTCTATCAATATTTACCATGTAGTGTTTGTTTAATAGCAGCTACCAGCTACCTTCTATATATATTATGTTGGCGTTGTTTGCTAGTAATATTATATTTACTTCACACATGACATTTTATTGTGTCGGTTTGAGAAGAGGACCAGAATATCTTTTTTTTTAATATGTCTGTTTGTATGGTCGTGGATGATTTATATTTGTTTTTCGAAATTTGAACTTGAAAAATTCGATTAGTCTATTGTTAGAAATTTTACATTCTCTTGCAATTTGATCGACCTACATATATACAATTTTCAAGGTTAATAACTCTTGCATTTCTGAAATCGACGATCATGAAAGCTTATTGTTTTTTTCGATACATTCGTTAATGCAACAACATCAATCAATCAACATATAAACCAAAGTTACAAGCTACAAGAAGAAAATAATTCTTTTATATCATCCATTATCATGGAATTTCCGTACATCTCTCTCTACAGATAAAAATCTTACCTGGTTTGTCTCAATCTATTTCTTCAATCTCTCAACTACAAATTCTTTATATCCTTTTAAGGCGTCTGCGTAGTACATAAATGTGTATTGAAAACATGTATTATATAAAATAAAAAATCTGTAACTCGTACGAATATAAACTACAGATTTTTATAAAATATACGGTTTGCTTTAAAAAAATTACAAAACTCATACATTATGAAAATGTATTAATTTTATTTTTACAAGTTAATAGATTTTTCAATTTTCTTGTTAACAGACTTGTTATGTTTAATGTCAAGATATATTTGTAGATCAAAATTGTGTGTAAATAATTGTTTTTCTTCATGATTGTATTATTCTTTAAAGATTACATTCTTAATTTAAATCTCACTGTTTATAGTCTTCTTTTTTTTTGAAAGAAAAAGAATTGTTTATCTTTCTTGCATCAAACAAACAGGTCTATCTGTAGATTAATATTTCAAAATCATTGTTTTTTTTCCTTGTATATTTGTAGCTGATGTATTTTTTCTGTACTCAGAATTAATTCAATAAGAATAAAAACGAATGGAACAATCTAAATAAAAATTTAAATCAAGTAATCGCAGGTAAACAAACGAATTCCAATCATTCGAAACCATTTTGATAAATTGACACCCGATCGAATCAACAAGCCAATCTCGGACGTGCGACTAAAAAACGATAATCTTTTTTTTGTTTGCTTTTATACGAAATAATGAACGATTTAAATGCACAGAATTGTGACACCTTTTAAACAGTCCGAATATTATTGAAAGCACAGTTAATCGATTCATTACCTGTACTTTTGATTGCAAGTCACAGTTCATTGATTAACATATCAAGACTGGTTTAAGTAATTGGTTAGTATTTAGCGAATCCTCTTTTTTGTCTCTTTATTTTCATGCTAAACATGTCTGAATGTATTTATCGAATATTTCGAAAAGAAAAAAAACAGTATTTTCTGTGTGTGTGAATCTCTGCAGTTGTATTTTATCAGTAAATCATTTTGTACTGTTAATTAATATAAAATATCTGTGCGAAGGATTGTGTATTAAAAATTTAGAAGTACAGATGAAGATTTTTTCTTAGTTTATTTGCCAAATATAATAGTAAACAAATTTAAGTATGATTGAATTTTTAAATCACATTAATGGATTGTTGTTATCAACTAGAAAAATGTATATAAAAGATGTGTATGTTTATTCTGTACGTTGAATAGAAGACAGGTAGTAAAGTCGTTTATACATTCATGAAGGTGTTAAATGATCTTTTGATTGTTTTCTTTTATACATATTATATATATATAGTTGTTAATACGAGTCTGGCAAATATAACATTTGCTTACAAGGGATGATTAACTTGTTTGTAATGTCACTCTTTCATCTAGTAATTGAATTGTGAATTGATGGTTCTCGATTTAATTATTTGACGACAGAAAAATCATTACAGGCCATTCTTTCACATACACACGAACACACTTTCACTTATACACTAAGCTGTAGACATAACAGGTTCGTTAATTGCACCTATTTTAGGTTTTAATTCCTTATTACACATTTTTAAATAACAGGTACTCACAAACCGCCTCTTTTAATATTGATGTAAATCGATATCTTAAAAAAATCAAGATTAATGCCATACTTGAACTATCGTATTGTTCTTGTACCGTTCGTTTGTCTTCAGAGATCGTGCACATTTTTTTTTCTGTCTAGTTTGAAAATATCACTCGTACCTATATAACGACAGTGTATAAACTGCTTCTGTTGACTGTCTGATTGTCAGGAATTTATTTTTATATAAACAAACAGTAAAGCTTGCTTAATCCACGCATATACTTACACACACCTACGCAATACT
This sequence comes from Acanthacorydalis orientalis, assembly GCA_034766995.1. Classification (NCBI taxonomy): domain Eukaryota; kingdom Metazoa; phylum Arthropoda; class Insecta; order Megaloptera; family Corydalidae; genus Acanthacorydalis; species Acanthacorydalis orientalis. The sequence goes on along the minus strand of CM068321.1, from coordinate 30,369,964 downwards.
CGTGTTTATATTTAATGTGGATTCAATGCTGTATAGTAAGATAGGTAATGACTGGTGTACCGTTTGAGTAAATAAGGAATCGTAAGGTGGAACACATCCATATCTGTCTGTACATCAATATTTATTCGTCCAGAAATGACATTGTGTGTTATTGATACGAGACTGTTTTTTTTTTATAAAGAGTGTATTGATTTACTGATGACAGATATAAGTATTTTTTTTGCTTGTAAATTTTCCGAAAGAAACATGCACTGAGATGGAAAATGGTTTTCATATTAATACATTTATATTCCATGAAAGATAATTTTTTTAATTAAATGTTTATTATTGAAAGTGTGTTTAAAAATATAGACAAAATTATTTATCAGATAATTGATTTATTTTGTATCATGTAAGTATGTATCAATTAAATTGACGGAAAAATCCATTATTTACTGATATGAATATTATGTATACTAGTAAATAATTCATCAGATTATTAAATTGATCATTGATTACTTTCAAGTCTTAATTTGTTATTTAATTTAATGAATGTTGCTAGAAAGTCATAAACAAATACAATCCGAATAGTTTAGCCATAAGTATGATTTTAGTTTTTTTGATTTGGTTTATTGTAGGGTTTGAAGATTGTTTTTTTCATTTTTTTTAAAAAATAAAGTATTAAAAATGATAATTTTATATATTGGATCACATAAAACAGTTCGGAAAATCAGAAAACGGAAAAATGTATATGGATTTGAAGGTCGTAAACAGCAATTATTTTTCTATCGACCAAATATTTTCCGCAACAATTTTCACAGGGAACTTGAACGTTTTTTTTAAAAATAAACTCCTATCAATTTTCTCTCATAAAATTTCTCCTCAACTCACATTCAAACATAACGAACCGTTTTGATTTTATAATAAGAGACATTTTTCGAAAACAACACCCGTTGTATTTGTGCTAAATTCTTCTAAATAATAAAATAGGAATGTGGTACGTTCGGACCGCAAGATGTGTCAACACAATGGTCGTATTTTAAATCCACTCTGCCTTGAATTGATATCAATTATAAAACTGCATCTTTTGAGTTTGTTTGTTTTCAACGTAGTGTCTTTTTTGTAAAAATATTTATTATCGAATGCCAGTCAGTACGGACACAGTATCTTTTCATGATATAAAACACATAATAGAATTCGTCACTGCAGACTTGTGTGTCTTTTATGTACACACGTATGACTTTTATTGATGTTTATATATTAAGTATTCAAAGCAAACATTTCGATTTATGTATGCACAACAGTCACACATGCACTATGAATATATATATATATATATATATATATATACACACACACACTCCTATACATATATTACATGTACGTACATATGAATACGCTGGCATCAAGCTTGCAAAACAACTGGCGCCTCATGTTTTATTTCTGATCAATATTTATAAGGTAATCAGCTCACTTACATTTATCGTGTAAATTGTAAATGCAAGGATGACTAATGACATGGGTATGCCTTTAAATTATTTTGCGGTACGAATTGTGCCTCATTTAAATGTGTTTTTTATTTCGTATGGACGTTTATATATTGTCATTGTTTGTAATGAGAAATATAACAATTATTATTTTTGGCAGTCGAGTGCGTAGTACATAAATAATACACTTTTCACTATGATATATAGTTTGGATATGGTTTTAGTTAGGAGTTCTCTACACTCAAGTCTGTACAATAAGAGTTATTAATAATCTTTATATATATATATATATATATATATATATATATATATATATATATATATATATATATATATATATATATATATGTATAATGTAATTTCTATACAATGAAATTATAACAGACTCCAGCATGGAAATATTTCAATAGGAAAAAATGTCAAAGTATTTAAATTAGGTAGGTGCAAAAGTTATTAGGTTTTTATCGTTTTAAATTTGGCGCCGATTTTTCTAGTTACCGTCATCTTTTGTTATAGTTATGTGATGCATCATTGTAAACAATGAAGTTAGCGTTATTGATTTCAGCTGTCTATTGTTTTCATTCTTTAGTATTGTTTGATATAACCTCTTGTCAGTCATGGAAAAAAGCAAATTCGCGCGATTTTGTTGTACGAGTTTAAATTGGAACGTCAGTTTGAAGGTATTTATTGAACATGTATCGCAAAGCTGCCATACTGTTAGATTTTAATAAATTATTATCAAATGTATTCGACTGTAGCTGTTATGACTCTAAATTCGCATATAATTAAATAGCCGGCTTAGACATTTCAATAAAAAGTATTTTATCTCAATATTCAGTAACTATCTTAAAAAAAATGTATTGTTGGCGTACGTTTTGATCAAAATGCTCGTTAACAGATCAAAATATTTACAAATTAAAAATATTTCTATATTATCTACGTTTTTAATTCGATCGCTTTATAAACCGGATGATCATTTTCTGTATTCGTCTTTATACTCGATATGTAAAAACCGTGATTATTTTTGCACCAACCTAATATTCTATTTGTATGAATCATAGTTTTTCCTAGCAAGTCGTTCGAGTCTGTACAGTTACTCAGTCGAAGAACAAGTGTATTTTATATAATATTTCAAGCAGTTTGTGTGTACATGATATGTTAATAAACGAATATGATCAATTTTCAAGTTACACCAGACGTAGGGCCTCATGTTTGCATGTTCTGATAAATTATTGCAAAATGTAATTACACGATTGACCTCTAGCTATCAACTAAAAATAGAGACCAATTAAAATTCGTTACCAAATTCCTTCTTTGACTTTGTACACATTTTTGTATACACATCTTTGGTTTATATGAAAACGGTTGTATTTCATATTTATATTAGTGCTATTTTTAACATTTCAACCTAATGTTTATTTGATTAGACCACTAACTAATCATAATATTTGCCGTACATTATTTTTACATTATATACATATACATACATATATATATATATATATATATATATATATATATATATATATATACACTTTTTGTAAGTGCATTTTTTTAAAAAAAAAGAAAATAGAGTGAAAATTATACTCTTTTAAAAGATTGAGTAATTTTTATACACACTTTTTGTCAACATTGTAAAATTTTTGGAAGTTATTAGATTTAATATGAAAAAAAACCTTAGAGAAATATTTTTTTCTACAGAGAAACGGCACTTTAAAACTTAACATATTAATGAATATCACCTCTTGATATAAACATATGAATTTGAAACATGACACTTGCTCATAGTTCCTCATGTAACAGTTTTTGTATAATTTATGTAAATATGCAAATTTATAAAAAAAATCTATTTACACTTTTAACTAAATACGTACGGCATGAACTTTATCACCGTTTATGTAAAGCGTCAGGTTTTGAACACAGGCTATCGGCAATGTTTGACATTACTGGCAGACACGTGTAGAGCATATGATGTTGTCGAGTTCAGAATTACTAGCAGAGCTAACCGATCACTCTCTACCGGCCATGCTGTTTAAAACACAAACTACCTTTCTTTGTTACGAAAATGTACTATGATTCTCTATTTATATATTTTGTTTATAGTACCATCTAAACTGTGGGTCTTTAGATAATTGTTTTAGTCGAAAATGTACCACGTGTTTGTCTAGTCAAAGTTATTGTTTAGGTTTTGAACATTTAACTCGATCGGTTTATTTAGAAAATAATCAACATCAAATGCATTTAAAGTGTAGAACATTCTTTCTACTTGAGAATAATATGTAAACCGTGTTCGTGCAGATAGATACAATGCCAATTAGCCTATACAGTCTGAATTTTTTATTAATGTTTTCTAACATGTTAATTCAAGATGGGACATACAGAAAAAGAATATATTTTAAATCACTGACATTGTAAATAGAAAATGTAAAAAAAACAAATCGAATAAATGCTGTCAAGGATTCGAAATTTAAAATCGAAAAGTATTGATTAGATTTAATTTCAGACTCAAAAAATATACAGTCATTATACAAAAATAACTGAGAAACAAACAGAACATCCACAAACAAAGAGAACATTTTTATCGAATAAATTATCAGAAAGAGATTTGATTTCATAAAGTTTTTCAGTGCAATAATAGTCAAATATCTAATAAAACAGATTATTACAATAAAGTATTATGAATTCTGGTTTAACTTGCCCTCTCTTGAAATTCTAAAAATTGTCTGTGCCTGTTCTCTGAACATGCCATTGAAATCAACCTAATTGATCAAAATGAGTATTCATTGTTTTATTTTAGTCGTATGTTGAAGAGTGACTAGTTAGCTGAGTGACTAAGATAAACTCACGATTATTGCGGTCAAATGTCGAGAACCCAGTTGTTAACTCAACAGTGGAAAGTAGTGAATAATACTTGAACTATTTGAAAAGAAAAACAAATGTAGTAACTGTGATAGTAATTTTATAAAACTGATTTTTTTATTCAGAAAATAACATTTTTCATTATTTAACTTTAACAGGATGGAATGCATGAAAAAAATATTATTTCACCGTACAAAACTTACACTATGTTTCGTATTCATTCAACAGGAAAAACTTAATTCTTTATATGCACAAAAGACTATCTAGAGCAGAATCATAAATGTATTAAAAGAATGTTTACTTCTCTACCATATAAATTATGAACTGGACTAGAATGTCTCGGTTAAGAAAATAATAATACATCAACGTTATGATTACAGCCCGGCATGTAAGACAATGCCATTCAAGAGAATATACGATCCATTTAACACAGTTTCAAAAACAATGGAAATTTTCAAAGAATTTCAGTATTCCGAGAAAGTAACGACGAAATGCACTAGAATTTATTTACAGTAACCGTGTAGGAACATGTATATATATGTGTATATATATATATATATATATATATATATATATATATATATATATATATATATATATACATTACATACACACACACACAGGTGAAATTTTGCAATCCTCCCTACGTCGTTTCCATTTCCAAGACTTGAGACTGCACTAATGTACTTCTATACACACATTCACTCACGCATGTCTACAGAATGATAAGTGTACATATGCAGTTTGATATAAGAGATAGATACGGGTGGTATCCATTTTTATTTAATGGATCTTACACGGTTAATACAGTTGCTTGTATTGAAAACAATTTGTTATGGAATATGTACGTTTTCTTTAACAATTGACACCATATACTAGGTGTTCAAATTAATCTGGTGTCTTGTTTTTTTAAACAGAAAATGAATGTTTACAGAAATACATTTCATGAAAATAACCCTCAATATTTTGTACAACTTTGTTCTATCTATCCGACAACTGACGAATCTCTTGTCGAAAAAAAGATGGCAGCGTTGAGTCGATGACGTCGTAATGGAATTTTGGACCTCTTCCACTGTTTTAGCATTCTTTGCATGTTTAATGCGTCGCAACACATTTCTTCAAAGCTGAACGAATCATCCCCGCACGTTCGACCGCTTTTTTTTTGAACTGGAAATGTGAAAAGTATGCAGTGCCTAATATGTTGTTTTTCTGTTCTATTCAGTCCTGTTTTGTGTGATTATGCCAACTGCTCGACTATGATATGTAGCGTTTTTAAATGTTAAGGTTGGCAGTTCAAAAACGACGAGAAAATGTGCTTTAAAACAGCATTATGATTGATTCAATTTAAAGACGCCGAATTAATTTTTACACTTAATATGAAGCTAAAATATGAGGTTAGATCAACGATTTCTCAGGCAGATTCAATGATAATCGATAGTAAATGATTCTTTTCCACAAACCGCAAAAATAGATTTTATGTACCTTATCAGTCTGACTATGATGTTATTTTTATTGAAGTTCACATAAACAGCAATCGAAAATGATCGGCTCTCAATTATTGAACATTTTTGACCAGAAAAAGAATTCTAGTATGTGGATTGAATGAATGATTAATCTGCGAAAGAAATATTTTGTATTTTTAATGCATTTCCGATTTAATATTTATGTATTTTTCTTTTGTTACAGAGTCACCTCCACCTCCATATTGCCGTTTTGCAATGGATAGGCTTAAACCTGAAGGTAAGACTTTTTTTCTAATACGGATTCTCAGTCAGGTATTCTAGAATATCAGTTAGACTGATGTACTATTTTTTAAAACACTGATATGAAATTAATCTTTATAGCGCGATTTATTAAAAAAAATTGATATAACAATTACCAGCTTAGATCGTTTATCTTTCACCTGATGATAAGATTGAAAAATTCCATTAGATATTCAATATTTCGCTTATTTAATCTGTGAAAGTAACGAGTGCCTTATCTGCATTATTTAGGTAAATTTATATAAAAAAGAATGCTGTTTAATTGAATTTGTGGGATGTTTGTTAAATGAATACAGGATTTTACAAATCTATTATTTCTTCGGAATGTCAACAAACTTTTATAGTAACAAACGATCATTTTTCTAAACGATTTATTTTAATGTCGGCGTATTTAATTCGTTATTTAAATTTTATTACATTTTAATAACAGAAACATGTACGCATAAAAATAGTTAGACTCGAATTTGAATATTTTCATATTAATTTTAATAGATTTGGATACGGTTTAAATACCTATTCTCATTATAAAGTTAATAATATAAATAATATTTTATCTGGTGAATATTAATGATTTCTGAAGAATACATATATATATATATATATATATATATATATATATATATATATATATATATATATATATATATATAATTGCAGTATGATAGTAACCATTATACATTCAATAAATGTTTGAAGAGTATGGCTTGTATTCGTTTTGTTATTGAATTAGCATTCATGTAATTGGTGAGTGGAAATATGAAAGATTGATTGATTATATGGAGCGTTGAACTTCTTATCAAATTCTTAAGCAATCCTAGTGAGGCCCACGCGGGTTATTTAAATTTATATACTGTTATTCCAGAATAATTGAATATTGACCTTAGATACATCGATGGAAAGAAAAAAAAACAGTCAGCTGTAGAACAATATAGCATACAACATATCGATAAACTATTCTAATTGTATTTTAATCTACGCCCGATTAGTTTCATTAATTTTTTTCTCATCTTTCTCAACAAATAATTAAGCATGCTCGTATCGGAATATGTAATAAATTTCAGAAGAAAAAAACTCGTATTAAAAATAACGTATGACGTTATGTCTTGCGCCGCCGATTTTATTCGCTGTTATCTTGAAATGCAAATAGTTTCATATCGTGTATTTTTATTTCGCTGTACCGTCTAGTTGTATTATTTTTATTTCAATTTTTGTAAATAACAATTTATCTCGTTAACAGTGCTGCAGAATGTAGGAAGTCAAGATAATTTCGTGTTTACTTTATAATCATTTCAAAACATACATGTTTATTACTTATTTACTGGCGGGGAGTTGTAGAGAAATATGGAACGGAATTTTAATGGCAGGTTTTTTTCAATTAGAATTTCTAGTCGTTTCGTATGAACTTTTTTCTATTCGAGCTGATGGTTTCAGTTTTACGGAAATGGCTGTGCAAAAATAATTGAAATCCGGTTAAAAAGTTGATATTGTTCTTTATTAACACCTATTTTTTTCAAGGAAACAGTTTGGTAATCGTTTTCTTTTTGGGAAATATCTATTCACTGAATATCTTAAACTTGAATTTCTCAAACTTTGAATCGAAATCTCCTGAGAAATATTAAAAACTGTAACAATTATTTCACACTATAAAAAAGATTGAAGTTTTAAATAAGATATAAATAAATCCTTTAAAATATGATAATAAAAAATAAAAAGTGTAAAAATATAAACCGTGGTCTCAATTGAAGTTTTTGACACTGTGACCAATAACTAAATTCACTTTCACAAATGAATGGTTCAATCCTTATAATCAATACGCGTTTTTTTTTCTTTATCAGATTTTTTACTAATTATTTAAAATTTTTGATTATCAGTAATCAATTATTGAACGTTTTTTTATCAGAAAAATTGCAATGATTGAAGATTCATTTGTTGAAACAAAATTTCGAATTCAAATTATTTTGTCTCTTTCCAGGAAAATGTTATCACAAGTTTTTGAAAGATTCATTGCTCGATTTTAATCAGGTTTTTTATCGATGATTGATCGTCAAAATTTGTCATGAAGAGTGAGAATAATTGGTTTAAACTTTCGGTTTTCGAAATAAGTTTCTTTTTCTTAGCTTCATCCCAATATATTTTTTTAATAAAAACAATTAAAAAAGGACAATTCACGAAAATGTATGTCCTTTAACATCTTACAACACCCTCTTTTCTAGTTCAACACTTTCTGTTAAAAGTTATCCGGGTAACTTCTTTATCTTTACGGATCACTTGAATTGAATTTTTTACTATTAGTTTGGTAGAAAAATAAGACTTTTTTTGGACATTATGTTCTTAAAACATTACCAACTTAACAAAAAAAATCGAATATATATAGGTAATAGGAGTAGGCATAGGAATGTATATGATTCAGCTTAGACTTCCATACGAAACTGTTAAAAAACATGTTATCTCCCATTTAGTATTTTAGTTTAATTGTATTTTAGTATTGAATTGAACTAAAATACTAAATAAAAAATGACATGACTTTTCTTAACCCTTGCACCCCCTTTTAATACTTCCACGTATCAGCCTAAATTGAACCACTCTATATTTCAGATATAAAATAATCTTGAAATGCAACAGTTTTTCTTTTAAGTCATACATTTTTAAACGTGATTCTACTATTCAAGTCTAAAGCTAAGGTTTGATAAATCGAAACGGCTATTTAATGACAAATGTGCGTTAATTAAAGACCCATCGATAATACTGCTAATGACTGGACCATCCCTGTCGACACCTGCTATAAGATGAATCACGTTCAACATTTTCGTAAAACGGAATCACATGCAAGTTACTATTTTAACATTACATGTTCTAGTACTGAAAGTCAAGTGTGAAAATTAATCTGCATGATGTGGTTTCGATTTCGCTTCGAACCGTCCGCTCACAATCGTATCGATTTGCATCGAATGAATTCAGTGTCTTGTGTGTTAAAACTTTAATAGTTAATCAATCGATCTATCATATATATATATATATATATATATATATATATATATATATGAGATAATAAAAAGATAAACAATAAAACAGGTGATATGAAAATATTTCAAGTATTTTGTATTAGCACATAATCCTTCATATATCTTATCAATGTAGTTTTGCTATGAAAAATATTTTTTTTCACTTCCTGCATCGACATTTTTATTGATTACCTGATAGGAAATTAATTAGGATTTCTCAAAGGATGAATGGTTATATTTTCAATAATATATATATATATATATATATATATATATATATGTATGTATACAAACAAACACACATGCAAGTATATGTGTGTGTGTAGCAGCTTTGAATTGTATTTACACATTTTATCACAGATTCTTAATATAACCGTGTGTCTTTAAATAAATATTTATTTATTTTTCTAGTATTATTTTCGTGGAATTCATCGATGCATTATATAAAAGTATATATGTCTTTTATTAGAATTCTATTTATTTACAAGTATGTACATAATTTGTTTAAAAATTCCCAATCATGTATTTGATCTGGAAGACATATTTTATTAGCTGTTTATTTTCAGATGTATACAAGAAATGTTTAAAAATTCCTATCAAATATTAAATATCTGTTTTTATATATTTTTTTTGACAAAATACAGTCATGCTTGTCGAATCTGTCTCTTGATTTTTGTTCTCGAATTTAATAGAACATTTAGTTGGAGAGAAATTAATTATAGGTAGTTTTTCAGTGTATTTGATGTCAAATTAAAAGAAAAACGCTCCGATTTTATATTTTTCTTATTAAAAAGAAACAGATATATCTTTTATATAATGCTGATACTAATTAATAACAATTCATTGCTCAAAAAGTAGTTTAATTAACATTATTTATTAGTTTTATTTTTTTAAAATTTAATGAGATTTAAAAATCTCGAAATGTATTAAAATGTATATTACTTGTACCGATTTTGCTTGACATTGAATTGAAGGCATCGAGTGTTTCGATTAATGGAAATAATGTTTGTTTAATTAGATAATTTTTTTACACGATGGTTATTTATAAAGACATTGAACTATAGAAAAATACACAGTGAATACAGAAGCGAAATGCTTCGATACTGTTTGTTAATTGCTTTGTTTATTTATTAAATATTTATTTTAAGTCGAGTAAGATAGATCACTGATTTTGTTTTGAAAGAAATTAAACATTTTTTTTAAAATATTGTCAGATTTTGGCCTCGGTTTTAAATGAACGGAGATCAGATTCTCGATGTAGTCTCTATCGTTTCAAAATTTATTAATAAAGAAATGATTTAAGAAATGAATCTTAGGTTGGTAGGAAAATAATTGCGGTTTTTTGTTTTCTGAATTCTTGCCTTATTTTTTTGCCTTTTTACTTTTCTATCAACCGAATACTATCTAATGGTGTTAAATACATATACTTGAATCTGTTGTTCATATTATTGACTTGTACAGAGTAAAAGTACTCTTGATATCAATTATCTGTCTGATATTATCATAAGAATTGAACATAAGAGGTTTGAATATATTATTTTTGGAATGTTTCGGTTCGTTTAAAAGATGTGATCGTTTTTTTAAAAAAATATTTCAGTATATTTTTTCTTGTAATTTTTTTTAAATACTTCTGGCACATATCGAATGGATTATTGAGAGTAGCGTGCAATTCCAGATATAAAATCAAGATCGTTCTTAAATATATTTCACAGTGTGATCGTGTATTTTGACATGTATTCCAATTTTACGAAAGGTGTGTTCCAAGTGTCTGTAAAAATAGATAATGTGATAGGGAATTCGCTCGACTGTTCAGTGAATTGATAAAGGGAGAAACATTTATCTGCAATTAACGAATCGGCATATATGCTAAAGTCCATTAGTACGTTTACGGTTTTATAAATATGTTATTAAGAGGAGTGAAGAGGAGCAGAAGAACGACGTACACAATCGGATGATCGTCGTGTGAGATGCACTCGTTTCACTGTTAACTACCGACGATTCTCAAAACGTTCACAAACGACTCATCTCACTCGCATGCTATTTGTGTGCTGGTTATTCGCAGCGCGTTTGATGTGAAAGAATTTTAAATATCGCTTTCCAGGAAACGGGAATTTAAGTACGGCAGAAATCTCAGAAGAGAAGCTCACAGAATGTCGTGTTTTACGGCTTTGCGGTTCTATGTGTGTCTGCCGGTTATTATATTTGCCATTGTATTTTAACTGCAGTAAATTAACAATTTCTTTTTTTTATGTATGCTATTCGTGGAATGTGAAACTTTTTTTATTAGAAATGTCCGTATTTGAATAAGTCATCAGTTGTTATCCTATAAATAGATCTGAATCTGAAAATATATTTACTTAATATTATATGCGAGAAATGTTGTGGTTTTTTTTTTACTTTTATGTAACCAATAAAAAGTATTTGTTATGTAAATTTTTTTAAAATATATAATTTATGCTAAAAAGATTCTTAGTCATACTAAAACAATTCTCAAGTATTCCAATGAACTACTCTCAGATTATTTTTCATACAAAGTGAAATTTTTTTTTAAAAAAAATATATAGAATTGAATTTATATGAAATGATAAAAAATGAAACCAGTACAGTATTTGATTCTTACTCGACATCCTCCTAATCTTTATTAATTCGTACATATTTGTGACGTTTCATTCAAGAACATTTTTCTTGCAATACATTTCACTGCAACATACATACACTAGTTTAAGTTTTAATTTTAAAAATTATCTCGCTCTTCTTCGAAATCGATGTAATTAGCGTTTTGAGTAACCTAAATCTAGGTTTCTTAGAACACTGAAATGATCTTTGAAATTTCTATCATCACTCACACTTTATTTATATGTTAAATTGATAGTTTGTAACATGTCTGAAGATGTGATACTTGTTCAAATGGGAATGAATTATATTCTCTGTGTTTGCAAGTATTAACTGTATGTTAATCTTTTAATATACATCTTTTTCTCGTAGCAGAAAAGTGAATATTGATTGAAATTCAATTTCAATAGAATAGTATAATCATAAACTATTTAAATAAGTCTTGTAGAAACATTTTTTATAATACTTATTGAATGTAATAATGGGTAAGGGGTCCTGGCATTCTCCCCCAAGAAAAAAAATGCTCCTATATACACAGAGAGATTAATATATATATATATATATATATATATATATATATATATATATATATATATGTCGTTCTAATTTGTTCAGAACTGATGATGGCTAACGTCTAACTCTGTGCAAGCTCTCGAATTGTTGTGCGTGGTTCTGATTTAAAAACGTCTTCAGTTGGTGGTTATGAACTGAAGAAGGACGCCCGTTACCTTCTTCATCTTCAAAGGGTCTCGTCCCCAGCACGAAATTTCTAGAACCATCATTTCACCGTACATTCCTTAATAGTAACCATACCAAAAGCATCGTTTAGTTTAAGAGCAGTTTCTGCTGCTTTACTACCCGTTTTCAACTCATGCAATAAATTGTTCTTTTTTGCTCCTTTTCCATCTTTAATTAAGTAGCTCAGTTTGAAGCAAAATTAATAATGAATTGAAAGTCGATGTTACCAAAATACAGACCGAAAAATAAATTTTAAAATGATATTAAAACATGAACACGACGAAATGACACTTTCATTGAAATTAAAGAACGATTTTAAGAATTCAGGAAACGAAAATCGCAGTTATTTTCTTACCAACCTGATATATATGTTTGTGTTGTTGTCCTGTTAAATATTCCTACACTGTGTTGTTGTGAATCGTTATTATTATTTTATCAGAAATCATCGGCTTAGATTTGTGTGATCTTCGTGTGGTCTAGTTCGGAGATTATTTTTTTATCTCAAGGCGTGTGGAACGCGATTCAGTTCAACCATTCGGTGGAACCTGAACAATAGATCGGTGCATTTGAAAGAACGGACGTGGGTTACGGTAAAATGTCGAGTGTACGAAAAGAAATTCGTACGAGAAGATCCGATCGTCAATCCTATATCTATCTATGCGAGGTTTCCTTTCATATGCATTATGAGTATGAGAGATTGTCGCGATATGCGTGCATGTATCTGCTAATGTTTGTCGTGTACGGACGGACTAGTGTGTACGTTTATGTTTTATAGTGTGCGTGCGTGTGTGTTTTGTTTGTGTTGTGTACACACGTGTGTGTGTGTGTGCGTGCACATATGTGTGCGAGCGATGGCGACGGGCAGTGTTGCCGCCGCGTCGCACAAGGCCGGTCGCGGGCGCTCTGTACGCCGCTGTGTGGTCGGCCTCCCGCCGCCCGCCGCACTCCCCACCTGGTTGGCCATCTCTATACCACTTGCAGTCTAAACTAATTCCCCCGCTGGCGCCTGCCGTGCGCCGCATTAGATGGTGTCATGCATAAAGCGAAAACGTTTCATTCCCATTCACTGGTGTTCACCATGCATGTATAATTAACCATTATAAAATCTCGCAGTGTGCGCCGTTTTTCTACTCTCTTTTTTTCCCCACTCATTTAATTCGATTCCACTATCGTTCATTTATTTCGAGTTCTGCTTTTCAGTGAGTGACTACGATTGAAGCTTCTGATTGATTGTTTTGTTCTGTTTATCTATAAACATGGCTCGCTTTCAGTCTAGTTTAAATCGTAATAAATTCCTCAATGTCTTTTTGACTTACTCTTCACTTTTAATCATTTTCTCATTTAAAAAACGATCAATATTTTTATAGAAATATCAGGTGTTGTATGAAAAACTTCTTTGCTGTTTTTCTATAGTTTAACAATTATCTTCCTTCAGTTAGCTTTTCGAAACATTGTCAGTTGAAAATTCAGTTTTTTCATGGTTTATTTTCAAGAGAAACATTTCTAGAATGGAATTTTAGAATAAAGGCAACAGTATTGTTTATTCATGGATTGGTTTTTTCTCAAAATTTTCATTAACAGTTTGCGTTTATTTCTTAATTTGAAATTGTACACAAGAAAAACAATTGTATCTGCATATCGAATCCACAACGATTACTTGAAATGTATGTGAAAAAAGAACGAAAACATAACGTACAACAATAATGTTAATTCATAGTTTGAAATTGATTATGCTTTTATTTCATTTGTATTTTTTATATTTAATTTAAAACAATTTAAAATGTGTTTATGAACAAAACATTTTCTTTTGGAGTGATTTATTTATTTCCAAATATTGTTTCTTTCCCTCAGTAGTGTCTATCTTTTTCAATTGAAGACTCTTCTCTATGTTTATCATAAGGCAGTATTATATTCTGTTTATTATCTTGGTGTTTGTCTTTGGTTTGTTTTTCTGTTAAACAAGAAAAACTCGAAACATTCATATTTGCCTCTTATTTCTTATATGGATAAAATAAATGAAAATATATATCGAATAGAATATCGAAATGTACTGCAAGAAATTATTAAATGTTTACTTTCATTTGTGAACTTCTTATTTTTAAGTTCTGTATTGATTTCAGAAATAGCACGTTTAAAAGGCACTCCGTTTCTATTTTCAATCTCAAATACACGTGTTCTCTCAACGACCGAATTACAAATATATAGTAATTGAATGTGCACCTCGTCCGCTGTTACACAAGAAAAAAATTGGAATATAGAAAACAGCGTTCAGTTATTTTCAAAATAGCGACATAAACATTTATCCACATCCACTTTGTTGTCGTTAAGAAATCATTCTTTTTCTGTTTTATTTTCACACGATAGTCGGATATTGGGTTAGGTCCAGAATACTAATATAGGTCGGATATGGGTAGAAAGAAATCACGTTCGGCTCTAGTGCCAATTTTATAACTGAAAAACAGTGTACTGTTATGTTTCGTTGATAGGTTCAATTTTTTAATTCGGACAAACGATAAACAGACATTGTCATCTCGGTTTCCGTACTTCAATGCTAAAATAAACAATATGTATATATATATATATATATCGTCCAAACAATTCAATTATATCGAATTTAAAAATACATTGTTATTACACGAAAGGTTGATTTACTTGGCTCTCTTCCAAACACTTATTTTTGCGATTCGAATCAATGAATGCTGTAAATTTAGTTGACATTGCCATCTGTAATAATAATGTTTTTTTATCAAATTGTTATTTAATATTACAGTAATATGTATATATATATATATATATATATATATATATATATATATATACATACTGATTATTATTTTCAGTGTCGAAATGTTTTTATGACCATAATTTATCACATGGTTATAAACAAAATTACAGAACAGAGGAATGCATTCAAGTATACAAACTGCTTTTATTAATAACACCATCCTGGCACCGTGAATATACATTCTCTTGTATCTTTGAATGTATGTATGCATGCATTAAACACTAATATATATATATATATACTACTCTCACACGATTATATCAAAAAGTAACTTACATATTTACATTTGCACATTTCAATACATTTTGTACATTTGTGAAAATACCGAAGCATTTGCCAATTGTTGGTGTTTTAAAGAGTGTGTCTGTTGTTTATTCAGGAAAAGTATGTGTACAAGATTGGTTATTATTTGAATGCTTGATAACTTGTTTTGTTTTTATTGTTTTTAAAGAGTATAGAGCGGTGGGTTTTCGAAAAAGTATGTTTGACATATGCTGTGTAGAATGTTTTGATTCTTTTCCTTAATTATCTGTTTTTATTATTTGAGTTTGGGCAGTTATATATATATATATATATATATATATATATATATATATATATATATATATTTTAAAATCCTTCAATCAAATATAATTTTAGGATATTTAACCTCATATTTTTATAAATCAGTGGTAAAGAAAAAACAGTAAAATAAACAAAATATATTGAACTGTTATTAGGAGATGAGATATAATAAACAAGGAAAATAGAAATACATTTTTATTTAAATCTCATAAAAAGTAGGCATGTAATTATATGAGACCTGTTTTCATGTTGTTTTATTTATGTATTATATTAATTATTGACATGTATTTAATTTTTATTTCATTAGATTTCTGAACTTCAAAAAAATTGAGAAACAATCTCGACGGTTCTTGATTTTTTCATGTTTTTTTTCTTTTGGTATTTCCATTGTAAGTTATTCGTTTCTATCGTTCTGTGTGAATCCTGAAGGTCGTGTATGAGTTCGTTTCTTTTAGCAGAAGAAAAAATATGTGTAGCCTCCAGGATTTACACAGAACAATCGGTGTAGAAGAAAAGAACAATGATTCGCTTTCACATTTATTAAAACTACTTCTTCATTTCTTATTTAATTTTTATTTGTTATATCTTTTTTCGTGACTGATTAAATTCAGTTTTTTTTTCTTTTTAAACGTTTAGATTAAACAATGTTCTGTTAAAAAAGATACAGGTATATACTTTTACCTAACATTTTCAAAGTAATTATATTCATAGTTGATTATGATACAACCGGGTGAAAAATTCAAACTCATGACATATAGTCAGCAGTCTATCTCACAATTTATCGGTACAACTGTTTCATTGTTTATTTCAGAACTCAGATTTGTAAATATCCTCTGTTTGAGTTGCTCGTCCATTTATTTTTTTTTTATGTTAATACGCAATTCGTACCAAACATATTTATATCAAATATTAGCTATGATAGTTGTTTGAGTTGAGAGTAAATACAACAAAAATTGTATTTACTCTCAAAACTGAACTTTGTGTTTTTAATCAGACGTTTTAAAAGATATTTGATACACTTATGTTCGAAGAACATCTTAATTTCATTAAACGTGTATCCATCATTGTTCCTCCATCGACATGTTTATTTTCTTCGAATTATGTACAGCGACCGGGCACGTATTCTCACGGGATAAGCGACGATGTTTATTATTATTATTTTACACATATATATTATTATGATTCGTCCGAGTGTCATGTCATAATATTTTCTTATGTCGTCATCACCCGGTATGAAGCAATGACCTTGTTGCCGACGGCGATAGCGCATCCACATGCATATATATGCTACTAACAATCACCTCTTCACCTCACTTCATACCATCAACATCATCCTGCGCCACACCTACCTTACAGCGCCAGCGAGCCTAGCCATCCTGGGTATAAATAGGTACCGATTGTGTCACTGGCCTTGCTTGGACGTTCTGGCGAATGTCCGTTTTTTTTTTTAAATAAGAAGCTTATTCATACATAGTCTTTATAATCTATTGTATATAGGTAAATTTAGAAGGTAGCACAAAACAGCGCGGATAACAAAAACATGTACTCTGATTGTGTGAATGTCTTTTTATCTAGTGAAATTGTTTCGAAACGCACAAACATATTAATACATACATACATATATATATATATATATATATATATATATATATATATATATATATATATATATTTGTGCGTTTAAAAATGTATTTTACCAGTAACTTTAAGATTAATGCTAACAGGTAGTTTTTAATTTACTAAAAAGTCATTGAAATTTTGGTGCATTTCTTCCGTTTTTGTATTATTTTCCTTTAGATTTTATAAAAGCGCCAAGGTACAGAAAAATCTAGATGAAACAATCTTGAAAAGTCTAGAGTTTTCTTCTGTACATAAGCGCTATTAGGATGATGGTATTGCCATCGAAATCCGCATAAGTAAGAATTAAAAAATGATGAGTAATGAAATCAGTTTATCATTTCTGATGAGAAAAAATTGTAGTCTGTCGGATGAAGAAGGAATTCATTTTTTAAAGCGAATTTAGCCAGTGTTAGAACTTTATTGTGCGACAATAGATAGTCATGTCAATTGTTAATAGAAGGAGTTCAAGGCATGTTTGTTGTTTAATTCTTTTCAACAACTTGATGTTAGAGAAGTGAAACGTTTGTAATAGTTTGCGGTTAGCTGTATTACCTTCTTGTATCAAATTGGGTTGTCGGACCGATTCATCGACAAAGAAAACTTTTGAATCGAATTGATTGGAACGGAATCGATTTTCTCTAAATCGCTCCTGTCCGCACCACACTGGAAAAACAATCTCGTCTCGCCGTGACCGTTTTCAACACCGTATCGAGTTTCTCTCCAGAATGTATTCATCGTTGAACCGAATGGGAATCCAAGTCGAATTCCGATCATCCGAGCACCAACAATCGTTATTCGAACATATGCCTATCATGTTATAAAATTGATGTTACCTACACGTCACGAACGTTTCTCACTTTTGCCGGTGCGCTGTTTATGTGTGTGTGAGTGTGTGTTTCCATACGTGAGGGCGGTAGAAAGGAAGTGGCTGTTCGTTCGGTCGAGACTTGACCGCTGTCTGGGCGGAAGTGAGGTCACGGCTGGCGCCGCACGCCACTCGATCACGCATCCACCTTTTTGTCCCTCGCGTCTCACGTTCACGGTGCGAAATCTTCGTATATTGTCGCTATACGATATAACTATTTCTGTCATACGGACGGCCTTGTCACTCAATGTCTTCTTGTCGGCCAATTTTCGTTCTGTGAAAGTGTGTATGTATGCAATGTACATGCATACATACACACATCACACATAAATCCTAAACATGTACAAATATAACAAACACTTTAATGTATGTGTAACCGCCTGCGCCTACATGTTTTTTTATTTTTCGTTTTTCTGTGGCACCTGTCTGCTTCAGAGTAGCAATGCGGTTCGCTATTGTTTAGGTCTCTACACGGGTTTCAATTATTTTATTACCGAGTAATTACCTATATATATATATATAATATATATATATATATATATATATAAACACATCCATATACAACACACACATCGAACTGATTGTAATTATTCTGTGAACTATTTGCACAACTCACATTTTTGTGCAAAAAAACTAATCCATGTGTATGGCATTAAATTAAATAAAAAATATATTTGTAGAGATTGTATTTTTCGATTCATTGTCACGAAAAATACTGATTTTAATTATGAAAGTATTTCACAAATGATTTCCTTTTTCATCCCGGAAATTATACACATTTTCTTGATCGAGAACCTTAGGAAATCATTGTTGACCATTTTTGATTACTGCTTATGCAACTTCATCTTCAGAACGTTGAGGTATAGAAAAGTCTCGGATTTTTCATTACCTTGGTGCTTTTTAAATATATTTAAATAAGGAATAAGCAGTGATCGATAATGATTTATTGAACATTTTTAACCAGATTTTTTTTCATGTTTTATGGAATGAAAAAAATCGTTTGTGAAAGATGATTAGTGTCTTTTTTAAATAACTCAAATGACTTTTCTTGAAAGTGTTTTTTTTTTAAAAATTCTGAATAAGTGTAGATAACGAAGATGAGACTTATTTAATATTTTCAAATTCTATAACATTTCTCAATTCTAATCAAAGACCATTACGTCGGTATCAATAAATATCAAGTGTATATTTAACTTGAAATCAGTAATGGAGTGTAGTATTTGTGAGCACGTACGCTGTTGTGTACATCAAAGCAGACATTTAGCAAACAAAATAATTTATATGATCTGTACATGGCAATAAAATACACCAGCTATTAATTATCGCGACCGATGTACACATATACTCTGTGATTCAGCCGTACGAGTGACCGAAAAAAAACAAGGTATGTTTGACTTATCGATTATCAGCAAGTATTATCTTGATATAATTATACGGCGTACAGGATGTGAAAATGAATCGAGATGCGAACAAAAACGACGAACATAACTGCCATGTCGCCGAAATTAAAATGGACTAGCCATATTACATGAAAATTTATAGAAGATGAATTAAATCCGCGATTGAAACCGTGCCAAGAACTATTAAAAGACCGCGGAGACCGCACACCGGATAGATGTGTGAAAAATGGATGTCAATCGAAAACATAAGGAAGACGATTTCAACGATTTAGTCGTGCTTGTGTGCAGTCGGTTTCATCACAGGTTTTTCAGATCTTGAATGTCTGCGAGGCTGTGTATTTGAAATATTTTATGTTTGATAAATGGACTGGAATTATTCGCGCGCATTGAGATTTGAACTGTTTTTGAATGAAATGTATAAAATTTTTAAATTAAAAATATAAGAAATTTATGTGTGGAATAAAGGATTTGGTTGGATTAAGCGAAACTAAACAATACTTTTTCTAAAAATTAACTTGTTTATGAAAATAAATTTCGTTGACTTTAATGGGCTTTAACACAGCGATTTTTCAAAATTAAAGGACACTTAAAACTTTTAATAATAACATAGATGAAGAAATATTGGTCGTGACACTGTGGGTACTAAGTACGGTTTCATAAATGAAATATTCTCTCATCTGACAAACCCAAAAATATTATATTTTCAGACCAAAATGGTTTCGTACGTTTTGGCGACGATGCAAACATCCTAAGGCATAGAAAAATCTTTCTGTATCTTACCTTTTCTCATCTGTACCTAAACTGCATTGTAAATTCATTTTCATAAATGAATTTTTCATTCATTGCATTCTATTTATAGGATGTTACCTAATCTTTTACCAATTTGGAATGTAATGAACAAGCGTTTTGTTCACATTTAGTGATTTAATTTCTAACTGACACCATTTAATTTCGACGAAATGAAATATCTGAAGTAAAAAAATATTTTGCTTAATTTTTCACATATTTTTTTGAAATCGACGACTCGATCTTTCTTCAATATTGATTATGAGGTTCAAATACATTTCGGAATCTGGACAGGGTTTTAAAAGGATTCTACAGAAATATGCTTGTTTGACACCATCTTAGCCGTGAGGCTCTTAAGGTACGGGTTAATCAAGCTAGGACAGTAAAACTAGTATAAAACTAACTTAACTAACTTAGCTATTTAAATTATTTTAATGTTCAGCAATTTTATTTTATTTTTTGTCAAGTCCACGGCGCCGGAAAAATTTTCAAAAACCGACTACAGCCATCCAAGTTTACAAGTTATCCAACAGTTGTGGGTCACTTAAAACAGCTAGGAAAATGGAAAAAGTTTGACGAACGGATGCATGAACCGCAATTATTTTTCTATCAATCTAATAAAGTTGTACCGACCTGGAAAAATCCTTCAAAATATCTACGCGCAACAGTTCTGGAGTTTACACAAAAGTCAGGCGTTAGTCGTCCAGAAGTTCCGGATCACTTCAAACATAAAATTATTAAAAAAATGCATATGAATTTATAGATGATGAACTGTAATTATTTTTCTACCGACCTGATATCAGGTTAATAGTGGATGTTTTTCAGGTTTTGTTAAACGAAATCAGTATTTATTTTTAAACTGAATCATTATATTCATCGATCAGTCGTTAATCGAATGATGTGCATTAAATATTTTTAATCTTCCTCTTTATTGCAGTGTGTGTCTATGTGTGTCTGTCTGGCTGTGTCTGTGTATGTTGTGTTTTTAAAGTATACAAGTTCTTATAACGTATCTACAATGACCACTTATACGTGCAATAAATTTAATTGACGATGTAAACTGAAATAACAAATTTCACGAAGTACTGCAATGATTTATTGTCAGCAACGAATTACTTCTCCACCTGTTTCATAGTACACGTAAGAGTGATTAAGTACGGTGCGGCATTGTGTCTGTTGCATTGACGTCGTACACACACACACACACACACACATATATATATATATACATATATATATATGCACACATACACATAGAAGTATTTCTGTTGGCCCCTGATTCACAAGATTGAGCATTTCTGGGTAAAGGTATGCAGTAAATTAGTCACAATACAATGTTGTGGACAACTGATAAATTTCTAAGCGGCGACTCGTTAAATCGTTTCTCAAATACATCTTCAAAAGAAGTATAGTTGAACCGTGATAGTGTACCACGTGCCGTACGATATATTTTTTGGCTTAATCGTGATTTTTTTCCTTCATCCGTGCCGCGCGTTATATTTAAAATATTTGGCACATTTTGCCCGGCTATAATTTGATTTTTTATTTTAAAATTGTCTTTTTTGTTGCATGTGTTTTTTTTTATATAAAAATACATATAAATAAGAAATACATGCATATATATATATATATATATATATATATATATATATATGTGTGTGTGTGTATATAGTGTATTTTTATCAAGAGTCTTTTTAATATTTTATTTTTAGTTTTTATTTTAATCGAATCTATTTTATTTCTGAATCCGTACACAAGGTTTCAGCGCAGTGCTTATTCCTGTTCCTCCCATAAACTATTATAAAATCAACACTGAGTTTAAAACGGATCGTTATTTCGTTATATATTATGTATTTATACAGAAATAATGTGTTTCTGAAATCTGTTTATTTGTTTTCCAAGCGTGGACGGATGTATGTTGCTTTTTCCTGTTTTATATGCAATAAATAATGAAATAATTCACGTTTACACTTCTTATGTAATTTATTATTAATTATGTCGATTGATAGTGGAGGTTCTGTTTCGTTCAATTATTTTTAGATTGTTCAGTCTCATTATCAGTAAGGCCTATAATCGGTCATTGGATTTTTTCGATCAGATTTTATTGTGATCTGTGAATGAGAGTGAAAAGGTCGTTTGTCTATTGTATCTTATTTGTGAAAGTGAAGCCGCGGTGTCAGGAATATATAGCCGTTTAACCCTTTCAGTACGACTTTTTTTATTAATTTTGGTCATTATTGAAATTTGCGTAAGCAAGATTCAAAAGTGGTCAGTGATGATTTATTGAACATTTTTGACCAGAACGTTTTCGGTTTTGTGGAAATAGATTATCTGAAAACAGATTTGTCTGTATCTCGGTTCTTTGAAAGTGATAGCATCACTATTTAAATTCACATAAACAAGAAATCAACAATAATCAATGATGGTTTATTGGACCATTTTTCACCAAAAATATTCGGTTTGTGGTGTAAAAAAGAATTCATTTGTGAACATCTATAAAACAAAAACGAATATGCTTCGATTTTACTAATTGTCAGTTTTCTAAGATCAAATATTGTATTTTTGAATGTTGAGATTGGCACTTAAAAATCCTAAAACGACAAGAAAATATTTCATTTGAATACAGATTTATGATTGATTCAATTTAAAGGCACCGAATCAATTCTCACACTTAATATTTCTCATACGAGTCTCAGAACAAACTCTCACATCTACATTTTATAGAAATCCATTTCATTGAATTCAAGTTCAATAAACGTTCTAGTAATTTATTACATGTGCGATACTTAATAACAATAATAATTCTTATTTATGATCGAACTATAATAGCTAATAATTAACAGGTTTAATTCACAACAAGACATATTTCATACAGACATCAAGATCTCGATTATGATATTAAAATATCTACACGACACGAATGTAGATTTCTGTACGTACGTTTGTTTCTTTTTTAATCCGATTTCAGAATATTTTATAGAATCTGCGACTTTAAATCATTCAAGGTTCAGTATTTTTAATGAAGTGACATCAAGTCTAGAATTCGATATTTTTATGTACTGATGACACATCGTTTATATATATATATATATATATATATATATATATATATATGTATATGTATATATATGTATATATATATGTGTGTGTGTGTGGTTGTGTATAATAAAATTACCGTTTATTAATAGATTTCGTATTAAAATATTCGTAATTAATTGCTTGATCGCTGTTTCCTGATAATTATAAAATAACTCCGCCACTATTTGTTTAAAAAATACATGAGTCATCGTTCGTTATTAATTAAAATCAAGAAAATACTTCTGAATAAATTTATAATATGCGACTAGAGAAAAAAGTTCGGTAGTTTTTTTTTTCAAGTCTGAAGATGATTGAACGTTCATATTAATATATCAAAACAGTGGAATGTTTAACTAAAAGATAGTTAAATATATATTTTTTTTCCGACGGACGCACGCATCGAATACACACACACACACACATGCGACGCATAAATCGCGTACGCATACCAACGCGTTGGTCGGAACGAAAACAAACAAATTCTTTAAATACAATTGAGGTTCTTGGTTCGCGGTTTAACTTAGTTGTGGCGCCTCGACGGGAGGACGCCCGACCGACGCCCGATGGCGTATCAACAATCCTTGAGACCACCTTCAGAGGAAACATATTCATATGATGAAATTGTTGTAGAAATGAAGAAACTATTATCATCTCGAACAGTTTCGAAAGGGATTTTTATATTTTTGTACACTTCATACATGTCTTTCTATTTAAAAAAAATCATATAAAATAAATCGCATACTAGGAAAACTATAGACACATTCTAAATAATAGTTTCATGTTTGATTTTTTTTTAAGAAAAAAAAAACCAGTCAGTTGTACACTCTGTAATGTTTCCCTGAAATCGGTCAGTTTTATTGCGTTCACGCGTGGCTAATATTTGAAGTATTTCGTTTTTAGACAAACTCGCCCGTTTTAAAATTTATGTTCAATAGGAAATAGTTTTCTGATGAGAACATAGTAAACAAACTCGTTTTAATAGCTCACAGGCTAATACATATAAATCTTGATGTTTATTGTGGTGATTAATAGTTTTCAAAATATTTTTAGAGAGACTGTGATTTTGTCGCAGTCACTTTGTTGATAACTAGTTTTTTTTTCACCATTGTACATTACATTCGTGTGGAAATGGCAGAGAATAATATTAAATTGTATTGTATGTAAGTGTATTTATACATATTCTTTAATAAATAATTCCATGTATACTACTTTTAATGAATTGATTCTGATAAGATGTGAATGAGTGTCGACTGGTCTAGCTTTTCATTTTCCTTAACATTTGTCAACCTTCATTTATATCTTTCTCCCTGGATAGAAAAAGTATGTATTAATATATAAATTTTACGATTTTCCTTCGTATTCCTGTTAATTGTTATCGAATATTTTTTTTGGAAGGAAGATTTGTTTAATAATGAATATTTATAAATAAAAAAAAAGCTAAGAAACATGTATAAAATCTGTCAGTTTTGTAAAAAAAATAGATAAATGTGTAAATGAGCATATAAAAAGTTTTAAATTTATATTTGAAATAATTTTATTATCGTGCCACATCTATATATCTTATCTAAACAAACAAACGAATATTTTTAACTTCAATTTTTTTTTCTGTAAAAGAAGTCTGTTGTTTATCTGGTAATTTTGATAATAGAGTATTGGTATAGGTAAAATTGACAATAGAGTGAAAATTATATAAGTAATTGCTTTTAAACGACAATACTTACAATTTTTTTTAATAGGCAACCTAATATAAATATTACAAAAGAAAACGATTATTTCTATTCAGTTAAGTATATATTCATTGATTATGAATTGTTCAGGTTCATTTTAATTCTGGTTTTATTTTTGTTATTCTTTTAGAGCCAGTATAGTATAAATATTGTGATAGAATTGAACATTTCGTTTCAGATAAGTGTATACTCAGTAATTATGTGTTCTTTTTTTTAATTTAAAATGAAAACAATCTCTTGGTATTGCTAAAAAAACGTTTATAAGAATCGAGGTTATATTGTAGACCGTCTACTGAAGACTATTTATTCTTTTATTGTTTTATCGGTTTGTTTTTTTTTTATTAAATACTCAAACATTAATACTTTCTATGTTCGATAAACCGAGTCAGTTATATAATAATCATTGTTTTGTGTGTGTGTCTATCAAATTTGATTATACGTACGATCGTTAATGTAAATTAGGGCACGGGTGGTTGTCTGTGGTAGGCAGCATCTTTTTCGAATGATAAATTTTGTAAATCGGATTCCAAGAACAACTTCGTTTTAAATACGCCACTAGTCTCCTATCGTTCTTGCTTTATTGCTCGCGGCGCATACATATAATATGTGAAATTGTGTGTGGTCGTTAGCAACTTTCATCAATCTGAAGGACCTCACATTGGGTGTAGTTCGGTCGCGTTGTCTAGACAACTTTATAAAAAGATTGCATTTCGCAACCCTTTCGTTACAGTACGCTTTTTTTCCCCACTTCGTCACGTGCACAGATCACCACACATCATGTATACACAGAAATCGTCCGACCGTCGTTTCGAACAGAGTTCCAGTTTTAACTGCGATGCTGCTGTCTTTCGTGTATTGTTTCAATCCGAGGCGCCAGGAATACGATGACTCATGGAAATTATTTACAATAAAGACGTAATGTAATGAAATGACTCTTTACGTTGAAATGCAGTTGGTTTCGTACATGGCGCCAACATCAACATTACGTAGCAGAAATAGTTTTGCATATGTGTGTTGATTGATGATTTTATGTCTTGTAATTATTATGACTGGTGCGATTTTTATGAATGTATCGGTCGGTTATACCAGGTATTAGTCATGTGTAAATTTAGATTTCAGAAATTGTATGAAAGTCCGTTTCGCCACTGTGATTTTATATTCTCTTTTTTTGTATAGTTTTTCCGTCTCGATGATCTTTTGACAGAATCAACTTCATATGTCTTACGAATTAAAACTATTTATATCGATTGTGTATATTATTTACATTTGTATACATGAAAAAAATTATTAATATTCCAATATATATATATATATAGTAAAAGTAAAAAAAAATCTGTTCGCGCCGTTCTTATCGACAAAAGACTCCAATACTCTTTCGGTTAGACATTTGAACCGGACATATTTAATACAGAAAAAGTTATCATGTATATATATATATATATATATATGTGTGTGTGTGTATGTGTAATTCTTTATTTATTTATTCTATTAATATTGGATATAATTTGTAATCCAATTACAGTTTGATTAAAAACGGATTTAAATACAATTATAATTCATTAATTATTTTTTTAATATCGCCTCCAAGTATTCATTAGTATGGAATTATCATTCATCTAATATATAAAAATAAAACCTTAATTATGTTCGATTTGAAAAGCTCACAACCATTTTTCATATCTTATTTACGACCAGATTTTCTAATTGCACTGATCGAATAAAAATATCACGATTAATTAATCTTTTTCATTGTAGAAAGCACATTTACATTCATTCATATTTTATTCAAATGATGTAACAGATTTTTTGTCAAAAATCGATTGATTTTTAAACTTTGAAGATTAATCAGTTTGTTATACATTGCTTAATAACACTCATTCACTTTTGAAAATACAGAGACCGTTCTAGCGAGTTATATTGGGACACACTGACTATCAGGACAGTACATAACGAAATAGCAAGCAGAAAAACAATTATTTATAATTTTAAGTTTAAAAAACGTCTAGCAGAAATGATTTAGTTGGATAAAAACAATAAGAAAATATTTTGGAACTTTGTAGAAAAGGATATGACAATTTTTTTAAAAAAACATTTATCTAGCAATGAATAGATATGTTTTCTCTCCCTTCCCTATATATATATATATATATATATATATATATATATATATATATAACAGTAAGAATATATTGTGGAATTTTGTACAAAAGGATATAACAATTTTTTAAAAAAGCATTTATCTAACAATGGAAAAATACATATATATATATATATATATACATATACTTATGTACAACGTATGCGTATTCAAATTTTTTTTATTAAATATCCAGCTTCAATCATGTAAATAAAAACTGTAATACATGCTATTTGCTACTAGCTAGAAGCGATAATGTGTTTTTAAATCTTATAATTCTCAACTTTTTCCATCTTAAACCTATTATCGTTAGAATGTATAAATAATTTCGAATCTTATTTACAAAACAATCATAAATACAAATTACACATTCTCAACACTCGTGTTAAACAAATATTATAAAAACGAAGTATCTCATTTATATAATAATATTAGTATTTAAATCCATTTAATATTTTAGCATTATGATAATGTGAAATGATTTGCATGGTTATTTATATATATATATATATATATATATATATATATATATATTTGTACTTTGATAACGAGTCACGGGTTAAAAACGCACGTCAAGTCAACATAATAGATTCAAATCCGAGCGTCTCATTTGTCATTGTAGTTACACATTTATCCCGGGACCCTAATCTTGTTTATCGATTAAATAAATAAGCACATGAAACCTGTTACTTGTCCGCTATAACACGGTCACATGCTTTTTTTCGGTCGGTTCGGAAAAAAACCTTTTTCGATATGATCTCAACGCACGTGACCGGCATGTAATCAAAACTGTACTGCTCCCTTATTTGGCGAACCCCTTACGTCCAATTTAATTTGCTTCGTGCAGATTATATAATGAGGTGACAACAACGGGATCAGTTTTTCGAACTCATTGTTCTACGAATCAGATGTACCGCACAGCGGTTCCAACTTTATTAGTCGGTATTTACGAGCGGGACGGGGGCCTGTGAAAAAGTCAACTCTCAATTCGAAGCGACCGCTGAAATTCGCGAAAAAGAAACACATCTTTGTTTTATATTACAAAATACTTCATTAATTTTTTATACCGTGTTTGTGTTGAAATAATGATAATTGTTTTTATCGATTCGATCGAATAGAGACTATTCCTGTTTATAATCACAAACAGGGAATCGTTTCAAGTAATGATGAGTTCAAAACGGTGAAGAAGTTCGTTTAAGATGTAATTCTATTAGATGTGCAAATTAATTCCGTGCCATTTTTACAGAAAATAAATGTGTTACTATTAAAAAGAAAGATATTATATCACCGATAAAAATAGAACTATGGAAAAATCATTTTAAAAAATTATTGGAAGAAGATAGAAAAGAATTCCAAGTAGAATACAATAGGCAAGAAAGAGTCGTTATCATGGGATCCACAATTAGAATAGACCGTAGAGAAGTGGAAGAGATATTATATTTTATTAGATTATATTTTATTTTTTTCATTAATTTTTTCTCATTTATGTGAATTGTTTTTCTCATTTTTTTAATAGTAAAAAAATATTTTTCTGTACCTTGACGCTCTAAAAATGATGGTCTGGTCATTGAAATGCAAGAATCAGAATTGTCAAGGTTGGCACTTCAAAAACCTAAAACGACGAGAAAAGGTTTTAATTTTAAAACAGAATTCTGATCGATTGACTATAAAGGCACCGAATTGATTTGCACACCTAATATTTATGTCGTTTTTAAATCAGATTTTTCTGTATCTCGGTTGTTTGAAAGTGATGGCATCACTATTCAAATTCACATCAACAAGAAATCAACAATAATCAATGTTTCTTGAACATTTTTGACCAGCAACCTTTGGTTTGTGGAAAGAAAAAGAATTTATTAGTGAACACACCTAGAAAGTGAATCATTTGAATGAATATGCTTGGATTTTACTCATTGTTAGTTGTCTAGGATTAAGTAACTAGTAGTAACTAATAAATTTTATAAAAAATGAACACACAATTTTTTTTAAATATGATCTAACTCAAGTGTTAAATATATTGCCAACATAACGCTTTGAAATTGATGAATTTGTCATAGAAATCCAAATAAGTAGTTTCAAGAGTTTGAAAGAAATCCGACTTTTATGATTACTAATTTTATGTTGCCCTGAAGAAAAAAGAACCCAATCCAGTAATCGAAACAGTACAAACTAATAAAGACGTGTCGTAGCTGTACCGAAACACACGAATACATTTTTCATATGGGACAGTCGACTTTTTTCTGTCCAAAATACGTGCACTCTATGGGAATCGACTAAAAAATCGTACCACTGCTGCTGCTCGTATCGTTAAATAATATTCTTGGAATGTGTGTAGACATCAGTCAGGTTGCGTGCATCGTGTTGTTGCGGTGAGTAAGAAGTTAGTTTCCCATCGTTCGTGTAGCAACGGCAGTGTACATAGTCCTCTTTCCAACCGGTCCACATCAAAACATTGCTTATGCACATCTGTATTCAGTACAGCAAGGTCGACGCGGAATGTGCTTTTATAGCTAAATATTAAAACGTGCAGCTTTTTGTACTACTTGTTATATATATATATATATATATATATATATATATATATATATATATATATATAAAATGAATAATACATCATCGATAAAACTAGAAGTAAATTCCATGCTAAACAATAAATATGTTATTTAGAACAAAACTGTTATGATTCATGCTGCACGCAATTATATTCTGTGAGTTTTTTTTCTAATTTCAAAAATAACATTCCTGAATCTATCAGCATCTTTCGGATATATTTACTCGATGCTAAATAGTAAGCAGCATTTTTTGTCCTCCAGAAAAGATTGCAGATATTTTTATTTTTCAAGATATGTGAATTTTTTTAGAATTTCAAAGATGCGAACCGTGTATAAATGGAAGCGTTTTTCAATGTTCACTCTTTTATATTTTAAGAATATTCGTATCGTGCTGTACGTGGATTCTTCCTCTACAGATTGTTTTTTATTTCGTTGTGAATCGGTTTCGATTTTACTATTTTGTTCCTGGAACTGAATCAATCTCGTGACTTTTTAGCTAAAAAAGTGGTCGTGATTTAAGGGGAAAAACAGTTGTGGAAATGTAAAAAAAGCTTTAAATTCAGGACTTTTTAGATTTAGTGATAACAGAAAACAATCGATTTTTTAAATATGATTTAACAATCAAGTGTTGAATATATTGCCAATTTAATGTTTTTTAAATTAATGAGAGTTGTTACGAGTGCAAGTTCATTTTTGACAACGAATTTAGCCACAATATCAGAAAACTAGAATCGTGCAGTGGCCAACTTTCTTTTTATCCCATTTTTGAGACAGAAAAATTGTCTTTACTGAATATCAAGTCCATACTTTTTTTTCTTTGATTGTTGTAAACGTTTTCATCATTCATTTGTGATTTTGAATCAGACATTTAATCGAATATTTTGTATGGAGTTGCACCAATTTAAGACATTATTTTCTTAATATCTTAATTTAAGATATTATTTTCTTAAGTACTTCTACTGCTACTTAAGAAACGAAGCGTTACATAGGTGTAACTGGAAAGTACTTTATAGGAGATGAATATCGAAATAGTTGTCTTTAAAATAATAACTGGTTTGTGAAAGATTTCTTGTTTCTTTGTAGCTGTCTCTTGTCATTTTATTTTCTCATTAAAAAAGTAAGATTACAAGGTGTGGTTAATTGTAAAAAAAATACAGAGATAAAAATGATGGATTTTATAAATAAATTAAAAAAATATTTGAAAAGACATTTTGTATAAGTAGCATAAATGTAATTAAAAATAAAATGGTGTGGAGGTGGAGATAAAATTTGGTCGTATAAATAGAATTCTATGCATGAAAATTATTTTTTGTGCATAAGATTTTAAATTTCATTAATGAGATGGAGATAAATATTTTTAAAAGGTGTGTGTTCAAGTAATCAAAGATAAATTTCGACAAACAAGTAAAACACAACTTTAAAAGTAAAACAGTGTACATTTTTACATTTTCACATGAACTTAACATACTCGTCGACTGTCTGATACAACAAGAAGAAAAGTATATTAAAAAAAAGATGTAATATGCAGCGAGAACGTTCGTCCGAAGTGGCTTTTAAAGTTTTTGTTCCGACCGAGTGATAACACTAGAACGTTCTCCGTTGTGGAGAGGTCGTTTGAAAGCATTAAGGTTCGAATTTATCTCCAGACAGACGCGAAGCGCCGAGATAAGCTAATTGTTTCACGTCCACACTTTCTATAAAAAATCGTTCGTTCAGTATATTCGTTCACACTTAACCATTCATTCAGTAAAAATCAACGGCTTAAGTAGTTTAGTTGTCTTTGAGACATATCGAAGGTACATAATAGATATTCGTTTTATCTACTGTACATTAACACCACATCCGGTTTTGTGTCTGGTCCTTATTGAGAATTAATGAATATGACTGGAAATAGCTAATCAATAATACGTTTATTGTAAATGAAAAACATATTTTCGATTTTAAAAATGGGGTTCTCTTTAGATAATGAAACGGTCTAGCGATTATTTTATTTTTCATATAAATGTTCAAGTGGTACAATTGAATTGAATTTTTTTTTAATATATTCAACTTCTATATATGCGATACATAAATTATTAACACTAACGATAAAACATTTAATACACAAATTATTTTTTAAAAATGTAAAGGTGCTCAGTTGTTCTTATCTACCTTAAAGAGAAACATTTTTAGAAAAAAATACTTATCACAAAAGAATAACTGAAGCCATACGTTTAAACATAAATCGAAATGAATATAATAACTGATGATAATATTACACTCTTTTCACCCTTCTATCAGCTGGTATCAATGTGTAAGGTTACTAACAGTTCCTCTGCTTTTATAAATTGTAACTTCTAAATAAGTTTTCTAAATAAATAATAAATGTTGTCCTGTCTAATTGTATATTGTAATTATCCAGTTAAATGTCGGAGAAATTAGATAATTAATCAGTAAATAAAATGTAAACATGATTAAACTACATAGGGTTTAAATCTATGACTGATTCTTCGACTAAAAAAAATTTTTAAAAACCTATTATTTTATTAAACATTCAGAGATGTACAACATGTCTTTTATTTGCAGACCGAGCACCAAGCGAAGGTCCTCAAGATTTTAGAAGACTGTATCCTGGATCTCTCACTACCAACGGAGAAGGTGAGTCTTGTGCACCTGTTAAAACATTATTGTTTACTCATTTGAATTTATCATATTATATATTTATTATATTGAATTTATTTGATTATTCAGTGAACACATTTGCATTAATTTCGCTGAATCTAATTAACATCTATTATATACAAATATATATATGTATATATATATATATATATATATATATATATATATATATATATATATATATATATATTTCTAATTGTTTCGATGGACCTTCAACATCTGCAAACAGATTTCTATTTTGCATATATTTTTCATAAATAACATACATTGAAAGTAATATTAAAACATTTGTATACGAAAATATAAACTTATTTTGTCAGAAAGTTGTCACTTCCTTGTGTGATCTGTACTGATTGAATTCCAAGAAATCTTAATTTATGTAAACCGCTTCATTCAAATGTTATCGTTTAAGAATGAATCGTTCTTTATTTACTTTATAATATATTTTTTTGTATGCATATTTGGATTTAATTGGTCTTCAGTGATAGATAGTCATGTCAAAACCAGATTTAGGAAGTATGCACTTGGAATATATTTATTGCTGTGCAAAAAAATAACGTATGATCAATCTGGGATTTTCTAAAGTGTTTTTATATTGTGTCTTAAATATCATTGTTTCGGATGTACCATTTTTTTCCTATTTTAATAATCAAGATATAGATTTGGTATCAACTTTTATTAGAACTTTTTTTATTGATTTTTAAATTATAATTATTTTTATTCATGTACACTGATTATTTATAAACCTATTGTTTCTTTTTTAATTATTCTACTTTTTAATGCCTTCTATGACCAGTTTTGACATTTGGGTAATTTTTAAGTAAGTCTTTATACTTGACTAGTCGATCAGAACTTGACTGTATTATTTTTTAATTTTATTCGAAAAGTAATAGATAATAATTTTGAAAAGTTCAAATAACACTTTATAATTTAGTAATTTATCAAAACAGCTTATTGAAGATTCCAGATAAAAAGCAAAGTAAAGTCCAAAGAGAAGCAATAATAGAATGTTTGGAATTATTTGAATCTAAAAAAAATGTTTTTATTTTCTCATTTATTTTTCTGATAAGAAATTAATAGAATTGTACAAGAGTTTGAAGTTATTAAAATGGGTTGTCTGTTTTTTTTTTTTTTTTTTTTTTTTGTAAAAATATAAATAATTTGGTATTCAATATTGTATATATATATATATAATGTCATTCAGTATTAGAAAGTGACAGTCTTTGAATTTGATCAATTAGTATAAAATTGAATGAGTCCTGAAATTAATAGTTGTCGATTTTTTTTATAAAATGAACGAAAACTGCTATTTTTCTTAATTAACTTTATACTAGCATGAAAAATAATTTTGAACACCGAAAGAAATACGAATATGACTGGTACATCTCATTTGTCACAAATTCTACATTTTATGTAATAAAATGTTATAAACAAACATGTTTCTCATAGATGAATTAACAGTTATTCATTTATGATTTTTTTTTCAATCCATTACAAATTAAAATAGTGTAAGTTGTAGTATGTTTTACATCACTGTAATTTGAAACATATTTACCTGTTCGAAGCTCAATGTTAAAAATCCAAACGATTATCCACATCATATATTTAGATTTAAATAAGAGACGATTCGAATTTGATCGGTGCTTAACGTAGTTACTATTATTCTTATTTCTGAATCAGCGTTTAATGTTCTAAAACAGTCTCAGGTAAAAAATCGAATTTTAATGATTTGGATATGACAAATATTTGAAACGTTCCGGTCTATTTTTTATAAATAAAAAAGAAGTAAAATATATTCCAATAATAGATTTCGTTCCGTCGTTAAAACAATCCTCATAATTCGACATTCAACTGAATTTATCGGACAACACTGCATAAATATATTAATATAAATTTCGGCAACTGTAGTAAAAGGTTTTATTGAAACAAAATATTTAACAAAATGACCCTATCCGAGTCCTTGACACAAACACCGCCAGTTGATTTCGCTATTTTACAAACCGTATACTATATATGATCATGTAAGATACCTGTCTAGTTTGTGCAACTAAATTTATATATATATATATATATATATATATATATATATATATATCCATACTGTAATCATAATACCGGTCAGCTTTCTTGTCTAAGCAACGATGCCATCTCCACTGTACAAGATCTATGTTTACCCATATACATGTGGATGATCATACAGTTTAGCAGTTTTTAATCGGCACATACAAACATCTCAATAAGATTTATAAGCGTTACGAATGGTAGACAAGGACGCGAATAATGTCTCGTCTCAAATTATTCATACATGAAATTAATTAACACTGTCGAGAAAAACGTGTCCTCACTGATGTTTATTGACGATCTGTTACAAATACTTAATTATCTGTATGCCATTTAAACTATCACACGTTCAGAAACGTGTCAGAACATCGATATCGTTCCGAGTGATTCGCTTTCGTGTAAATGATAATATATTCATATTTTTTTTTCATTTTGTAATCTTATGTCCCTCGAAAAACCGTGTTTGGATTGTCTGGATGTGTGAGTTGTGACATGAAGATCTAACTGAAACTAGTTCTTGTTGAATTCTATTTGAATAAATTCGTGTATTGTTTAATGGAGAGATGATTGATATTTATAAATGACAGAAGTGCACTTTGCTCCTTTTTCAATAAAATATTTTTTTGATTTTTAAAATCATCGACGTTAAACAAACTATTTTTCGAAAAATCTATATTATTTGAATTTTAAAAATCTAAATTGTAAAAATCATAGATTTTTGTAATATCGAAAAAGAACAGAACTGCATTGAAAATAGATATAAGTGAATTCGTAGAATATTAATTTCGTCCAAACTTACTGTGAAAGAGATGAGTAGTAATCTTTCATACAAACTTTAGGTTATCTGTGACTTCACAGAATACATACTTGATACACGTGACAAAATCTATCATAATCTATTTTCAAGAAATATGTCTAAAAGTCCAGATGAAATTCTTAAAACAAACATGCCTTCATAAATCTCTAAACATGTAAAAATCACTGTGAATTCTAAGTATAATTCTTAATAAATTCAGTATCTGTTTTGAAATAGATCCAACAGAAAGTTATGTTAATAAACTGCGTCCGATTATTACAATAGTAAATTTCAGTCGATAAACTTTTTAGTGTTAGTTTTTGAATAGAAAGGAACAATTAGTTACTTTATTTCAATGTCGTGTTTGTTTTTATTGTGGATGAAATACTTGTAGGTAATTGTAGGTAGATATAATTGTAGGTAAGTTGTAAGATATAATCTTACTGAAAACAATAGATGAGGTGATGTTGAAATATGGCTAAGAGACTTGAATAGTTATTTTTGGGTCTTTAAAATCTTACCTATCTAAAAGTATACTTACTGTTTCTATTAGAAAAAAATAATAAATCAAATGTTTGTATAACATTCAACGGTTTGAAAACATCAACCGATTGTAACAAATCTGTATTGAAAGAGTGTACGAGAAGAGAAATTGTTATGATTAGTGTGAAGACATGCTCCTTATTCAATCGATGCGAAGCGGTAAACCTCTATCTAACATATAGAGGAATTTGTGGTGACAACGCTTGAGAATGCCTGGCACACATGATGTCATGCGGACCGGCTCACCGGCTAGCCCTGGCTTCATTCAAGGTGACCAACCACAGAGTTGTGGTTCTCTGTTGGTCTCTACCGGGTGTCTGCATTGAAACGATCCCAAGCACGAAATATCAATAAAACGATGGATCGGTACACGGTTCGATCGGCATCTAAGTCCATTCGATTTCGACAGATCCTAATATCCTCTTTGATTTGTGTTTCTTAACATCCGCGAATTGTTCTTTAACAATCTTGAAAATTCTATTTAGCTTTTAAATCGGCACACATTTTGACAAACATTGAAGATAGTTGTA
Organism: Acanthacorydalis orientalis; assembly: GCA_034766995.1. Lineage (NCBI taxonomy): Eukaryota > Metazoa > Arthropoda > Insecta > Megaloptera > Corydalidae > Acanthacorydalis > Acanthacorydalis orientalis. The sequence goes on along the minus strand of CM068321.1, from coordinate 30,333,418 downwards.
TTTCGTCGTATAAACTTCTTCATAAATGAATTAATAACCCGAATAATGCAAGTCCAGAAAATCTGATTTATAATTTTTCTCAGCCTGTGCTCTGAAGACAGCTCATATTTTAATTGAAACATCAGTGTTTTTAAAAACACAAAAAGCAATTATTTCACATTTCGATAAAATGAAATATCGTGTACTGTTCGAGTTGCTAATTCATTTGTGAAAGTGAATTTAGGTGTCAAGTTTTAAATAATTTAGTATTTTCTTAAAACGAAATTACTGTTATTTTGTTTTAAATTAAATATCTCTTTGTCTATGTTTTCGCAGTAATAATAAAAAAGATTTCTTTAATTTAAAATAAAATAAACAGCCAATCATATCAAACATATTCAATGACTTGCCTTTTAATGTTCACTTTCTAATTATAAAAACAACGCGAAGCGATAATTCACAATCAAACTTTTCCGTATCCTCTAATTGTAATCATTAACTCATACACCATGTCATCTAAACGTATTGTCGAATCGATTACATTTCGAATGCTAATGATCTGCCTTGTGAAAAACCCACAAACAATCAATCAATACGAGACATTCAATACCGTTATTAGTTTCGAGATAAATAGGTAACGATGGTGTAGCGGTACGCCTTAAAAATACTCCTTTCGCAATTAACACGTCTCGCAGATGAAACATTTGTGGGTGGTTTATCCGCACTTTCGTCTCAAATATTATTTTAGGCAACGTTATATTGTAATATGTGTGTGAGTGATGTAAAAGTGTTTTTTTTTTTCTTTCGTTTCAACTTTAACATTTAAATCGATTCGAATCGTTTTTGTATATAATAGAAAGAGAAACGAACATTGTTTTGATCTGTAAATTATATATACATATATATATATATATATATATATATATATATATATATAATTTGCAGATTCATTATAAAACCATATCTTGTTTTATAACATCCTGTAGAAAAACAAACCGGTCAAGTACCTGTAATTCTAATAAATGTTCAAGATAAGTAGGCGCCTTATAATATGGCTGGATTTAAATAATGACGATAACATGAACTGATTTTATCGTTTTTACACACACATGCATATATATATATATATATATATATATATATGCGTGAATGGCTAATGAATCTGTGAGAAATTGTTTACTATATGTGTCAGAATATCTTGTGTTTTATCGTCGTGCATAGCCGGATGCTTTAAGTGGGTTTTTCGCAGCTTCTATCTATTTTCTCAGACACCGTATAATTATTTGTATTGCTGGTTAAGTAATAATCGTATCGTTTTGTGTATTTAATAGATACGAATACTAAGAATCAATTGCTGGTCAGTGGAATTGCATTTTAATTATCGTTTCAGTATAATTGGAATTCGTATCATACATATGGATATGAAGTAGAGACAGTGAAAGATGATCTCATGAATGCAAGGTTTTTTTTTTTAAAAAAATATCCTTTTAAAAATGTTTTATTGTAAGCGTGTAAACAGGCGAAAATAATTTTATATATATATATATATATATATATATATATATATATATATATATATATATATATATATATATATATATATGTTAAAGGATGTATCAGTCGTGATACATTTTTAGACAAAAATGTCCATAGTTTGAAAATCATGAAAATAGGGATTTTGCAGATAAGTTTTAAGTGATATTTGTAATAGTTACAAATCACATAAACATTTATTTTATTATTTCAAGAGTCAAAGCTGATTTTTAATAATTTATTGAAGAAAGAAAATTCATTAGTGAAAGTGAATTTAGCCAGTATTAGATCTGTATTGTGGCATTCGACGTTTTTACCAGTACAAGGAATATAAATATAAAATAAAGACAATATTTGTTTCTCCCGATCTATAACTATTCTATTCACATATTTACGAATCGAATTTATTATTATGACAGTACCTAATTGAAACAGAACTCGTTTATTAAGAACACAGTATCTCTTTCGATGAAACAAATACATATTTGTTTATTTCGTGCTGTGTTCTCTGAGCGAGAGTACCATTAGTACAAGATAAATATAATTCTGTACGCAGTAAGGTATCATGAATGAATCTTCAGCGATAAAACTTTATCAACCCACTTTGTATGTAATGGAGTGATACATGAATAATAGTCTATCGTTTTCACCTACACACCAGTGCCGACAAACAACGCGGATAGTGGCTAATTGTACGCTCTTGTTACATTCGCTGTCTCTGTTCACAATGGAATCTTAAATATATATATAAATGATGTTAGTGGTCTGTTAGAGTTACGATGAAAATTTTACATGTGATTTTTTATTAGGATATTCAATGCTGTTCGGATTTATTTATTACTTTTATTTTATTTATATATGTATATATATATATATATATATATATATATATATATATACATATACATACGTATATACATACATTGTTTTTAATTATATACGGAATTCATACAACTGCTTCAGTACAGCTAGAAACGAAGTTGTGTGTATATAGACATGACTGATGAAAACAGATTGAATAATAATAAACATTAAAAATAATAAGTTAAGAAATTGTAATGAACATGTTTTGAAAAAGTATTTTATTGTATATAAGTGTACATTTTTTATTGATAGTTTATATATATATATATATATATATATATATATATATATATATATATATATATAATATGTCTGGATGGATCAGTTTCGCCGCAGAGTGTATATTTTTCAAGAACTCTCCGCCGTAAATTATTTCTGCACTGTAATTTTATGGTTCATAAATATGCGAAAAAATTACACAGTCCATTAAGTTACTTCGCGAAAATAAAATACAAAAAAAAAACGCACTGTGTAACGCACTCGTTTGTTTCATTGTTTGTGACCGAAAGGCATAAAACGGCCAATTTTAATTACGGACGTGTAGACGTACTCGAACGTATGTATTTATGGCAATCACTCATCTAGAATTATTGGTAGTTGGTCAGTGTTTGTAATTGATTTCGATGCATTGTACCTGTTTTTCTTGTTGTCCATTCGGTAACAGTGAAATTTCGAAATGTGTGCACGGTTTTGTGGTATCAGGTTTTATGTAATTGTGCGTTGATTGCCTGGCCTTTTGAAATCAGTTTGATTGATTTGTCCGATTTATCGTTTTTAATTAGTTCTGACCAGTTTAAAAAAAATATTCGTTTATTTAAAACAAAAGTAAATTATAAAAGTCTTTCTGTTATTAATCAAGGAGTCGATTTTTACTATTAAACTTTATGTCGGAATGGCTAAAAATATTACTTAAAAGTCTTATATTTATATTAAGAATAAATGTAGGTGAATCAATTTAGGCCTTCCACACGAAAGTGTTAATTTGATTCATAATGTTTAGAGGTTTGTAGTATTAGTGTCGATTGTGATTTAGAATTAATGAGTAGCAATTAGTAGTGATTGATATTTCATCGCATGAGTTATTTGAATTTTCGGTTCTTATAAAATCGATCGTGACTTTATAATCGTTCTATATTCATATATAATCAGATGGCAGAATGAAGTAGGTGATATGTATCTTATGAATAAGTAATGTAATACAGCTATTAGAACATGCGTATTATTTTCGGTTAGTCGTTGGAGGAGAATCGATGTATTTGAAAGAAAAAAAAAACAATAAACGAGAATTCGATACACATCTTTCAGCCGGATAAATGATGAGAGACAAAACGCACGGTGCGTTGACAATGCTCTGGACAGTGGCCAGATAAACAATTTTATAGGTCGTACAATTCGGCGTATGTTCCGAGAGAGGCGTGCTCGCCGTTACCAGCACGATGATGGTTATATATGTGTTGTGTGCATGCAATAAGTACAGCGTAGCGCCGACTCTGGCGGCGCGCTGGATTCAACGCCGTGGCGCCAGACATCTGGCGCATGTCTCGACCTTCCCGGCCGCTGTCGCCCCAACTCACTGCCACACGCAAAGGTAATATACGAACTGTCGTGCCGGCCGTCTGCCTACCCGACATATTATATTAAATATTGATTTATTTCACGTCGACGCCGCACCGTTCATTTGTGTGTGTGTGTGTGTGCGTTCCTGCTTGCTTGCTTTGCTTACCGCCTATCCTGTTGATCGAATACATTTAACACACATCACACACTATACGAAATTAGATTTAATTTACAGATTTGCATACGATCAATTATCGGTCATTGTGAAAAAAAAACGTACCTTCTAGTTTCAATCGACATAAAATTGTACACCTAGAGCGACATTTTTCTTTATAACTTCAAATTTTCAAATAATAGATGTATGTATCCGGCACTGTAAATATTTTATATTTGTGACCCACTAACCTTTACTTACCTATATACATATACGTAGTCTGATTCATAAGTTCCTGAACTAATATCGAAGTAGGGTTGTAAAGAAAAGTGATTTTTTTTCATTTTTCAATATTCGCATCTTGTAATAAGAACTCTGCTACTCAAAGAAATATCAAAAGTTCTTCTTTCTTGTTAATGCCGAATCGACCCTCTAATATCAGTTTCCATTTCTAAATATATAAAATAATTGATAAGGGGTAAATCTAGACTACAAAGTGGTTCAATTTCCTATAATCGATCATTGAAACTTTTCGATAAGATTATTTTGTGATTTGTGAGCGAGAGTAAAAAATTCGTTTGTCGAATTGTATCTTATTTGTGAAAGTGAAGCTGTGGTGTCAGGAATATAGCCGTTTAACCCTTTCGATACTATTTTTTTTATTAATTTCGGTAAATGGTAATTAATTGCATTAAGGGGTAGTTAAAATTGTCCAAAATTATTGTCCAAGAATTTTCCGACATCTTGGATAAAAGATATAGTCCTGGAAAGTTTTGTCCCATCAGTATGTTATAGTGGGTTTACTATGTAAAGTATTTCTCCGACAGGAATTTTTAAAAATCGATGGGACATATGTATCCCGTTAAAATTAATTTTCTTTCGGCAATCAACTATTGGTTACCGGTAATACAACAGAGAGAAATCGATAGGACATGTATCCTGTTAGTACCGAAAGGGTTGAAGAGTAACTGCGTGAATCGGAGCGTTATTTTAAAACAAGCTGGCGTCTCGATTCGTTTTTCATTCGCATGCTTCTGTGACTTGCATGTAGCGCGGGCCTGAGGGGCCCTTGCTTTCTTGAGTACCAAGCGTGTACGCTTACGACTCGTGTAGCTGATATTCCTGGAGTGTTGCGTGGAATGGATACTTCTCGTGTGTGTTGAGCATATTCGGACCCCCTCCAGGGGGTCGCCTCGTGCTGAAGGACCAGCGGAGCTCCAGGTCACCCAGTGAAGGCCGACCTCTTACTGGCCATTGAAGAAGGCTGGCGCCAGGTCAGTGACCGTCGGCCGCCTACTTTTGTGAAAGCCGAAATGTGGTAGAAGATTAGAATACTTTATAGCACTTTACATTGTTTGAAATCTGTTAGAATGGTGGCGCCAAATAAAACCACCTGATTAGTATGATAACGAATAAACGAATGTACGCATAGATAACCTGTCGAACACTGTTGATTTGTGAAATCGTAGTCGTCGGTTGATAACATTCGTAGACATAAATTCGACGCCGTTAATCTATAAGTTTTAATGAAGATTGTACACGAATTTTCAATCACAGTCACAAGAAAAATTGTCATTGTCGTCTTTTGCTCGTTTCGAATTACATTCATCTTATTGGAAGTTGATCCTATTATTCTGTGTAATCAATTTTGGATGTAGATTGATAATACAGAACTTCATCTCCAGATTGTCTCCCCTGCAAGTACTAAAGTCATCAGAAATGCCTTATCACACGTTTCACAACCTTTAGCATACTTGAACTGTACTCAAAATTCTAGGGACCAATCGCTTATTATCTTGAAGGGTTGTTGATTCATCGTGAAAGGATTTTTCAAAATATCTGATTAAGAAATTTCGACCTTTTCTGTATTTTTTTTTCTTTGCTCTTAATCGATTGTCACTCAATACAACTTCTTCCATTAAATCAATTTTTTTTAAAAAAAATAGTCGTTGTATGTGTGTGCTCCTACTTGAAGTCTTGTTATCTACTTGAATCACTTCAAAAAAATTCTAGTGAATTTACATCTATGCATGTGTAACAGTTGTGTACGTTGGAACACTATCGACATGTATGTGGATGTATTTTCTCTACTGCAAGAAATTTTACAATTGCTCAACGTTCTTTTTTAATTTTTTTCCCCAAATCTCATAGGTTTGTACATGCTCTAATATCAATTCTAAACTGACCTGACCTTGAGAGTATCGAAAAATCCTTTGCATTATAATTAGATAAGCTGATATGTAAAACTGGAAAAATTCCTTAATTCTTTAACATAAGAATATACTAGTTCTGAAATTTTCGAAGCTCATATATATCTATATCTATATATATATATATATATATATATATATATATATCGATGTCAGGCTATGTGCTGTTTTATCCATTTCGTCGGAATATTTTTGTACAGGATGTAAAGTATAGTTTACATTTAATGTATATTTATATTACGTACATATTAATCCAGATGTCGATAATTTTAATAAGACTCTATAAATAGTCGCGTTTGTTTAAATTATCAAGGTTATGTTTTCCATCGTCCGTTTTACATGTTCCATGTTTGTCTGCACTACACAGCAGCAGCGCTACGCGAGAGATAGTAGCCTGTTTGTTCACACAATGTCGAAATTAATATTTAAATTTAATTGTGCAAATACATAGAACAAGCACAGAGAACAATGTACACATAGAAGACGATATGTGACGTAGATTGTTAGAAATATATATATATATATATATATATATATATATATATATATATATATATATATATATATATATATATATGTACAGAGAGAGAGAGTCAAGTGTAAAGTTTCATAAATTACAAAGCTTTCTTTAAAAAATAATTGAACCTTCAAAAAAATCTTGGATTTCATTTCAGTGCATGAAATAAAATTTCTTAATGATTTTGAAATAAAAAAGTGTGTTATTTTCATATCTGATAATAAATTACAATGATTGTAGTTAATATTTCAAGAAAAGTTTTCGATATTGTAAAGAAAATTCTGTAACAATTTTAAAAATATATTTTAGTGTCCTGTTTTATTTCTAACTCAATGAGGGATAACATGTTTTTTTTTTAATTTTTGCGTTTTTTTTAATACTTTCGTGTGGAAGCCTTAATTGAATCATCCTCCTCTATATATTTTTTTACAAACTATACGAGTACATATATGTAACATTTTTAAACAAACTTATCTATTTAGATAGTTTTTGATATCTCGTTAAGTAGTTATTTAATCAGTCTTTACATTCAGTTCTGTTTATTTTAACTATTTTTAATTTAAATATACTATTAAATATTTATAAGACAGTTTATTTAGAATAGTGATTATATAAATATATATATATATATATATATATATATATATATATATATATATATATATATATATATATATATATATATATAATATGTATGTATGTATGTATTGTGTGTGTGTGTAACAAAATTCAAATCCATTCAGTGTATGGATATAAAACATCTTATCTGCTTTACATTTTATATGCAACGTCTTAATCCTATTCATTTATATAAATATAGGTGTGATGTGTATGAATATATATATATATATATATATATATATATATATATATATATATATATAAACACTTTATAAAACATGTAGGCGAGACCGTGTAGTAGTAGACATCGTCCTTCATGCGGCCTTCCTAGTGCCTCTCACACTTGAACGTCGGAATGAAATGACACGAATTGTGGCGCCAGATAAAACCATTGATAAGTATGATAACAGATAAGCGGCGATTGTATGCATAGATAACCTGTCAAACATTGTTGATTTGTGATATCGTATTCGCCGGCTGATAACATTCAGAGTCATAAATTCGGCGTCCTTAATCTGTATGGTTTAATAACGGTTATAAACTGATTTTTAAGAATGAAACGATTATATTTTACAGAAATATCTAATATGTCTTCAGTTAAAATCGAGTTTCTCATACGAGACTTTTATTCTTTTTTTGATGTAAAAAATGTCGATTTTATAAAAAACGATGACTTAATAATATTTATGTTTGCTGTGAGTGCCATTTAATCATCGAAATTAACCTTCGTACGATTCACATGAATTCCTTTTTGATTGTAAAAAAATTTTAAGAGTATTACAGAAATTGAGATTAGTTTAAATTTAAACTACCGTATTGTTTTTGGCACTGTGGCTAATTTCACTTCTATAAATGAATTGTTCACATCGAATAAAGCAAGTTAACTTTTTTTAAGTAAAAATGTTCATTAATTATTTTTATATGCATTTTTAGAATGATTTCATCATCCTCAGAGGGATAATGTACTGAAGTATCTTTTTCCATACTTTAAAAGTTGCTGATTTGTGGTTTTTATAAAGGAGTTGGCGTTCAATTTGTGAAAGTGAATTTAGTCACAGTGTCAAAAATTATATTGGGAAATTATTCAGCAGCAAAACGTTGATGTCATATGAGCTTTTCATTCGTTTATAAACTTTTTTTCATGAAAAAATATTTTTTTATGTAAAAAATTTCGGTTTGGTGTGTAAAAGGTTCTGAAATAGATATTTAGATTCGGGCCTCTAAAGAGAGTTCAGTTTAAATTTCGATTAACAGATTATTCGTTCAAGGCTGAGCAACATTTTGATCGCCTTCAGAGTTCGATGTCGAGGCTGTGAGAACTTCGATGTAATCGAACCCACGCATGTTTTGAAATTCGTTAGAAAGAATTCAGTACTTTCAAATCGACTGTATTTCGTCATGCAAATAATTTGTAATTTTAGAAATTTAGTAACTAAATTTCATGTGATTCTTTATTGAATTATTTATATTATTAATTATTTATGACTATGTATGATTTTTTTTACAAATCTAATTGAAAGAGTAAAAGAGTTTTGTTGTGTTATGAAAATGAATGTTCTAAATTTTACTGATTGAATATTCAGACCTGGCATCTACTATCTGTAATAAAAGTCGACACATGAATTATTGTGAAAAACTGCAGTATGTTTCTCTTTTCATCCAGGAACACTCGAGACAAATATTTCATATGCAATAAGGAAAAAAAACTGTTCAACGTTGAACAAAATCGAAATGAGCTCGATATTTGTAATACAATCGAAAGCATACATACAGAACGGACAGATGCGTGCCTTTTACCAGAAAAAAATCATAAAAAAAACAACCGCTGGTAGTAATCAAATGTTGCAGTATGTGTGTTTATGAATAAATTCTTTAAATTAAATATATTCATTCTATCTATCTTTGTGTATATATATATATGTATGTATATATATATATATATATATATATATATATATATATATATATATATATATATATATGATATTTTAGTTATATGAAATGAATAAAAACACTCATAAAAAGACATTATCGGTAGGTATGTTTTATGTCAACATCACACAATGGGAGGTCTGCAAAAGTTAATATTAAACATTTGTGAATCAACGTATATATATATATATATATATATATATATATATATATATATAAAGAATCTTTATGTTTGTGTTTATGACGTTCATCGAATCCGCGAAAAGTTTAAATTTAGTCGACCGTGACATGGAAATATGCTTATGAATTGGGTACCTAATAATTTTCAGAGATATTTTATATCCGTTTTACTAATTTCGTACAACGGAATGATATTAATAAAATCGGAACAATGTCACGAGCAGTTGCGTGGAAGTCGTTAAATGATTGTTTATCAGATGTTCGAGAAATGTGAAGAATTTTTTCATATTTTTTTTTCTATTTGTATCTCTGTGAGAATTTCGAAACGTGCTCATTCAGAGTTAAATACAATTTTATTGAATCGAAATCTGTGCACCATCAAAAGATATATAGTTGTTGTAATGTTCTATCATTTAAATTTTTAACAGTATGTTATAATCCTTTGATGTCCTAATTTTGATAAGATAGTTAAATTCGTTTACACATTTATGGTTTCACATGAAATTTATATGCATGTTCGTTGTTTAAGTTTTTCGAGTTTGCTTTAAATCATATTTAGTCTAAAAAGAACCAGTAGTAACTTGTTTAGATTAAAAAGACATATTTAATATCGAAATCTTATTGAAAAGTAAAATATGTTCACAAGTATTAATATAATTTCTATCTGTCATAAATGGTAAAAGCATTAACTGTATATAAATGTTTTTAACTCTCTGAAGTATTTATTTTATTGTAAAAAATTAAACAATCGAACTGACATCTCTTATGTTCTGCTTCCTTACAGTTTCCACGAATCAGTAAATCTAGTTTCGATTCCACTGTGTTAATTGTCTGTTAGAAATTAATTACTGTCGATGCTGTAAGACAGTACTATATTCTAAAGTTATAGTTGATCCTACAATCATGTTAACCAATCATAAAAATATTTTTTTCTCCTCTTTCGACACACAGGACCCCACCCTCTCGTTGTAAGATCGATTAAGTAAAATATCTTTAAGAGATTGAGTAAGAGATTTTTCTAAATCCTTGACATATCCATCCTCTATGAAAAACACCGTTTTAACAATATGTCACGCATACTCGAACCGTACTGTGAACCTCTGAAAAAAAACCATTCATAATTAAAATGCTGTATGAAAGGCAGGCCAGAAACAAGCGTTCATTGTATAGAAAAATCATTCGATTCGTAAACATTGCTAATACGATACTAATGAATATTCAGTAATTAATTATGCAGAATCTATAAAGCAATTAGCGAGTGAAGTGGTTGGAATACATCTTTAAAAATATTAGAAAATAAGTGGCCTTATAGGAGTGGCGAATGTCAGCATCGGCGGCGATCGGCATTGATATGTGTTATAAATCAGACATGGAACGAAATGTCACGTCTGTTTATACTCGGTTATGAGTCGATGTGATGCATTTCGCAGGACTCGGTATTATCCATATCTGTCTTTTTTTGACCTACGTATCGACGAAGAACGATCTCGGCTCGTAAATCATATAAATACTCTTCATCAATTCATACAATAGGATAAAAGTGACATTCAGTGTTTGTTGTCATTCGGTGAGCCATTTTAATGTTTTCCATTGACAACAACAACACTTTCATACTTATAATAAAATGTTTCGAAAAATTTATATAATCTGCTATAAAAACATGATTTGTATAACCGAAATTAAAATTCAGTCTATAGAAGAATCAAAAAACATAAAATAAATGATTTATGTGTTGTATACGTGTCTGCTGAATGAATTCATATATAATTCATATATTTTTGTAATAAACAAACGTATTATATCTCAATTATATAACATTTGGTAAATAAAGTACAACAACATAGTATCAGTAGATAAAAAAGAATAATAAAACTGTTAAAGTATCATTTCACATGAAATTCAATTCGTTTAGCATGTTAAAAAAATACAGTGATGTTTATTTTTTATCAATTTTTATAAATCTATGTATATATTTTTATTTATAGAATAGAATAGTTTAAATCGCATTTGTGTTATATTAATTATTATTTATATAAACAACTCATTTCGATATATCGTTCGCCCATTTGTATTGTAATGAATGTTTAAAAAATTATGCTAAAAAATCTTAGTATCTTTCTGATGACTGCTATTCTACAGTTTTATGTAAAGAATTGTAAATTGATATTAAAAATTAGTATTAAATAATTCGATTTGAAGGACAGTCTTATGATTTTTGGTAATTTTAACTTTTGTGTCTCGAAATATCTTTAATTCTCTTTATTTATTTTCTTAAAAAATTAAATAGAACTTATTTTTTCATCCGGAATATTTCTGTTATGTACAGAAAAAATATTTGTAGAAATATTTATTAATCTATAGAATTTATGGACAATAATGTCAATTTTTAGGATTTGACAAAACCTCAAAAATCGAGTTCTAGTTATAAAATCTATAATTAGAAGTAAATAAATCGATTTTTGATAGAAATCGATTATTTTTATTATAATTGATTAATTTATGATGAAAAAGTAATCAAATTAAAACTTTCGATTTTTGACCTAAAAAAATCGACGACCTATAGTATGCAAAAATTGATGAAAAATCATAATTTCCCAAAATCGATTTTTTTACCAAATATCATCGAGTTTTATATAAAAACTGATAAATCATTTTCAAAAACCGCATTTAAATCGCAAAAAACGACACTTTAGCTCGATAAAGTGAAATTTTAAAACATCTCGATTTTTAGCTAGTAATTCATTTATTGATCGATTAAAAAAATATTTTAAGTGATACCAAAATGTTTTTGTATCCAGAATATTTCTGTTATGTTTAAAAATGCTGTCTGTTAAAAAATATTCATTAACTTAGAGAATAAGAGAGAAACAAATTAATTTGTTGGATTTGATAGAAACTCCAAAATATAAAAAATAGAACTTTGGTTATAAAATCAATGATTGAGAGTAAATGAATCGATTTTTGATAGAAATCGATTATTTTTATTATAATTGATTAATTTATCATGAAAAAACAATAAGATTATAACTTTCGATTTTTGACCTAAAAAAATCGACGACCTATAGTATGCAAAAATTGATGAAAAATCATAATTTCCAAAAATAGATTTTTTTACCAAATATCATTGAATTTTATATAAAAACTGATAAATCATTTTCAAAAACCGCATTTAAATCACAGAAAACAACACTTTGGGTTGAAAAACTGAAATTTGAAAACATCACAATTTTTCGCTAGTAATTCATTTGTTCATCGATTAAAAAAATATTTTAAGTGATACCAAAATGTTTTTGTATCCAGAATATTTCTGTTATGTTTAAAAATGTTGTCTGTTAAAAAATATTCATTAACTTAGAGAATAAGACATAAAAAAATCAACTTGTTAGATTTGATAGAAACTCCAAAATATAAAAAATAGAACTTTGGTTATAAAATCAATGATTAAGAGTACATGAATAAATTTTTGATAGAAATCGATTATTTTCATTATAACTGATTAATTTATCATGAAAAAACAACAAGATTATAACTTTCGATTTTTGACCCAAAAAAATCGACGACCTATATATATATGCAATAGTGCTATAGTATGCAAAAATTGATGAAAAATCACAATTTTTCAAAATCGATTTTCTTGTGAAAATCATTCAGTTTTATATAAAACTTGATAAACAGATACAAAAAAACCGCAATCAAATCCTAAAAAAGGTCATTTATGTACGAAAAAGTGTAATCTTGAGTCAAAAACACCATCATTCCTGTTTGTTTTTTTTATACTGACCCCTCTGATTCCCATACATATCTTGTTCTCACATAATTGAGCCTGTAGGGATGTTACCTAGTGTGTGCGGCTCGTGGAGCCATAAAAGTAAGAGGTAGGTACACTGTGAAGGACAGTTATATAAATTTCACATCTTTAATGCTTGATACGGCCATTCATAGTGCTTCCTATTCAGTGTATCATTGAAGACCTCAAAATTATATATATATATATATATATATATATATATATATATATATATATATATATATATATATATATATATATATATATATATATATATATATATTAGAAACACAGTTTTGTTATCGACACGCCGCCTCTGCACAAAGTACAAGAGTTCATCTTGATGAAAACTTTAATTCAATTAGAAATTACAATTACATCGAAAAGCTATTTTGCATGCAAATTCGTTTCTGATATGTAAATTTTTTTACAATCTTATTTACGTTTTAATTGTAACGAGCTGATTAATTGTGACCCTTCGTAAAATGGTCTCCCTGACACTACACATTCTCATATTCAAACGTTACTTTCTAAATTTAGATCTTGACCGAGGCCGAAAACATTGTTGTAGTTTATGTACAACACCTTTCAGCACAATAAAATTTACATACATGCACACACACATTTAGATATGGACGAATTGTGCTGCCGTTGAGATGATATCCTTCGTGCTTCGTGTTTTTTTTATATAGAAATGTGATTATATGTGTATATATATATATATATATATATATATATATATATATATATATATATATACATTGAAGGTCGTGTTCAGTGTATCGCAGCGCGTTTCCGTACCGCTCTCAGGCGCCATTCGATAGTGTTAGCACACATAATCCGGCGCCAAACACTTCCTGGCTCTTTCGCTTATTTACCGTGCGATTCGAAATGAATGCACTGAATCTAATTAAACATTTCGCAACGTTTGTTTCTGTTCAATCGCACGCCGAATTTTTTTTCGCAACACGGTCTCCTAATAGCGAATCATTAGTATTCTCGATGATTATCTTGTTTAAATCTGTTTGTGTGTTGGCGTCATTATTGTATGAGATTTTTCTCGTCCGTCTTTCTTTAATCTTTTTTTTTAGTGAAGGGCAATAGCCTCATATGTCGAATGCGACGGTTGTGTGTTACGTTAATTTAGAACTGAACGATCGTCTCGGATGTAGTAATGTTTAAAATACTAGAAAAGTGTTAATGGAAAGTTCTATTTCTTTTCGCTCATTAGCGCTATATTTGGATACACAATTAGTCGTGTTCAAATAAGATATATTTACTCATTTTTTTTTGGTGACTTACCTATAGACATTAGCTGACATGATTTACTTAGAAATGGAACCGTTATATGGAATTTCAAATGTTTACACACACACATACACACACACACACACACACACACATATATATATATATATATATATATATATATATATATATATATATATATATATATATATATGTATGTATAATATGAAACAATTAAATAATTCTGTAAATGAAAGAACAATGTAAGCATCAAAGACAATAAAGTTTTATAACTGGAAAAAACAGTTACAGAAAAATAGAGAATGCAAGTATCTTATAATTAAATGCAATTCTAAATTAGGAAAATAATTAAATTTTAAAAACGTGACATAAGCAGTGATTTCCTTTTTACCATTTTATCAAAAAAAATGATGTTGAAACACTCTTCAAACATACGATAATCAAACCATTCCTCGTACAAACGATTAACAACAATATTAGCATACAAACAAAAGAATTCTTGTTTACAAACAAGACATTTGTTTTTTTAAAAAAAAATATCAGCGTGTGTTGTGAACTCTTTTATAGATTTACTTTATATAAAATATTTAATGTACAGTTCTCCGGTATTATAATATGCGAATCACATACCAAGACACCCAATCTTTCTGTATCTAATAAGGTCTTATATATTCAGTTATTTCGTCGCGTCGTTTCCTTTACAGTTAGATTTTCTAAACCTCCGTCATTAGAATTGTTGTGACGCTTCTGACATATTATTATTAATGGCACGCCCACGTCCATGCTAAATTTAAGTCGAAAACCTACATATTTGCAAGAGTCAATAGATTGTAATAAACGTTTTTCTAGTCTGCAAATTATTCTATGTGTACATTAAAAATATAAGAATTGTACAATGGGATTTCTAGTGAATTGTTACAGTTTCATAAGAAGTCGTTAGAGCAATAAATTGAATTAAGTAGTAATGTATTATATTCAGAAATTATTATTTTCAGAGAAAACTAAAAATATACAAATTTCTGAATAAGAGAAGCTAAAGGTCAAAATAAATTTCTATTACTCGCATTGATTCGTTACTGAAAAATATATTACTATTTTTAACATGTTTATAAATTAATTGTTTACATATTTCATTCTCTTAATGTACATTTGTCTCTGTTTAATTGTAAAATTACTAGTAAAGAAACAAATTCGGACTTTTTATATAGAAGTTCGTGTTTTTTAATATAAAAATATTATTCTTCTTGTGATGTATTCATGATTTTTTTGTTAAATATTAAACTTTTTCACATTAAAAATAAACAGTAATTCACCTGAAAATGTATTAATAAAAATCTGTTTTAAAGATTATTTAATATTTGAATAGGAATGTGTGTTTGTGAGAGAATATACCAGTAATTATTAAAACCTGATTAATATTAAAATCCATTTATGTTACATTCGCGTCGAGTATTCATGAAAACCACATCTGAAAATGGAAACAAAGCCATGCTAGTTAATTTACAGGGGTAATTAATTTCATATTTTAGGGAAAATTCATTTTTTTTTAAAAAAATATATAAATAAAAATAAAGATTTAAGAGAAGTCTTCAAATTGAATGAAACAATTTTAAACAGCCTATAAAAAAGATTTCTTTTGATGACTTGAGAATGGAAGTCAATTTAGAAATTTAAGTGTGTTTTTCTTATGAAAAATCATCTGAGAATGAAAGTTAATCTGTTAATAAATTATTAATTAATAATTTATTTTCAGAGTTAATTTTATATTTGATGTAGTTTAAGTCAAAAATTTTTAAACAAGATTTAATGTAATTTTCAAATAAATTGATTTTTTTTAAAAAAAATAACCTTTTTTTAAAAAAAACTGAGACTTTTTCCTGGTTTAATTTTGAATAATGACAAATTTTATGAGTCTTAAATGTACGAACTATTTTAGGTTGCGAAAAATTCTTAGCAGATATTTTATTTTCTTCTAAAAAACCTTTTTATCTACATCAACTGACTGAAAATATGTATTAGTGTATTAAAAAGAATTTCTTTAAAATTGTAAGAATTCAGGAAAGAGATAGCTGTTAGATAGATACTTGTATAACCTAATAATCTCATTGTAAGAGCTCGAATTTGTAATTAATAGACTGTATCGCCGTTCATTAAATAAATGTTGCTTTCAATGGTCAATTAACTTCTCTGTTGAATTTCGTTATCGGAAAAAATATTAGTTATTCAGACAAGCGGTGTAAAGATGTTTTTCAGCGAGACCAACAGCTGATTTAATTGATTACATCTTTAAATATTTTTCATATGAAGATAAATATTCATAAAGATTATATAAAAATAGATACTGAAAGAAATACCGTGGACATGTGTACAGTTTTCAGAAGAGTAAATATTTTTTTGCGTATACACTGAGATAAAAAATTAATAATCGTCTCTTTTTATGTATAATATCTGTATATATGCTTCTATATATAAATATAAATCTTTTTCGGCTCGTTAAGAATTACAAGTACACAATAAAAGTAATAAATTCACACAAAACGTAAACACTATTTTAAACTTTCATACTGTATTTATCAATAAATGTCATTTATCATTGTAAAGTAATTTTACACAAAAGCCTATTAAAATAAACTTGAATTTTGTTTACAAAGAAAACATGAGTTGCACTCATAATACAAGTGAGTTATGAGCGCTATTAAAACCAGTCTCGGCGGACGTTCGTAAGTTAAACCGTGAATGTCGTTTGTGTTGAATTTTTCTGACATATTTATCCTGTATAATCAAACGTGCGGCCTACAAAATTCTCCGATTTGTGTGTATCTCGTTTTCTTTTATTCTTATGTATTATATGTGCAGATATTGGTAAATAAGTAATTTTGTTTTTTTCTCTGAATATTCTTAAATCCTCCTAGGTTTACTGATACGGTTTCGGATAAGAAAAAGTACATCACTTTCACATCTTCTTGTAAGAAACATCTCAAAAAATTTATTCCAATCCGTCAGTTTTGTAGAAAGAGAAATAAGTATGACTAAATTCGTTCCAGAAAAAAAGACATAAATACTAAAATTCAATACTAAAACATCTCTTATGAAAAATATATAATTTTTTTTTGAAAAATAACTTGTCAATGTGATTTGAAAGTAACAGGCTAGAATGAGCGTTCATTTGAGAGATTTATGGAGTTCTGTCGGCCTAAACATGAAATTTAGTTGTAACAAAAATAGTAAACAGTTCCCTACTTTTCAAAGAGCTTAATTGATCCGTGAAATGATTAAATCATTGCTATTGTGCATAATCTGTGGACCTCTGTGTTCGTTACTCAATCTAAAGATTCACAATTTTCTGTAAGAATAACAGCATGTGGCCACTTTTTAGTGCTTGTTTTCTGTCATGAATTTCAATTTATCTTCTCTATTTTTAAATACAATATAAATCCAAGCCCCAAAACCAATTTAAACCATCTATCTGGTGATAGAAAATAATAACTCAATAGTGAGATTTTAAGAATTGTAAAAGAATGACTCTGATTAACTGATATAGAAGAACACAAGATAGTAAAGATTTATGATTATTAATTTTCTTATAAAAGAATTTGCTAATCAGTTTCTTTCTTCAAATGTCAACTTTATAAAAAAATCTATAAAATGTTAATTGTTCTGTCCCTTAGTACTCTGAATATGTCATTGCTATAAATGTGTGTAAGTAATAGTCACTTTGGTTGTTTTTGGGATGAGTGAAAAAATAATTAGTGAAACTGTAATTGCTTTTGAGTTTATGAAAATGTAAATGTTAAGAAAAGAATTCAGTGTGGATGATTTTGTAAACAAGTGTTTTTTTTTTGTGTAACATTAAGTAAACTGATTTTATTTGACGTAATTGCTTAATAATAAACGTTTTCATTAGTCATATAAGAAATATGTTATTTAACCAAGAATATTTTTTTGAAAAATACTCGAGTATATAAAGTGATATGTCCTCATTCCGAAAACAGTTCTCTTCAGATACATTTTTTTTTGTAAAAAAATAAATAAAATACAGTAGTTTATAAAAAAACTGTACCTAAGCATAAAAGATCTTTTTTCTATTTTCAATCATTGCGTTGAAGTTGTTTAGAAACGATTTTATAAAAAAAATACGAAAGACGTAATACAGAAATCCTTGTTTTTCATATAAAAAAAAACAATATGCATTTTGATGAGCTCTTCTTATCTTTACGAGAGAAAAAAAAACACCGTAATTTAAGTAAATATATGCGAAAACATGTAAAAAATCGTCCTTGTTTTTTTACATGTCTAGCGTAATCATTTTTTCCCACATTCTATCCAAAAAAAATCGTATTATTTTATTGCCGTTTCTACAAGTTTCACTGAAAAGGTATTCAGAAAAAAAAACGTGTAAAAAGTGTACTAAATAAATATGTCTGTGTGTTTGTGTTGTACCTACTATAATAGTGTATTGTAATGCACGGTTCGGGCCACCTGTATGCCTGGCCAGTTCTTTGGACGGGACGGGGCGGAGCGAGGGGGCCCGACGAGACACCTTTGATAATATAGTCGTTGTCGTGTTGCGGACATGTGCGGCGGCTCGCTGGCGCCTCCCGCCAGACAATGTCCCCCGGTGGCGCTGTGAGATAAAGCACACCGCCGACACCCACCGCACGTCTTCACCCTCGCATGCATCCATCTCGCCTCGTGCACGCGCATACTTGTATGCATGCATGTGTGTACGTATGTATCTATATGTACGTCTGTCTGTCTTTTCGCCGGTTATTTAGTCAACAGCGCGCCATTTGCCGTTTTTGCATAAACATGCACTCACGTACCGTTTCTTAATGTTCCCTTGTACGGAAAATGCGTGTCACTTTTTGTTATATTAGATTTGCATCAATTATTCAATTATAATACATGGACATGTCATGTATATACTCGTATATATGTATATATATATATATATATATATATATATATATGTGTCTGTGTGTGTGTATATATGTATTTCTTGTAAACAAAATTTCATAAGTTATTTCAAAAAAAAAAACGAATAAAATAATAAACATGAATTCAAATGAAGAATCTATTAATATTAATGGAAACTTGTATACGTTTTATAAACTAAAGAAAATGTACTTTAAAAGAGTACGCATCTAAAGAAAGATAATAAAGAGATAAATAAAAAAAAAATCGTCCATACTTTTAAAAGTGATAAAATGTCTTTGTTAACAGTTTTAAGAATAGTAACAATTTAATTATTCGTTTAATATTTGAGTCTGATTGTATAGTATTTTTTGTTATAATATAGTTATGGCACTGTGGTTAAATTCACTGTCATAAATGGATTTGTCCATTCAGTCCATAAATCATAATAACTTGACTGATCAAAAATTGTTCAATAATCAATAATCCATTTTTGACCAGTTTTGATCAGAAAACTTTTTGCGGTCAGTCGAGTGAATGAAAAACTAATTTATGAAAAGTCTTATTGTTATATATGATTACAGTTGAGTATTCTGGTAAATTAGTTTTTATGAACAGGTGAAACACCTCAAAATATTCTTTTATAATTTTTTTAATAAGATATTTGTCTTCTCATGAACCAGAACACATTTCTCCGATCAAAAATGTTCAATAAGTGATTATAGATCGTTTTTAATTACTTACTATTAAATAAAAAATAGATAATTAAATGTATTCATCGACACCATTCTTAAATCATTCACAAAAATACTGTTTTACATGTCAAGATATAACGATTTTTGGATCAAAGATAGATTAGAAGATAATTTTGGAGAAAATATCGTTAAAAATTCGAAAAAGCACAGGGTTCGCGGAACAAATTAAAAAAGTATCCTGAAAGTGAGGACATACATCTAAACATTTAAACGAACCAGTACTCTTTTTTATATAGTTCTAATAAATAAAGATGCTTTCTAATTAATCAATTCTAATTAATTTGTCTGGTTCTCTCTGTATATATATATATATATATATATATATATGATGTTGTTTATTTTGAAAGCATCTTCAGTAATTGTTTAAATTTCCATAATCCACAACGGTGTTTATACTAATGGTGCCACTTGAAAATATTTCACGGCTTTTAAAGTGAAACTCTAACGTATTGTGCGAATTTCACAAACGCACGTACTCGTGGAATTTTTCAAGCAATTCCGAATCCATATCTATCTGTGAAAAAAAATCCGTACTTTTAATGGAAGTCCGACCGAATCGTACGAGACTTGTAACACCGTAACTCTATTTTCGTAACGCGTGGACGTGACAGCTTTCAAGTCGGCTCGTAACACATATATATATATATATATATATATATATATGTATATGTATATAATTAATAGATCGTCGATCGATGGAATAGGTGTAGTAGTAGTTCACAAACACATACATGGATTTTCAGTCTCGTTATTTATCTGTTTATCGATACGGTCACGAGAAAGTCAGTGCAGTGCGAACGGTGTCGAATTATGAACACAGGCAGGCGCCAGCGATACACAATACATTAATATGGTGCAATAGGCGCCACTCGCGTCTGCTGAACACACGGCGTCGCATACCGTTAGTTTATAAATTGATTTGACAATTTGTGTTTCATCGACTCCATTATTTCTCATGGACTTGAACAGTTTCGCAATAAACGCGGCCGACGTGTTAAGTGTTCCATATGTGTGTTTCACTTCACGGTACGAACGTTAAGAACCGTGTTTTATTTGATTCGTTTGATTCCGCATCGACTTATTTTACACGGAACCGTGTGTATATTTACGTTAGATACCGTGGCAATTAAACGAGGAATGTTGTGCGGTTCACATTTTTCTGTAGATTGGGCATGTAAATGATTTTCAGCTTGATTTTCAAACAGACGATCCGAGAATATTTCAGGTCAGCTTCGAAATTGAACTCGTCTCCGTTCACTTTCACTATCGTTGAATTTTTATACACATTTATTATTAATTTTTTACTTCTATCGACGATTACATAAAACATTGAATGAATATTTAATCTATAAATAGTTAGACAAGAGTTACAATTATATTCTCTGTCATTGTGGTTTAATTCACTTTTAATCAAATGTTCATTCCATACAAACCACATAAATAGCATGCACAGAAATACAGAAAAAATCATTTTGTCTCTATCTTCGCGCTCAGAAGATTAAACAGCATGATAAAAAATAATCGAAACGATTATTCTAATATTCATTACAGCACAGTTCTTATACTGTGGCTAAATTCGTTTTCACAAATGATTTCCGTTTTTTATTCCAAAACTACAAAGAATATTTCTGATCAAAAACGTTCAATAAATGTTTATTGATAATTTTCGATTGTTGCTTGTATGTATTTCAATGGCTATCACCATCAGAACGCTAAGAAAGAGAAAAATATCTTGCTGGAAAAAAGAATGAATCTCTAAAATCTTATATTTGTACTATCTGCCATTTAAACAGATTGAAAATTAAATTAAATTAAATATACTTGTATTGTCTGTGTGATTGAAAAATGCATGTTAACAGATTCAAACATCAGTCACATAAATGTGTTTGTTTAAATTGTGTTATTAATGCTATGTAAATGTGCATATTTCAATGCAGAGCATGTAATAAAAGTCCAAATGCATTAATAGCACGTCTGAAAGTAAGATTCAAGAACATGTTGTACACACAACTACACTTTTATTTATTTTTAGTTAGATTATTTTCGAACACTGGGGAGATTGCAGATCATTAAGCTTTAGAGCCGATTGGGTTCTTAATGAAAACTGACTTCTCGTTTATACTTTTTATTTTGATTTCAAATAACTTCAAATACTTGTTTGGGGATTTAGTGATATTTTCGTATGTAAAAGTATATATTTGTGATGAAACATTGTAGAATTTTATATTTTTATTGTTTGAAATTTAAACCGATTGAAATTAATCTAAGTAGTTTGAAAGGAGTTCTTAAAAAGAAACCATGCTTTTCTTGTAACATTTAAAATGATCTGCAAACAAATTATTAGCAGTATTATATTTCAGTAGAAAAGAATGAATCTATAAAATTATTTTTTCATTTCTAGGAGTTTCTTTGTTGAATTATCTACTTAGTACACAGATGAATCAATTATATATGTTATCTGTCAATACACGTTTTCTATGCAATTTGTGTATATGTTTATTTATGTATTAGTATATTAATTATTAAAAAAACGTTTTATTATCGCTAAGATTCATGCATAAAAGATTTTTATAATGATTTCATTGCAGCAGACTAGTGTGAATAATAGTCAATGTTATTTCGATTTTTCCTTCCTGTTTATTTCATCTTTAATGTTTTGTTTATGATTCAGGCAATGAATTAATCATCTGCAATTGGTACTCAGTCATATATTCATATTTGAAAATGATTTGAAACTGAAATGATCAATTCTCTGGATATTACCTGAAATCTCAATATATTCACACCTCATGTATCAAACTACTATTATTTCTCTCAATTTAACGATTTCCATGATAATAACCGATGGAAAAATAAAACGTTCATAGAGTGACCAAACTATCTGCTCTCATGTTTCACAAATATTTTATAAATTTATATTTATTTCGTTTCATCCCGTACATTGTTGAGAATCGAGGAATTCATTTTTTTCTCCTCGGATTTATTGAAAAGTCAAATCTATCAATTGCAGGAGTTGTTAGCGCATCAGTAATATTTTTTTAAATTGTATTTCAGTACTAAATCAGTCATGTTTTTCATAATTATAATTTTTTGCACCAGTGATCCCGTTTGTGTATTATTCCGATTGTTTTTTTCGTATAGGATCAGCTGAAAGTAGATTTTCGGCTGATGCTATATAAAGAAGATCCTCAGGATAACAACTTTTTTAATATTGTCAATCTTGGATGGAGCTTAATTGATAAGTATTAATCATATTTACAATAAGTCAAGTATATTTCAAATTTATGGATGGAAGGAAAATATTAATAATAGATAATTTAGTTTTTACTCAATTATATATATATATATATATATATATATATATATATATATATATATATATATATTATATTATATACAGACACATATATACATATATAAATGTGTAACAAACACATTTATATATATATATATATATATATATATGTATAAATGTGTGCATATATATTTATATATAACTATGTCTAATTGGATATTTATCAATGTCAGCTAATGCATGAACAAAAGGACAAAACCGAATGGAAAATATGACTTGTGCAATGAGACCGGATTGCATCGAGTGCACACAAGACTTGTCATTCGAACATATTTAGTGAAAAGATATAAATTGTCAGGCATTTAGTTTTTACACGCCTTCGTTGGCGAGGCGCCGCACGATTAGAAAACCCATAAAATCGTGAGCGCGACATAGACGTGACATATGACATGGCGCCGGCCTGTTTGTTTCGTCGGCGGCTCAATGTCAGAACGCAAGGTCTGTTCGACAGCTCTCACAGTATCAAAAACGCATACTGCTACAGCGTTTAACCTTATTACGACCGTTTCATTTGGCGCGCTCGATTGAAATAGACACTTTTTTGTACGTACAAATGCTTTTTCATGGACGGAAAATGTATGTGAACGCTCATTGAATGTTCCATCTAGCATTGCATGTTTCAAGAATGACGTACGGTAGTGTCATTCGGTTTTGTCACTTATTGAAATCGTTATGTGGTTTAGACTTTTTAAAAAATCATAAATATATTGATTATATAAATAAATCTATCATTTATATCATTTTTTTAGTAGATTGATTTTGAATTCAATAACATTTGTATAAAAATATCTTCATCGACTGACTAGAACTGATGATTCATTCTTGTCAGAATACTTATGTTTAAAGGGCCCCATACACTATCAGTTTTGGCAGTCAGTTCTGACTGATCAGTACGTTAAACTGAAGGTGTATGGTATGTGTATCGTTTCGTTTTGAACTGATTAGTCCGACTGAAGAACTGAATAAATTCCATCGACTTATCTGTCCGACCAATTGAATGGAAGTAAAATTTAAGAGTGTGTGTTGCAGTTCAGTTATAGCTTTCAGCTTTTGTTTGTTATTATATAGTCGCTCATTTATTTAAAAAAAATGTTTTTCAGTAAAACAGACTGTAACGAGAATCGATTTCAAGTGACTCATAGCTCAGTATTAATTATAATAAAATTTAATAATCGCCATTCGATGATTTCTTCATAAATTCAATATATATTTGTATAAAGATTGGAATCTCGTGGAATTACCAAGTTTATAATGTAAATACATGTCTCTCGTTTCGTCAAAATCGTTGACTAAGAGAACATCAAACGTTTTCCAGAAATATCATATTTCGTACGATAATCTTTTTGTAAAGAGTGAATCACTGATGTACAGACTTGAGCAATTCGAAAAATTTTCCAAACCTCAACAAAGAACGGAACGCACGTTTAGTCATTAGCATAATATTTGAATATTTTGCGCGTGTTCATTTACTATTGATGTTTCTTTTATAAATAGAATCGATCGGTACATTCTTCATCATACGGTATTCTGTTTTCCGGAACCTTCATTGTATTTTATTAGACATTTTTCATAAAATGTTACAAGTGAAGTTTCTCCAGCCAGTTCGGCGTGAATGTAAGACATAATATACACGCATGTGATTAATTCGATCGATAAATGTCGAGTACAATTATTTTTCTCAATGCATTGTGAGTGAATTATAACGATCCCTGAAGGAAAACAATCTGTAAATTTCCCGCAGGTCGATTTCTACACGAAAATATGAAGATAAAATGAACGTAACACGCTCGCAGCACTTACTTACGTGCATAAATTCAATTACTTGCTTTAATAAATCGTAATTCTTTAAAAATTATAATTGCACTGATAAAAGTTTCTGAGAACAGGAACGAAACATTGACCTCTACACACACATACGTGCGCACTCGTCCGCACACACATGAAAGTGCCTATGAAGAAATCATCGGAAGATTATTGATAATTTCTGTTTTAATTGATGTTGTGTCTCGATTCGATCGAAATTGTACAAATATTAAATTAATTGTCCATGTAATTCCAACGAACTAATTATGTTTAATCGACAATCAATCTGGTACGAGTTGCATCACTGGCTTTAATTGCTGTGGATTTTGATATCACTATGAACACTCTTTCTTATTTAATGAAAGGTTCATTCGCTCTGTAGCCGAATTTATTTGTTAAAAAATTTACACAATTCTCAAATGATCAAAATATCAATTCTCAATGATTTTAGAGGAAATAAATTGTTGTTTTACTGAATATTATCTGGAAATACATCTCTATTTTTTTAATCATAGAAACTATTTAAAAATATTGTTAATCTCTATTTTACTTTATATATTTGAATCATCTGGTGAATATTCAGTATGGCTAGAATTTGATCAAAGAATAACTTCATTTTATGGATAGGAAGATGGTTGGAACATTGAAGTTAAAAATTAGTGAATATTTCAATCTTTCTTGGAGTATTTTGTACTTGAATTGGATTTGTTAGTATTGAAAGGGTTTCATCATTATAACTGTGTGACTTCAAAGTCAGTCTTTTATTTAAATTTCAATTTTTATGAATAGAAAAAAAGTCAGGTAATTCCAAATTTAGTGAGAACAAGGACGTTTAAGCACGGTTATCCCGTTGAAGAATTTTCACTGTCGGATCGATTTCACAAGCCCGCGTCTCGAATTATACAGGGTGTGTGTGTATCAGCTCGTCCTACCATTCTCAAGCGACATTCTTGAGAAATTTTTAGCACTGATGTCAACAGGAATGTTGGGAAATACGCTCGAAATATATAACGCTTTCCTAGTAACCGATACCTCGTTACAAATAAATTCCCAACGACGGCGTACGTTATTTTGTTCAGCGTCGAAATCGTAACACTAACGCGACGCCTACCGGGCGTCTGTTTGAGCAGCGTCTCGTCAGGCGCCGTCCACGTCTCGACGTCTGCATACGATAGATGGCGCCTATTAATCTAAACAACACTTGCAGGGGTTCATTTACTTTATTTTTAGAATATACACACAGCCGTACTTAACGTACGCACTCCTGAAGATATATACGACGGTATGCATTGTACAAACAACAAACATACTTACAAAACATTTATAGTTCACTCGGAACTTTTTTTTTCCTCTCCGTCAGCATTAGTTGATTGGTTTTTTAGAGGGGACGCTCTCACTGGGACAACGCAGCGTTACGAGACGCTGCCGCGCGTAAGACTAATGCGTGTTATTCTGCAGGCATCCGAGATGTTGTAGAACGACTGTTGAAAGTATTCGAGAAGTAGTTAATTATGTAGATAGTATCAGTAATAAATGGCGAACTATAATGGAAACCGTGTCGTAAAAACACATTTAAAATTAATATAAGTCGAGGGAAATGTTTGAACTCTACAATAACTGAAATAACTACAACTTTATTCATTTCCAAATTTATAACATTTCTTATTCATTTATACGATTTTATACGAAGAGAAAATCAAAACTTATAGAATCTTTCTTTAACTGATTGGAAGAAGAGCGTGTCTATAAATTTAAATGGAATCACAAAATTCAATAATGATCAATTTGATTAATCCATGTCTTCACTTTCATTCTCTGAACTAAGAAAACATTTCAGTTTCAACCGTTAATAGTGAAATTCTTGTCTAAAAGACTGGAAATAAGCAAAGTTCTCATAAGAATCTATCAAAAACGATCAATAATTAATTATTAAACATTTTTGATTGAAAAAATGTTTATGGTTAGTAAAATAGAAAAGTAGTTCATTTATTAAAAAGAAACTCAGAGAAAATGTTACAAACCGTTACTGAAAACGCGATCATCTGATTTAATTTAAAAAAAGTGATCTTTAAACTAAAAAATACAATACAGTTTATTTATAAAACTATATGATTTCAACATAGAGCATTGTTTCCTGATTTATATTCAGTCGACTCACTAGGGAGTTCGAAAGTTCCTTTTAAGTACTAGGAAATTGTTTAAAAAAATATCTTTTTTATTTTTACAAATGATTTTTCTCCATACCACAAACTACAAATATTGGTCTTGTCAAAAAAAATACAATAAATCATTATTGATGATCTTTATAATAATTTTATACTAATTTCAAATATTCATTCACCTTTTTTCAGTCATACAATTAACTGTTTCGCCGTTTTGTATTTTTTAAAAAAGTCACACATGACATTAAGTATAACTTCTGTTCATTTACTGCTATATTTGACTATGGAATATTCCTTTTCAACATCGAGCTGTAATTAAGCAGCATATTTAACATACATTTTCTAAAATTACTTTTATAATATTCGCCAGTTGCAATAGTGCTTCAATTAAAAAAAAATCAAGATTTGAGTTAATCGGATTTTTAGAGAGGAAAAGATTGAGCGGCCTTCATGTTGTATATTAAACAGATAAAGTGTAAATTAACTTTTTTTTGAAAACAAATACAAATTTAAAAAACGAATTAATCTTTTGTATAAAAACGAACCATCACGCTTTCAAACAATCATAGTGTAAAAATAAAAACGTTAATTGTATAAACGATTAAACAATGCACTGCTTTACAGACATCATGTAAAAACACACACACACAGTTATACGCAGATGCATTTCGCGTTATCTCAGGTGGAAGGTTAACAAGTGTACACGGTATTTATTTTCCTAAGGGCAGCCATCATTTTTGTCTTTTCGCTATTAACGTCTAACATATGAAAGTATATATAAAAATACATTTACACGCGGACAAAAACAAGGCTACGGGTAAACATCAGTCAAGTATACACACATTTATCGTTGCTAATATTTGTAAATTACTATTCAACATTATGTCTGACCATGAAAATATCCATTAAAACCAGTTCTTTGTCTATAAATTAAGTAGCCAAACTGGCGGACAATGAATTTTATATTGTTGATATTTTTGGTAAATCAGACGGTACGGTCCGTAATCAAATAGGAAAATCTAGTCAATGTGGATCTTGTCTATCTGTTATTATTTACATACACAGGTTTATATTCTACAAGACATTCGTTTCGGACGGATAATCTTTTATAGCTGCGCTTGTAAACGAACAGATCTTTTTTTTATGAACAATTCAAGTTTAATTTCATTCAAGACTGTCGCTTAAACCTAATCTACATATTTGTTGTACGTCAACGATACAAGAATATTACTAAACGCTGAAAAAATGTTTATTATTAATTTTCAATGCGAAAAAGGTCCTCGTTCAACCTGTTAGCTGTGTATGACGTGTATACTCGTCATGAAGATGAATTTGTCCAATAAAATTATTGATTTTTAAAAAATCTTATACCATTTCGTTAAAATTTAATTCAATTTTACAGCATCTGGACATACACTCCATGTTTGACGTTTATACTCGTCATCCCTTGATTTTTGTGATACGGTATAGGTACACTCTTTCAATACAGGACGACACCTAGCAGGTTAAATATATTTTTATGATTCGCGTGCTGATATTTTATTAATAACGAATGGAGTTTTATAAATGATAAATTTTGTAAAACTTAATATATGTATCCTATATTTACACTAGCTTAAATATTAAACACAGAACTTGAACTGTTAGTTTGAGCACAAAGAGAACAATATCGATTTCGAAGCGTCCGCGGATGCCGTTTGTACCAATTTTAACATTTCTGGATTTTCCCTTACGTTTGTCGTTAATATTTGATATTTCATACGTTGTACTGTTTGATTCATGCATGAAAGTTATTTGATTTTTTTCAACGAGGAAATAAAAGTCTGAACGATGATAAAATCAATAAAGAATTTTTTTTTTGTAGTAAGTATAAAGTATTGTTAATGGTTTTTTTTTAATTTTGAATGAAATGAAATGTTTTTCTTAGATTGTATACATTTGGTTTTATATTTATTTAAATTATTGCAAGTGAAAAATATAATCATTATTTTTTACGGTCATAAATGGCTCAGTTTACTTTATTTTTTGTAAACTGATTTTTTTTTAAAGTTGGGGTTTGGTCAACTAATTTTGTCAAATTTGAAATTGCATTTTAGAATCTCTAAGCAGTGTTTAGCATTATTATCCCGTAATACGTATTTAGTTCAGTGGTTTGGTCTGGACATTGAATGAGAATAGATTTTGTTCAGTGCTTTAAAATTGTCAAAAAAACAGACTTATCTCTATCTGTCAATCATCAATCTAATCTGTTGCGGTATATTTGTTCTATTATATTATGTACATCATAGTCCTTTTAAAGTTAGTAGCAACCATTTGAACCATTTGAATTGTATTGTTTTATTGTTGTAATCAGTGCATATTTAAATGTCCTCGTTTTTGAACTTGAAAATGGTTTAATTTATTTCTCTTTTTCCTTAGATTGAAAATTGTAGATCTGAAAAATCTAAGGTAATTTGAAATTTTCGAGGATTTTGTTTATCATGTTTAATAAAATCTTTTATTTTTTTTGAAAATTGATGGTTTACTTTGTAGTCATTTAAATACAAAACACCACAATATATAAAAGTACGTTTGACTGAAAACATGTATGGCAATTGACTTCTGTTCGTGATTGTCTCATCGTAAATACAAAGTGTATATTTAGTAAATGTTTACTTGTCCGTTTATCCTAAAATACACGATTTATCAATTTAAAACAATTCGATTAGAAATATCAAACGGATCGAGTGTGTCGCATCGACGACAAATAACTTTAAAGAAATTGTCGTTCTTTCCCATTCATGACAACATATTGCGCATATTAATCACAGCCACTTTTTTCAAAAACAACAACAACAACACTCGAAAATATTGTATCGTTCGATTTGAAGATATCAATAGTCAACACGAGTATCCTCAAAAGAACATTTCGAATAGCACATAATAAAATGAAGGAAAAAAAACGGTACACGATCCCACGCTAAATCCCAGAGGGGGCCCACGAGGTGACTGTCACGATGCGGGGCCCCCCATCCGTCGGGCGTGGGGACACGGCCAGGGCCGTAGCGGTGGACAGAACAGGCGTGCGAGGCGGATCGCGCTGCCGCCGTGAAGATAAAAATAGATATTACGAGTTTGCACCGACACGACTAGCCGACCGGCGCCAAGATTGCGAGCTATCGCGACGGTTACGTCATCGCGACGTCGAACTGAATTACGACCAACGTGACAAGCGCCGGCTCGTGCGCGCGCTTTGTTCGCGAGCGAGACACAACGGTCGGATGTATGTCGGTGATGTAGGTGTGAAAGCGAGCACCATGGAAGTAAAATTAATTGGCAAATACATATAGAAACGACACAACACAATCATAGAGCATAATGTTTTCATATTGTACTACTACCGATTTTTATTTATTTGTTTCTTTTCGCCGAAGTGGTTTTTTTTCCTTCGACTGCTTTCGCGAGCTTCGCTCATTCAGATAATAGAATAACGTGTACATAAACACACAGATGTAGGACAGAATGGAATTATTGTAAACCTCACACACAACACTGATTTGCACAAAAAAAAAATGAAAGTAAGTGGATAAGAAATATATGTACTTGTAAGAATTTATATGTCGTTTAAGAAATGCTGTATCACTGATTATTCAGGTAAAATGTTTAAAGCCGCGTTTCTTGCTGCTTGTCAAAGACAAATTCAGAAATAGTCTTAAGAATTAAAACGGAGCAACAGCCACGAATTGACTGATTTACCAGAAAGATACAATATTTGTTTCTGATCATAAATGTTCAATAAATCATTATTAAAAACGAATTTCTGTGACGACGCCGACATGCTCAGACCTACGATGTTTTGTGCCATTCTAGAATTAAATGTAATAACTTGAATATGTCATTGGACCAATTCTATTAAACACAAACGTGTATGAAAATCTCAAACTCAACACTGATTTGTACAGAAAAAAAATGAAAGTAAGTGAATATGTATTTGTAAGAATTTATCGGTTCTTTAAAAAGAGCTGTATCACTAGAAGTTTTGATTATTCAGGGAAAATCTCCTAAAGCCACGTTCCTTGCTACTTGGAAACGATAACTTCAGACAGTCTTAAGAATTAAAACAGAACAACAGCCACTAATGACCGATTTAGAAGAAAGATTCGGTACAGAATTTGTATCTGATCATAAATGTTCAATAAGTCATTATTAGAAACGAATTTCTGTGGCGACGCCACCATCCTCAGACCGCCGATCTATTGTGACATTCTAGTATTAAATTTAATAGTGTGTATACATCAGTGAACCAGTTGTATTAACTTTATCGACCGGACGGTTTTGCTATGAACCTGTGACCTGTTACCGGGGGCATTTTTATAAAGTAGGAAAAAACATTGATCGGTTTCTTCAAATTCTTGTGTATTTTGAAGTGATTTAGATATTGAAATGAAAATTTAAAGATGTATGATTATTTCATATAGGACGCCAATTGGCGTTCCCAGTAGATAACGCCAATTTTATTTAGGACCAATTGGCGTGTCCGGTTGTTCAAGTGTTAAATACTACTTTTTCTTCGATGGCGCTACAGCCTCTTCAATTTTCAGCTTCCAGACATCCTTCTGTCTGGCAATCCTTCTCCAGTTCCTTACTCCCAACAGTTCCAATGCATCTTTCTCCACTTCCTGTATTAAATACATGCACGCATAAAAAAAAAATCATTAATTGGTATACAGACATTATTCTCTCATCCTCACAAACCGAACATCACAGTTTCATTTCTGCTCTTATCACGTTCTGTATAAACAATCCGTTATTTTTCAATAAGTACACAACGTTATCTCGATTCGAGTGAATCCGTATCATGTACTCTATATAAAGGTTAAGAAAAATCGTGTACGATGCCCCGAACATATTACAATTGATATGTTTTTGATGTAACCGCCGTGATGATATATGCTTTAATTAATACTTGCTGTTACAAACAAAAGTGTACGTGCCAGCATCATTGATCGTAATGTCAGGTTGGAAGCTGATCATATAATATTCCGTTGTGCATTGTGACACATGTATTCGATTAATACACATGTATATACTTTTTGACTTTAATACACATATAACCGATTCATGTATCGCCGATACTTGATTAGAAAGAACGTCGCTATTTTTTTCAACCTATGTACATACATACATACATTCATATATATATGTACATATTTTCGATCGGTTTGAGGGGCACGGCAGCGCAGCGTCATGGCCATGAGCGGCGCTCTTTAAAGTGTTATTTATAGTCGTAGGAGCGCGGGTCATTGCGGCATACAATTAACGTCAAACATTCATATTAACACGTTCATTGCCTTATGACGCACTGATTTGTGCATAGGGTTACTGCCGGATAATTATGCCAAGCGGTTTTGACAACTCGTGCCGAACTTATTTTTATACACTTAGTTCATTATTTTCATCAGAAGTCTATTTGCAGATCCATCATCCTTCATGTGATCGATTAAACATATATATATATATATATATATATATATATATATATGTGTGTGTGTGTGTATAATGTATAAATGTATATATATATATATATATATATATATATATATATATATATATATATATATATATAGAAAGAGAGAGAGAAAGGTAGATAAATACATAGATAGTTAAAAGAGTTTTAATGTGAATTCAATTAAAACTCATTAGGTGATCAGAAAAATTTATTTAAAGAATAAAGTCCAGTTTTATTTTCTCTTTACAAAGCTCTTGAATTATTTCTTACATTAGTCTCTCTGTCTACATAGGAGGATTTTCTTGAGATGATTTTGTCTTGTTTTGTAGTGTTTTTCCCCTTTTCCTTTGAGCTGTGTCAGGTTTCATTGACTTCTCCCTTGGGTACGCCACTGTATATTCATATATATATATATATATATATATATATATATATATATATATATATATATATATATATATATATATATATGAATGAATGAATAATGAAAATTCAGAAAAATTAATTTTGACTTTCATATCTCAAAGTGGTCATTTCTGCTAACATTAAACATTTTTTTTAAATGAAAATTGTTAGTCTTAAATTATGAAATAGTCATCTGTTCCTTTAAAATATCTATATAAGTCAATGCTTGATCATATTCTTTTATTTAAACAATGAGTTAATTTCTCGGATGTCAAAATGACAATCGTTCAGTTATAAATGTGTCCATAAAACACAAATAACTTAAAATTTATGTCAGTTGTTTTTATTAAAACATTCGATTCTTTAATCGAAAGTTTAGTAATTTATATCCATCAGAATATTTGTCGGCGTAGATAAAATAACAATTTGTATCAATTACTTCTACAAATTGATAAAAAAATATACCAGATTGTAAATAGCTAACTCGTTAAATCTTCTGTACAGTAAGTTTTTTTTTAAAAAAAAAAACATTTATCCATTTAACTGATTTGTAACCGATTGAAAATATTCTCAAATCCCAACACTCGAAACAATCGAACGCCATCTAAAATCTAATCCGTTCCCAATTTGACTTTAAACTCGCGCACGGATCAGCAGCGACGCTTGTCAGTAATCAACGACTGTCATTCATTTTTCAAAGATTTGATTTAATTTATCAAATATCGTCGACGAACCGTAGACTAAAAATCACTGATCCTACAGTTTACTTATTCAATAAACGTCTAATTACAATATTTAATTTAAACATTCTTATCGCGCACTTCTCTAATTTTCTAAAATATACATTTTTTTGTATCACACTCGATAGACAGTCTGTAAAAACAACAATTATGATATAATAATTAAAAATTATTAATGTTAATGTATAAATACTATTTATGCAATATGTTGACTGATTTATTTAGCAAATTAAACAATTTTTTTCAACATATATATATATATATATATATGTATATATGTATGTATGTATGTATATAACTGTGTATGTATTTCGAAGATAGTGCATTCGAAAAAAAAAATGTTTCAACAAAAACGCGACGTCATTTACGAAGCGGATAGTAAACACACAATACTTTACAGCCGTTCGAAACGACTTGTAAGTAGCCAGAACTTAGTCGAATGTGTCCTTCACATCACGACCTTTATCATTATAGAAATAAATAAATTATTTATACATCAACTATTATCTACGCATCTTCGATTATATTTATATATATATATATATATATATATATATATATATATATATATATAT
The DNA here is from genome assembly GCA_034766995.1 of Acanthacorydalis orientalis. Classification (NCBI taxonomy): domain Eukaryota; kingdom Metazoa; phylum Arthropoda; class Insecta; order Megaloptera; family Corydalidae; genus Acanthacorydalis; species Acanthacorydalis orientalis. The sequence continues at coordinate 30,298,618 of CM068321.1, read as the reverse complement.
ATATACATATTTATTTCAAAAAACGTTTTATTAACGTTTATTAATTTCTGATGAAACTTATATGTAAACACTTAATTGGAAGTACGCACTCCATTAGTAAATTTATTTACTAAATAGTTCAATAACTCTCTACTGACATTATTTACACTGAATATGATTATATTTAGTATTTAATACGTGTCTATCCGGCACACACACACACATACACTTAAACATTAAATGTACTTTGTAATGTCATAATACTAAAATATATAATAACCGTATGAGAAACTGTTCATTGTACGTACGTTCATGTTTTTATGACTTGTTAATTATTTCTTTAAATCATGTTCGCGCACGTACAAATAATTAGAAAGTAACAGGACTTCATTTTTTGAACTTTGAATTAAATAAAACGAGACTGTCTTTAATATTTTTTTTCATTGTTTTCTGATTCCATTCATTTTTTTTCTATTATGATTGTATTCATTTATAAACATATGGGATATGGTAAAGAAATTCCAAAGCTTAGTTTTAGTTCAAAGAGAATATGCATGTCTTATTAAATTACATATCCTGTCAAAGTAGCATCATTTGAATGATACGAATCTGTCCTAGCTATCCTGCTCCATTCTCTCATCATGAATCATGCAAGTTTCCAACTATTACACGACTGAATCTTTTGATTTGTCTCATTTTAATGTTCGGAATGTTGACGGATCTGTTTCACTTTAGCTTCGCGTTGATTTTGCGAACAGAAAAAAATATCAGGCACAAGATTAGGCGAATACAGAGAATGTAATGTATATGAATTTATTTTAGTGTCGAGAATTCTTAAATGGAAACACCAAAAGGAACTTTTTCATTATACAAACGTTCATTTTTTTCACATCTCTTGACGGTTTCTTCAAAGTGTGTTCTTCAATTAAATCAATAATTGTTTATAAAAGTCCTCATTGATCCAATGAAGTTCTGACACTGGCTAAATCTACTTTTACAAATGAATTTTATTTTTCATATAAAATTTCTGATCAAAAATGTTCACTAAATCATTATTGATCATTTTTTAATGATGCTTAAGCGGATTTCGATGGCAATTCTATCGGGTTTAGGGTAACAGAAAAATCTGGCTGGCTACTGAACCATTTAATATAAATTATTGATAAATAATACCTTAAACATCAACGAACACAATAAATACTGATTTTAAATTTAACTAATAGGCAGTGATAACAATATGTCATGATTTGTAAATAGTTAAGATTTCATGTCACTGATGGCTTATATTGTGTTAAAGCATCATCAAAGGGTTTTAATTAGTAAAAGTATGGATGCATTGTTATTCAGATAGTTATTTATTGATTTTAATTGTAAATAAGCGAATAAAAGATGTCGATGCACGGCGGTCTTGTTTGGAACATTGACGAGTGCTCGGCTGGTATCTTTTTTCAGAAGAAAAAAGTAAAACGTCTACTCATGAGAATTCGGGACACTATGTAAAATTTTCGCAAATAAAGAAATTGGCTCTCAAAAACAAATTATCGATTTAGAAAAAAAAGAGGCGATAAAAAACAGGGTTAACAAAACAGAATTCAATAATAAGTATGCGAAGCGTTTCAAAATATCAATAAATAAAAAACAGTGGTACAAGTTCACATCGTCGCACTGACAACATTATTCATCGGAACGCATTTTGCAAAATTTTGTTATGAAACGATAACCTCGCATGAATCCAGAGGTCAGTCGTGCGATAAAAGTTGAGACGTTGAGAATTAGTTGATTTATGTGTTACAACTACTGTACATTCGTGCCGATATCGTTCCAATTTATCATTTCAATTTAATTGATAATGTTATTGTCCGCCGCATGTCAATCATTATACAGTTTTTCAGATTACTCGTGTTATCGCCGTTCCTGCTTACTGACTTACGCTCCATATCTCATCCGTAATGAATGTTTATTGAACATAAGTGATTTTTAGTGTTATCATTAATAATGTATGTGTGTATTGTTTGTTATTTATTTTTATGACCCATTTATATTTTCGAAAACGGTAATTTATGTCTCCTTATCGTCACCACATGTATTAAAAAGAAATAAATATTTATTGAATGAAAAAAAAGTTCAGATAAATTTATTAGCCCATTAGAATTAAATTAGCTCGATTTCGAGGAACCGGTGGTAACTAGAAAACACCACAAATATCCAATTAGTCATATGTTATTATATCGTATAATGCAAATCAGATTTTTGATTGAAAAATAAAGCGGTCTGTTGACTGGTTCGTTTTATATAACGTCGTTGTTGCTTGTTTAATTATTCAGTTTAGGCGCCAACCCCCGGGGTACTTTATGCCAAGTCACCGTATAACACGTCAGATCAATACCTTAGTACATGTGTAATAATCGTAAGTCAACCGAGTGCAGACCTGAAAGATTTGATAACCATGTATGGAAATTTAAATGGTTTACACACCTTACATTACACACACACACACGTGTATATATATATATATATATATATATATATATATATATATATATCACAGTTACTCAATAACATTATTTTAATGTTTCCTTTAATTACTTTTTATTTTTAATAGCAACTGAGATATTGTAATTTTTTATTTGCATGAAAAATCGTTTAGAAGTATTTATGCTGATAAAAAAATATGTGAACAGGTGATTCAATACAAATTGACTGATAAAATAGTTCTAATCAAATGGTTTTGAAAATAAATATGTGAATAATAGTGAGATTTACAATCGAAAATCTTCTTGACAATTTGATATAACAGTGTTGAAAATTGAAATAAATATATATATATATATATATATATATATATATATATATATATATATATATATAAATTTTCTTTCTTCTTAGATTGCATTAATCACTTTTGATCAAATGGCACGAAGAAAGTGAATTTTAATCATTTGGCTGGGAAGATAAATGACTAAAATTTTGAAAAGAAAGGCAGAGTCATTCTGATTTTTTTCTCCATTTCACATCTTTCTTAAATTTAATCTTCTTGTTTCTACTTGTAACTTCACTCGTATAGTAAATGCTTATAAAAGTTAATCAAGAATTGCGCAAGCACATTTTTTATACCATACCTTTTAATAACGCATAATAAATTTATGTGCTAATGGAGTTGAAACGCTTTTCATGGCTTTTCTCACTACTTTGATTTTAAAATCATAAATTGATTGCTGCATTTCATATGAATTACAATTTCTTGGATATTATGAATATTTTTAATGTAGCAGTATTTTCTCTTTGCCTTGTACGATTCATTAATCGAATGGTTCAGACAATGTCCTTTCTCTGAAAGCACTTCTACTCTCCGAAATAACATTGAGAAAAGACCATTGATACCAACGACTATTCGCTGACACTTTTTTTATAAGAATAAATATCGTGTGAATAAATTCGTGTCTGAAATTGTTAAATGTTTTCATTATTTTTTTGACATTTGAACATATTAAAAGGAGTATTAATAAGGAATTTAAATGTAAGAAAATAATATCGATCGGTATCATCGATTTGAGCATCTGAATATTTCTGATCTAAACACCTGTACATTTTCGAACACCAATACGAACTGTTTGTTTAAAAAAAATGTTTTATTTATAAGTTTCTATCGACTTTTTGTCCTTTTACATTCGTAGAACTCTGTATCATTGTGCTTGTACAGCACAGTATGGAAGCTTGATGTTTATGACAACTAGTGAGTGAATGTTTTACCGCACAGTTTCTTAAACGGTTTGTTTTATCTTATTTAATTAGATCTTGGAAACAATGAAAAAGTTCACAAACACAGTACGAAACGTGAAATTTTAAGTAGTCGCACCGACACTCGTTTAACACTAGAGATAAAAAAACTTGTGTTCAGATAAAACGCAAATATTTTTGTACGCGCGAACACATCGAGAGATAGACATTTGTGTGAACGTGTAAGTCATTTGACAAATAAACTAAAAGACGTTATTATAATAATGAAATAGAGCGTACATGTAAATTCTCGATGAAGCGACTAATGTCGTTTACGTTGCATAGAGGAACTGGGTAAATAAAAATATATATGTGTTTCTGTTTCGTCCGACTATTATTATTACAGAGATATCTACTTTGTTTTAGTGCCGACTAGCTTTTGGCATGTTTCTACAATTTTCAGTTTATTAATACAAATAATTTCGTGGAAATGGAAACGATGAGGAAACGGCCAATGAAACATTGCTAATTATACAATTAAGTTGTATAAGATGCTGTTGACATCGCCTACAATTCACATATGTAATGTGAAAAAAGTGTTTATCTAGATATTAATATTATTTACTGTGCATAAATAGTCATGGATGAACGTTACAGTTAATGCCAGGATTATAACCGAATCTAGCATTTTAATACTAATTTAGTTTTTTTTCTCATCGTTGAAACCGAATACTGTTTTTTCATAAATTTAATTTAATAATATTTAAAATTCGAAGAGATGTGTAGCTATATAAATATTTGTGCCTAGGCATTAACGATGAAAATTATAATTTTTTTCAGAATTTATATTTTATGAAAGAGATCTGTATACATATTTCTTGTAAAATGCGTGGTATAAAAATAAGACATTAAAAAATTCAATACACATATTTTTCTAAAAGGATCAGATCGAATGTTTTTTTCCAAATAATTACATAACTTGACACGTTGCTTATCTCATAAAATCCACAATTTATCGTAAGTGTTCAAACTAATATACCAGAACATGAACTGATAACAGAAACTATTCACAATCTATAAATTATCGTTTTTTTTTGTGTTTAAAAAACACATCAGCGAGTGTAGAAATAAATAATCCGTATTTCTTCTATCGGATTCACTGTGAAATATCTAATAAACGATAAATAATTACAGCCATTCATACACCTACACGGCTACTGAATTATAAATATAATAGAGACACGGTATATATTTAACAACGGACATCTACATAATTCCGTCCGGTGTTGCTGTATAGAGGACATTTTCAAGTATTGAAAAATCGTTAGTTCGGCATGTCGTTTCATCTCTTTGGTCGATAACATCACTAACTCTAGCATAGTTGAGGCTCTTTTGCCACTTCTCGGCCGCTATCACTAAAATTAGGCGTGAGCTCACGTTGACACACACACACACATTAATATACATAAAATATTCATATGTAGATACGTATACAACACTCCTTTTCACTCGACGACTTTTACCACAATACACACATCATCTTTTTTGGAACATCGATTTTTTTTAAAAAAATATGCGGAATTTATTCTGTATTCTTAGAAATAAAAAAATGAAAAAAAAATATTTTTCTAAATCAGTCAGATTAATCTTTGTCTATACTCCATCTTTTATCGATCCTTTTCTCAAATCTGCATGCTTTTTTCTCTACATAAATGTTATTTTACTTACAAACGGCCCCGTTTGAAATTAACGTTTTTCAAACAGAAAGCTTTCACGTATCATTCAATGCGCTGCACTTAATAAAAATCGATATCGTGACATCGAAATGAAATACAGCGATCCGTGTATAAAACACACGAAGAATATTAATGTGTCGAATGTAAGAGAAAAAAAGAAGTACTCGACCGTACTCGGTCAACAAAAGATTGTTTCTCATACTATGTGCAGTGTAGTGTGTTATCTTTTTGTGCAACAATACGGTAATTGTGTCATTTATGCCCCGTGTACCTCGCTTCCATCGTCGATAAACGCTTTGAACTCGCCGCCAATGATACAATCGTCTCTCTCTCGCATTTATGCTTATAAGCATTTATTGACGCAGTGCACGCATTCACGCATTTTTTTGCTCCTGCATAAATTTCACATAAAAACCACGTTGACTCATTGTATGTATGTATGATAACTTGTATGACTGAATATCTGGAAATGTTTTAAATTCATTTTTAATTGGTGAGTTGCAGAAAATATTATCCAGTGTTCAGCTAATTAAAAACGCTATATATATATATATACAGATAAATATAATCTTTCTTAAAAAATTCTTATTTTATTTCATTGTTTTTAAAATTATAATTTGAGTTGAAAAGAATTTTTTAATAAAATTTTCAGTTTCGATCAGCAATAGACGTTCAAGTTCGATAAACAATTTATCTTTCACAATATAATCCTGAAACTATTGCTCAACTCTTATCAATTCAATCTTGTCATTGCTCAACTCAATAAATTTATCATTCTTCCAACAAAACTTTCTGATTAAAAATGTTCAATAATTGATTGTCGACCATTTGTGATTGTTTGTTCGCATTTCGATACCGATCCCGTACTTTATAGTTCTGGGTTACAGACAATTTTATTAGTGCCCTGAAAATGATCGAAATACGTGTAAACAACAACCAGACAGAGTCAATAATAAATTAATGAACATTTTCGGTCTGAAAAAATGAGTGAATTAATTTGCGAACTTTCGGATTTTTATGAATCTTTTAGTAAATTAGAAATACAAATGTAAATTTTATAAAAGTAGTCCTAAGAAATTGTTCAAAATATCATAGTAATATAAACTGTTTTTAAAATATATTTCCATTTTTATAACTTAGCTGTAATGTTATTTTTTTATTGTATTCTGTTATATCGTATTGTGTCCTTCATTCATATTCTTCATTTTTCTTTAATGTTCTTCATTCTTCTGAATCATCAGAGTGCATCCTCAAATACTAGTTCTAACATATTCGTTATGTCCAGGAAGATATGAGACAGTCTTGATTTTCTACCTGAATATGCCACAAGTGCTGAAACTAACAGTTGAGAACAGAAATTCAGATGATCTAGAAGTATGAAGACAATTAAGGGGAGCTCTCTTCAACTATATGAAACTGTTAAAAGATATATTTTTTATTTAAATTTTTCATTTTTAAATCTGTCGCAAAACATGAAAATAATCCGCTTTTTTTCTGAAAATGTCTGTAAAGAAGTCATATTCAATCCCAAATCTGAATACTAACATTTTTCAATACTAAAATGTATTATACTTTCATTTTTATGGTAAACTAAAAACAGGTATTATTGAAAATACTGTGGTGAGAATACATTTTTTCACAGAATTATAAATTAGTTTTTACTTCCTTTTTCTGGAATTTATAAAATTGAAAGTTCTTTTTTGGTCAATTTGTTAGATTTGTAATTCGCTCTCGACAAATTAATAAAATTTTAAACATAAAGAAATACAGCGACGCTCGTTTTATAGAAAACACAGTTTTCCCAAATTAGCGACTGGGCCCTTTTTCACACTTGTGACATATCGTATAGATTTCCTATACCGAAATTGTTATTGTTAAGAACAAAACAGATATTTCGATTATTCTGTTGCTCAAATTATTGAGCAAGAACGTACATGATAGCAAAACAGTCGGTCAACAGCCTGACTGGCTGGTTTGCTGCACTGCCTACTCGGTGTTAGTGTACCTGCCGCCTGCCTGCCTGCGCAGCTAACAGTACTTTCCATATTAACTTCTTGACTAGACAACACTTGCTGGCTCGTTGTCGTTGCGGTCGCATTCTGTGGGAAAAAGTTACACACACGTGTCTTTCCTCTCTCTGATCATGTACCTTTAAACGAATGCGTAATTGCATTCCACGAAACAGACATAACTATGTAACGATTTGCTCTTTTTTTGTTGAAAAGAAAAGTTTATATACACACACACATATGTGTATATATATATATATATATATATATATATATATATATATATATATATATATATATATATATATATATACATAGGTAGATAGTTTAACCTCAATTCTTAAAACCTATTATTTTGAAATATGTATGGATTGATGTACATGAGAGTCATTTTTTTAACAGTTTTTGCAAAAAAGTAAACTATGTTAAAATAACGAGATAAAAATGATAAAATTTGTAGTTACAAGTCTGTTATGCTATGAAAAAAAATGATAGTTGTAATAATATTATAAACTGAAGGCATAAAAGAACTGTGTTTATAAATAAATGAGAAACAAACAAATTAAATGAGTAAGAATCTTTATTGGAATCATTCCGCAATTATCGTGCAATAAAAATGTTGTATAAACGTTTCTAAACCATCTCGTAAATAAATATGTAACCTGTAACGTTCTGCGGTCAGATTGGGTCTGTGGTAAACAACCATTTTTGGTGGGACGAGCTAGCTCAGTATGGAAGAGAAGAGTATTTCAACAAATCACGTGTTACAACATATTGTACGACAACGGTGCTCTTTTAGTTCATTCATCTAACCGTAATAAAAATAATCATGAATGAATGAATGAACGTTCATCAGCCTGTGTGATGATATTTCTTCTTTAGGTATGAAATGGTGCTCTGTTCAGACAGATTCTAATTACTAACATGTGCTCGAATACTATTTTCTAATATGTAAACAGCATTTCAATTGAAAACATGTTGGATTTCAGCATCGTATAAAAGAAATGTCTATTAAAATCTATATCAATCGTACATGAAATCTTTTTATACAACGGAATTCATAATCTGTACGGCCTATTTAAATTTGTTTGTCATTATTTTGTGTACAAGTCGAATGTGAAATTTCAAATGTCAAATAATATCCGGTCTTGTATCAAAATAATTCAAAAATTTCGTAAGACGGTGCTGCTGTATGTGAACTGAGTGGAATGTTCGATTATATATATATATATAATTAAAAATGTACAATAATGAAAAATACAAGTAAATTTACTTTTATTCATTTGTGTTCAGTAAATAGCTCCATTCGATGTGAGATCCTGTATAAATTCTAAAAGATATAACGGAAATCACCAGAAGATCTTATCGTTTATATAAAAAAATGATCGAATTTGATTTTTTTTGTATAAAATTACATGTGTCTATCCGTTATATTTATTGATTTTATTATACATTTAATTATCAAAATATTGAGGTTGAAAATATTATAATTGTATAAAGCGAATAAATTACTATTATATCGATTATTTAATTTGTGCACACTTTGTTACTGTATTGATTTTTCACGATTATAAAACCGTTCATGTATATTATTACGGATAATGTACTTTTCAGGTCAGCGAATTGAAAATGTTCTTTATTTATTTATATATAAAACATTCATTAGATTTTCTATCGTTTTATTTTAAAAATGATAGCATGGCTGTACAAGTAACCATCATTGCAACATTCTCAGTCTATATATTATTATGCTGTAGATTTAGGTATTTTCTAATTAAAAAAAGTCAAAGTAATATATATATATATATATATATATATATATATATATATATATATATATATATATATATGCTATAGAAATAAAATAATTTTTTCATCCATTTTACAAGAGTAAATGATATTAATTTGTGTGTATATTTGGGAAATAGGCTTTTTTTTAGTGTCTTAATCTATACTTAACAAAATCTCTTTCCAAACGTGTATTATTAAATTGGTAGGAAAATAATTGCTGTTTATGACTTTCAAATTCATATATATATATATATATATATATATTTTCTTTATTGATTTTCCTGGCTGTTGTATGTTATCCAGAAGTGTTGTATGACTTACACTTAACTTTCGTGCAAGTCGTCGAATTGTTGTGCGTGGTTCTGATCAGCTAACGCCTTCAGTTGGTCGTTGTGAACTGAAGAAAAACGCCCGCGACCTTCTTCATCTTCAAGACTCGCTCATCCCCAGTACACAATTTTTGGAACCACCATTTCGCTGTATGTTCATTAATAGTACCCAGACCAAAAGTATCGTTTAGTTTACGAGCAGCATTGTGGTAAAATTCACTTTCACAAGTGAATTTTTCTCTTATCTCACAAACATTTTTCGAATCAAAAATGTTCAGTCAGTGATTATGGATCGTTTTTGATTGTGGTTTGTGCACGTTTCTATGAAGATACAATCATTCTCAGAGTATTCAAGTACAGAAAATGACTTATTTATACATCAACGCTATAAAAATGATTGCATTGCTGTCGAAATCCGTACAAATGACAATTAATCATTTGTAGAACATTTTTAATCTGAAAATCGTGTATTTTGATGGCAATGGTCTTTAGAACACTGAGATTTTTTAAAAAAACAGATTTCCCTGTGTCTTAACACTAGTATAATATTATGTCATTTTTCTGATCACAAATGATCAGTAATTGAATACATTTTTGATCAGAAAAACGTTTGTGTTCTCTGCGGGTGAGAACAGAATTCATTTGTGAAGCCAGTGTCAGAACTGACAGCAGATTATTCAACAGTCCGGTCTGTGATCAATTTAAACAATTCCGAAACGTGTGAATCTGTCTTTTTTGTTTTAATAATGTTTTAAAATATGTCTTGCCGTTTGTTTCGCTATACTTGAAAGTTTATAATAAGAAATAAACCGTACATTCGTTTTAAACGACTTCAATTCGTATGAATTCATGAACGGCGATTCGCAACACTGCAACCCGTGTAACGACAACGCGATGTCGGCGGTCTGACCGCCGGCAAATGTGCAGCCGCGCGCTGCAGCCCGTTGTGGCGCGGCCGTCAATAAGGGGGAGCCGTCGTGCATTGCATTGCACGAGAGTCGTGTGGCGCCAGTCGCCGATGCCAAACGATGCGAGACGCACGCAGAATCTGGGTCAATCACTCACTATATTCACTATATGTATGGTCGATTCGCGACGGCCTGTGCGGCGTTACATTATATCGTACGGAGGGGACTGACATTGAGGGTTACGGTCTTGACACACTCATGTAGAAATCCACATTGAAATTACAATTACTTATATATATATATATATATATATATATATATATATATATATATAAAAATCAAAGTTGTTCACAAAAAATGTTTGATGATGACTTATTTATTTATGACGTCGAGGTTTCTATAGTACTCAAATATGTTTATCTCATATGTACAATAAACGTGCAATAATCTTCAAGAATATTTTTATAGACATACTAACATATATATTATATGTATCCATGACGACGACTTATTTATTTGAGACGTGGCTTCTATGATACCCAAATATATTTATTGTTTCTTTCGGCTACATGTAGATGCTTATTAATTGACAAGTGGGCTAGTGTACCGAGCAAGAGGCAAATCCCCCTAGTGTATATATATATATATATATTCTCAATCTCATCTTAAAGTTTTACGATTCTTCAACCAATATTAGGCCAAGAAGGCCAGTGATTAGATTAATAAATAGCACATGTGTATTTTTAATAAAATCAACGTTTATATTGTGAAAAGAGAATCTTCCCCTTAGTTATTCTCGTGTCAGTTAATCGTACACTTTAAATGTACATTCCTCGAAATCCGTACACGTATGGACATCAATCATAAAACATGCAATAATGAAAAGCAAACAATAGAAATTATACTTCAGAATAATAACAAATAAAAACAAAATTGTTGTAAATAATGTTTGTTATTGTTTCTGTATTTTCTGACATTGATGGTCTATGTATATTTTCAATGTACTGTCAAAATTGAAAGTGTTCTGAGCTTGCTGTATACTTGATTAGTAATATATTTTTTCAACGACGAAATTCCAAGTATTTACAGATATCTATAGTAATTACTCCACCGATAAAATATGATAAATGGTAAAAAAACAATTATATTTTGTAGAGTCAGTCAAGACTATAATTTTTATTCTAATTGCAAATAAAAAAGTATATAAATATATTTTACAAGGAAAAAACGTACCTATTTCTCATTCTTTTGAAAAGAAATAACGTCACTTGTAGTGTAAATATTTTCACGTGTTCCGAAATACACTTTTATATAAATTTTTCGCAAATATTTACATACATATTTCTCGGTAATACGAGAAATATCTTTTCATAAGTCTATTTTTTTTACTTTTACATGTTTTAACACTTTAAGCTTTTTGACTTATTATTCTAGTTGAGAAAATGGAAAAAACTTAATGTTTTATAACAAAATACACTAATTATGCTTCGATTTAAAACAAGTTAAAACATAAAACGGTTTATAGATACCTGTCTTATAATCTGTTTTCATATTTTCTACATTTTTTAATTTGTATCAATAAGTCTTCATTTTTGTATCAATAAGTACAAACATGTATTTCTTTTCACACCCGCCCTTACTGTAGTTTCAATCAGTTAAAATTTGTAGACTGTGTGCATTTCTTTAAACTATTAATATTTGATATAAGTAAGACTGGATGATTTATAAAGGTAATCGTTAACCATAGAATGAGTAAAAAAATTAAACATACTTTCATGTCTATTTATATTCATAAAAAGTAGATAGCATTCTAGAGTTAATCAGACCGTGTTTTAAACTTACATATTTTTGTTATTATCATTTTATATTTATTTTTTTAATTAATTTAATGCTTGTGTTAGGTTGATAGAAAAATAATTGCGGTTTATCACTTTCAAATTCGTACACATTTACGCAATTATTTTCCTACAAACCAAATGTTTTCTTGTACTGTGTGGAGAGATTAAAATCACATTAGTCTGTTTTTATAATAAATACGGTTATTTACATTTTAGGATTAGCATAACTTATAGTCCTTGATGCACAACTGTTAATGATGCTTTTTGCATATATATATATATATATATATATATATATATATATATATATATATATATATATATATATATATAAAGGCATACATAAATACATACGTGTACATTCATTCTTGAATGTGCAACCTACTTACAATCCGCCGTTTGTTCGTATCTGATCGATCCTCGGTTGTATAAAACAAGTGCAGAAAATACTGAATATGTGAACGAGTCGCTCTAACGAGCATAAAGTATTGCATTGCATGCCTCCGATGTTGACACATAAAAGCCACAGTCATTTGTCATGCCATTAGACGGGCGCGCCTATGACAGACATCGGCATCGGACACTGAGTTTTGCCGAAAGCGTTTTACTTTTTGCGTCCGCCGCCGTTTCTAGTAGTCAGTTAAAGACACCGCCTTTCCACTTAACGCTTGGCTCCAACATAATTAAAGCAGGACGCAATGATGGTAGACTGTGTCATAGTACACTGACCCAGTGGCGACTCGTGGGGTATTCGTTGCCGTCGTCATTGAAAATTTCAATTCAATAATCGAATTCACTTGTGCTACACGTACACAAATACATGGACTGATATTCGGATAACTCAATTTGATTTCATTTCAACGATTAATTAACTATCTGAATGGTATTTAGGTTGAATAGTTTCTTATTAACGCCTGAATCACTTCTTGTAAACTGTTTAATACTCGAAGCCCTCCAATATATTTAAAAAAATCGACTTGTTCGATCTGTAAAACGATTATATGATAAAATAACTATAAAGCAGACAATGCTGCTGTCGGGCATGTGTTTTACGTGGTTTTTATATGAAGACAGATACAATCACCTTGGAACAATACAGAATACCTGGAAAAAATACATTTTCAAAGCAGTGAAAACAATTAATTAACTTCACAATTTTGCCAGTTTTCATTGCTTCTCTTCTGATTTTTAATCAGATGATGAACATGTTAGTTTTATTTACAAACTTAAAAAGGATTGTAAAAATTCGTCTTTCTGTGGAATTTATTGTGGTGTTTATTTTTTTTTTACTGTTTATATGTTTATTTTATCCAGTAATTCAAGAAAAATTTATCTTCCAGTTTATTAAAATCATAATATTATAAATACATTCAATATTCAGGCATAAAGTTATAACGATTATAAAAGCTTTACTGAAAAGCTTCTTAGAAATAACATTCAGAAAGTCTGTTTGTTTTTTTTTTTTTTTTGAATATCTTCAGTGTTATCAAAACGTATCTCTATTATTTCAAATTTAGTTAAGGAAACAAATATGGCGAGTAAAGAGCACGATTAAAATCTAAAACACGTTTGGATGTCAAAACTCATAGACAACAATAGTTGACACATTGTCATGTCTGGACATTGTCATACAAGAGAAACCAACTGTTTTATTCTTTATGGTTTGTGTAAACTCTTTGAATTATTTTCATTTTTTCAAAACTTTCAAATCACATAAATACAACAGTATTTATAACAATAATAATTATAAATACTGTTGAGGACAGTAAGACGAAGGGAGTTTTTTTTAAAAAAAATAAAAACAAATCTTTTATTTGTTACCGATCATCTTCCTCAATCAATTTTTGAAGATTTTAAGTATGGTTCATTATAGATGATGGTCTTTCATGGATAATTAAATCAGTTTCAAAAAAATATGTATTAAAGAACGAAAAAGAATGTAATTCTTCTTATTTAGTATTTATTTTTATTTGTAAATACAAGTGTTTGTCGATTTGTTTCTTTTGGACTCGTTTGTAATAATTTTTTAAGATCAGTTTAAGCACTTGTATTGACTCGAAAGGACTAGCTTGAGGTTCTTGAATCGTTTTCGAATTTATTGAAAGTGTGTTTGTATTAATATTTCAAACAGGGTTTCTCTATTTAAATAAATCGTAAAGAATTAATTTACAAATCTTTATTTAATTTTAAAAATTGATAATTAAAAAAGTATATTTTATTTTTACTTCTCTAATTAAAAAAGAACGGTGCTAATATCTTCTTTAATATTCTAAAATTAATTAATCTGTTTATCATAAAGAAACATTATGCAGTCGCTTATAATTCTGTATGTATTTTTTTTTAGAAAAGGGTTGTTTTTCTGATATATACTTTTAACAAATCTGTGTGGAATTCGTTTGCAAATTGCGTATTAAAAAATTACATGTCTGAAAATAACGTACACAGGACATATTTTTATAGCACATATCTAGCTTGAAAATCTGTACATGGCATTGTAAAATATTGTTGGTGATGGGTACGATATCGGATTTCATAGAACGAGCAGCCTCTGTGTTCACCGCACGTCCACGTTCGTATGTGTGTGTACTGATTTGCACATTTTCCTTTTCTACCAGTTTCCCGTTTTGGTCATGTGTGGCGCCTATGTTAAATTCCGTTGTGTTCGACGATGATTTCAGTTATACGCGAACAGGTAGTTCAAGATGAAATCTTGTGGTTCGAGAATCGTGTTTGCCCACACTTTCGTTACGTGTGTGTATAGGTTTTGATGAGTCAGTGGTCAAAATACTTGACTGATATAGACGTAGGTAGGGCCTGCGAGCCAATTTAACCATTCACAGTAAATATATTTCGTCACACCGCTTTATTATTGTGTTTTTATGGCCTCTCTGTATATTTTTTTTGCGCATTGCATGTCAATGAGTGAAATATTACCTTCGTATGTCTCCATTTAGTGAAGATATTTAATGCCGATGTCTGTTTTTATATGAATAATGAATTATTTATATGATGTTGCTCTTACAGTTCCTTATAACAAGTACTTCTTAGTTCGGAAATAAAATGAGAGAATATGTTAAAGTTGTAAAATGTCCTCACTGCAATACAAGGTCGTATCAATAAATTGTAAACTGTAACTTTTATCTCAAAAAAATAATATACATATATCGTTATCATGTGCTGTGTCCGTTAATGTAATTTCACAGTGATCCTGGTCATATTCGCAATTAGTCCTTTGTGAGCTGTGTCGATTCTAGTCGAAGTAAAAAGTACGTTTCGAATGTACACAAATATTTATTCAAAAGAAAAAAAGTAAACACAAGAATTTGAATTCAGCTCGACTCTATGCCCGAGAACATGGGCAAAAAGTACAGAAAAAAATTAATTAAAACGAGATCGTTTTCGGATAAACGTATCGCATTTAAAAGAACGGGATTTAAATATTTGTCACTTGAAAGGTAACACGCTACAACTGCCTTATTAAGTAAGGCATTTCAACTACCCTCGCTTGATATATTTTGGCGTAAACATTTGTATTTACCGTGTTTAAGGCCAACGCGTCGCGTCGCGTGACGTCATGCCAGCAACGATACCGCCACAGCGGTGACGGCCATCTGCCGGCGCCAAGGCGCCGGGACGTTGGCATGTGCCACGCACACGACGTCTCGTTAAGGTGTGCTCTAATCCAATCAATTCAACAGCACTCGTGTATTAAATCGAGTAATGCATCGAACGAATATTACTTTGTTCGGTCTGTGCGGTTTTTTTTCCTTATATAATTCGTGCGGTGTTGAGAAAGGATTTGAACGCGTCCCGGTTTAATTATTTTAAACGTCGGTGATCGATTTCTGAAACGGTATCGAACAATGAATCTTATCTTCAAGGTGTGACGATGGGCAGACAACATTACGAGCGGTTGTTTCTTTTTTTATTCGTTTAGAACAAGCACTACATAGTGATATTCTTAATAAGTTACTCTCTGATTTAGTACCTCAAGTCTGGTGGTAAATCTACACCCAAGATTTTCTATGAAAATCGTTTCATAATAATATCAGTCGCACCTTAAAAATTCTTGATGTAAAACGGGCGTAAAATAGATATTTTATTGCAGTTTTAAATAATATCTCTAAATGTTTCAAATAAATCAATTAATAATTAACATATTAGTCTAATTCAGCCTTCTCTCTCTCTCTCTCTCTCTCTCTATATATATATATATATATATATATATATATATATATATATATATATATATATATATATATATATATATATATAAGAGATGTTATATGTTTAATATAGTTAAAGGTGTTAAATACAAATATTCTTTAGAAAGAATATTAACACGCCTAATTGTATTCATTGATAATAAAAGGAAAAATCTGTATAAAGTTTATAAAATATTTATACAGAGACTTTGTAGTTCGTTGTTGAATTCAGTTATTATTTTTACTTTTAATGATGCCATTTTAAGTGAATAATCAAGTATTTAGCTTTACAATTAGCTTAAATTGGAAATTATATATATGTTGATTATTTGTCTAGAAATTAACTTATAAACTTTTTCAAAATCACTGTCGGTTCTATATTTTATATGAGTGATCATAGATTTAAGTCTAAACGGAAATGTGTTCACACAAGTTTAATGTATATATAAAAAAGTATTTGTTTATACCACACGAGATATATCTTTTTTTTTAAAAAAAAAAGATTATAAACGATTATGAATTATCTAATAAATTAAACATTTTGCGAATGCATGTCATGGGATGTTTCAGAATTAGGTCTTCATTGATTTAAAATCGTTCATCGTTTTCAATAAAATATTCTAAGGCCATTCCTTGTGATTATTTACATAGAAAAAAAAATCTAAATATTATGTTACTCAATTGTATATAAAGTTGATAAAATAATTTATATGTATTTATTTTCTTACATGTTAATCCACAGTAGGTTTGTCTGGGTCAGATAAGTTTTTCATGTTGGAATGGTGATGAATTGAATCTGTTCACTTGCTGTTCTTGCTCGATATAACAACAAAACAATAATGTTATCGGTTTTAAATAATAAACGTGTTTATGTAAATATTTATCTTTAAATTTAATAGGCTACTAGTACAGGATTATAGAGTGTTTGATTAAATTTTATCAATGGGCTCATTATTATACTATATAAAAAATATTTCATCGATATGTGTTCGTCGAATCAGTTCATTGTATGTAGGAATAAGTAATTAAAATATTTAAAAATACACTCTATTTCATGGAAATATTGAAAAGATTTCATGCACATTTGCCTGATCACGCCACCGTCACTGGAAAAAAAATTAATGATTATGATTTTAATTTTGTATAGGAGAGACAGTTCGTATTAGCAATCAATTTATTTTATATATATATATGTTTCCATTCATTTCTAATTATTTAAAAAGAATGAATATTTATTAAATGGAACAAAAACATATACGTTTCTGTCGATTACATTAGCATTCATCGCGAATTCGTATTCATTTTGATGGTGGAAATATCGGTTTGTTTTAAATTCTTGATACATTTGCATGTAAATTACGCACATAGATAAAAATATGTCAGAGGGAAAAAAAGATATATTAAAATTCGTCTCATGTCCTCTTTTATGCATATACACACATTTTACACCTGCCCCCCTATACATTTAATAAACCGCTACGTTATTGTTGTCGGATACAGTTGATACATACGGAAATTACAAGCAAGTCAACAGTGAATAATATGCCATTCTGGCGCCTTACATCCCGGATGTATGCGTTTTTTCCGTTTATTTAGTGTTTTTTATGTATGTTATTTTTTCTCCTAATTGGAAATAAACAACAACGATAATATAATATAGAAAAAACAGACTCGGTTGTGTTTCGTGCCGTTGAATTCAGCACAGTACATTAGCATAGTTAGGCAGGTGACACATTATAATGCGTAATTGTCTGTGCCCGTATGTAATTGTCTGTCGGAAGCCCCTATGTAATAATTGTTTGTGCTGGGAATTAGTTTTATTATTACATGTCTGGCGCCATGAAATATCAACACCGGTACCTGCTGGTTTCGTATGTGTAATATACACACATATGCATATAAATTAATTGGCTAGACGGAACATTTTTTTTTTTTAGAAACCACATTTGTTTTGTTCCAGTCTTGAATTTTTTCATATAGAAATTTATTTCATTGATGAATATATTACCTTTTAATTACACTGAGAAAATATCGCGTTTTTTCAAACGCTTTATTTTTATGAATTAATTACTCGCTGGATTAACCATGTGCTGGATTATAATTTATAATAGTTTTATTTAAAAGAAAAGATTATACGAAAATATTAAATTAATAAGATTATTATAATATGGAATTAATTGGACAGTCAGACAATGAAAAAACAAATCCACATGTGAAATATATGAATAATGTTTATATTATTCCAGTTTTCAATTTATCATTTATTTCTAGTGCTTGTAAACTTTATTAATAGATAAATGTGTTCGCTGTTTAAGTATGTTTCTACTCTATAAAATAGAATGATATGAAATAATCAATGTATAGACCTGGTATTAATGTTTGATTTTCTTTCCAGATTCAGAAATGAATGGATCGAGAGAGTGGTGTAAACTGGCCTATTGGGAATTAGCAACTCGAGTCGGTCGTTTGTTTCCTGTCGAATTGCCTGCAGTCAACGTATTTAGTGCTCAACCGCATGGAGATGGTCTTTGCCTTAGTACTCTTGCACAACACAGCTTTAGTCCTCCGCCCGAATCAGTGAGAAGAACTCGCGCCAAAATTGGATTAGGTATTGAATCTTTTTCAATTTTTTTTTTATTCATCAGTAATGGTTTGATCAGTTAATTTGACCGTACATTCAAATCTTTACAGGTGTAACGTTATCACAAGAACCTGATGGAGTATGGGTGTACAATCGATCCGAATCACCGATATTTGTCAATTCCCCGACACTGGACGACGTGGAATCTCGTACTCTGCTCGTGTACCGAGTACCACCGGGTCATTGTCTCTGCATTTTCGATCCGGTGAAAGCGGCGAACTGTAATTTCGGCTGGGATTTCGCAACATCTCAAGGTCCCGTCGACAGGAATTCCGTTCGGATCAGTTTCGCAAAGGGCTGGGGTCCAAAATACTCTCGACAAGAAGTGACGGCATGTCCGTGTTGGCTGGAAGTACTTCTCGCGCCGTGTAGGTGATGACTGCCCATGGTACAGTAGCTTCTTTAACTGTTCCGCATTTCACTGGAAAGAAATGCTACGGCAGCTCCGCGAATCGAGATCTGTACAGTTGAACATTTTGTGATTGTTAAAACAGAAGTCTTAATATTTTTGTACTATTAAAGTATTTCGTGTTGTTTTTATACAATTATATCTATATATGAAAACGAATTTAAATTCTATGAATAAAAGCAACATCGAAAGTGATCGAGGGACAACGCAAGAAATGTAATTTTCCTGTTTCCGTCCTGATGCCGTCATTACCTAATAATTTGATTCAGCCTGGGTCAACAGGGTTATTGAATAATATGGCGGCCTAATGAAAACACCTGTCATAAGATATTTATGAACTAAATGAAGTTTATTTAATAACAATTTGATAAAAAAAGATTTCTATAATATCAAAAAATTTAACTTATGAATGTACAGTGTATAGGGACAGTAACAAATTACTTACTACAATTATAATATTGGTTGTACATATAATGATAATAAATGTAAATTATGATGAGGTAAGATGAATGTTTGATGATTAGAATGGATTCATTGAAGATTATTTGATTTGTCAAAATTTTCTCTTTGAAATTGAAGAGAGAAATAGCGTATGAAGGAAGAATAGTAAAATGATTTCTGTCTGTGTGCAGCTTTTTTGGTTTTGGTTTGGTACAAAAGAAAAATATTTTTGAATCGAAGCTGAAGCTTGACCGCGCCCTGCGCACGATCGGGCCGATATGTGGATTTTCTACGTAGGACAAATATACCAAAGTATACGCTATGCAAAAATCATAAAAAAACATATGCATATATATTTTGAAAATGCGTACAATTTCGATTTGATTAATTGTTTGCGCAATTGATTAAAATAAAGTATTTGTAGAATAATCTTTCAGAATCGAGACTGATTTGTATTGGTTTATATTGTTAATAAATAAAATAATAAATCATTGTATTTAATTCTGGAAGTAAAATTGTACTTGTATTAATTGTTAGCTTATTTTTGTCTGTTATATTACTGTATACTGTGAGATCAAGTGCCTTTTACAATAATAGTATATTTCCTTCGTAAGGCAGATTGTGACCATTGAAACTTAAAGAAATTTCTAAAAAAAAAATGTACTTAATTTAGTTCGAATAATTATAGACGAAGAAAACGATTGTATGTTTCTTGTTCCGAATAACATACCTTGTATCTTGTATCATTCTCAAGAAAATGTATAGCAATAATTATTATAGATTGTCCTAATCTTAATAAGAGTTTTTTTCTAGAAACATACAAATTGTTTCCTGTGAATTTTTATAAGACATCTGTTTTATTTTCTAGAAGGAAATATGATTGCTTTTTATACTTTTCTTACAAATATTGTAATTGTAATCGAAATTCATTGTCATTTACAAAGAAATGTATGTAAAGTTTAATAGAAAAACCTTATTAAGTCTAGTGTGTGGGAGGGAAGTGTCGAGGCTTTCTCGTTTTTAGAAGATATTTTCAATAAATTTGACTATTGTAACGTGTTAAAACATAGATGTAATGTACATAAATTATGCTAATTCACTATTTAAATTAATATATATTTTTTTCAAAAGAGAAGATCACATAAAACAAAATATATTTAACGTTTTATCTATCATACTTAGAATGTAAAACATGGTCGATAAATATATAAAAAATTAATTGTAAAGGATAGTTCCAGCAGGTAGAATGTTTAATTTGACTCGCAAAAAAATATCAATCTCGTTCACGTTCATCAATAAAAGATATTTAATTTCTTCTTGTCTATCTTACATTTACCAAATAAAATTTTCGTAAGATGAGGATAGTTAATTATTCGTAAATATTAAATTTCATATGACCATCTTTGTTGTTCTTGTTTACACTCTAAAGGTGATAGGTCTATAGGAAAAAAATATTTGTATTTCTCTTAATCTTCTATTTGAAAAGTTTTGAAGTGAAATTGTCAGTTTATGTTTGTTATATCTATGACTTGAATAGAATAATATATATATATATTCTTATTTTTGAATTTGACTACAATTAAGAACAATAGATGCATAATTATACAGTTTGAAACAAGTACATTTAATAAGGTTTTTCTTATCAGTAACAAATTACCTAAAATTGTTAACATAAATTTGTATTTTGTATTTAGCATGAAGCTAAGCAACATTCACAAGTATCAGTTGAATGAATGGGATTCAAATCATCGACTTTATGTATATGAATTGTTAACAAAATAAACAGATTTAATAACATCACTGTATTCTGTGTCATATACATATTTCAAATCCCAATTATTTACTGGACATGTAACAATTATTACAGCAAGTTAAATTTATTTTAGTTTTAATTATTTGTTTAACATTATGGCATGTGGTGTATTGAGGAGTGATGATGATGCATCAGAAAGATATTGTCAATAATGTGATTGGAAGAGAATGTGTAGATTTGATTGTGCCAAACCTAGCCTTCGATATATATTTTTTTATACTTTTTAATTTTCTTATCTGACAAGAATACTCATTTATTACACTGTTTCTCTCAATTACCGAAATATGTTTTTCTCAAAATTGTTTTGATATTCGTTAATAAGTTTTTTTTCTGTGATTCTGATTATAATATCGAAAGTAAATCAACGAGAAATATAAATAAGATCAACAAGATGTATTTTTTATATTTATTTGTATGAGTTCGAAAATGGTGCTTGTTTTATTTAAACATATATGTAAGTAGAAAATCAACACTTTTTTTATTAAATACTCTCAGTAATATTAATTTCGTGAAACAATCTGAAATATCATAAAAAGTCAAATTCTATTTTTTATTATTTTTAAACACTTATAAAAACTGATTTTTTAACAACATATTTGTACTATTTTATTTTTATGTATATTTTTAACAGTTTGGATCACAATCAGTCATATTAAAAAAATCTTGCAATATCAAAATAATTTCAAAAGAAAAAGTTTATTGTTACCTCTGTTTTTTTTTTGTTATTTATTTAAGACAAATAAGATTGATTGAGCGTAGTTACATGCAAAGCTAGTTCATGACAATCATAAGTGAGACAGACCAGTCTAAATACTTGTATATAATATTGTAAATAAAGCATAGTAGAGGAGAGACACCTCATTAATAATTTATATAAATACATTAATACATCTGATATATCTGTTTTTATTGTTCTGAGAAACCTGTCATTATCTACTCCTTCAACCTTCACGAAATATTGTCACACTGATCAGATAAAATAGTGTTTATGTTGGAATTGATTTTAGTTTTTTAAAAAAATACGTACATACATACATACATACAGATATATATATATATATATATATGTATATATATATATATATATATATATATAGATATATATATATATAGATATGTATATAGATATGTATATAGATATGTACACAAAGGGAACATAATATTAATTTTTAAATAAAATAATCAAGTTAGCCGTTGCGCGTATACGTCATTACACGTATTGCAATTGTTGTTTTAGTTGTTTATTTAGTGAATGATTGAAATGTGTATACAATATAAATTATTCGTTTAAATATTAAATAATCATATAATATGAATAATTTAGAGAAAAATTCAAAGTTCGAATGAGTGATAGAACAGATTACAAAACATGAATATATGGAATGTTTATTGAATGAAATCAAAACATCAGTTTAGTATGATCATAAGGTATGTAAAATGTCAATTCATCGTTCTTGCTCTAATATGTTTATTTAAAATGAAATAACATTGTTAAATACAGTTTTAATTTTATTTACAATAATCAAGTATATTATAATGTGTAATATCTGATAAATATTTACTAATTATGTAACAATTAGTTTCTGTTATTGTACGAACACTTGTGCATATTTGTATATTCAGTTAGAAGAAGGATTTTGTACAGTTCTTAGTTATTTAATTGTTCTATTTTAAATCAAATGTAATTTAAATATAAATAGTTGGAAATTATAACATCGCCACAGGTAAATGTCATTCAATTATATTATATTTTACTAAATTTATATTGTGCAAATACATATTTAAATGCATTTTCTTTTTTGAACAGAAAACTTAAATCAAAGATTTCTTTATTGTTTTCTTAACACCGACTTTATATATCTACCTATCTGTTTACCTATATACATACATATATATACATATATATATATATATATATATATATATATATATATATATATATATATATTTATATATATTAGGAAAAGCATTAAAACGAAATATGGATGATTTAGGATGAGTAAATATTTACAATAACAATTTGTGTCTGTTTAATCTGTCGTCAATTGAAGAGTTTATTAATTATTGGTGTCATTTTAACATTTGAATCGAATTTTAATGCAAATTGATTTATGATGATTGATTTCAGAGTCAT
Organism: Acanthacorydalis orientalis; assembly: GCA_034766995.1. Classification (NCBI taxonomy): domain Eukaryota; kingdom Metazoa; phylum Arthropoda; class Insecta; order Megaloptera; family Corydalidae; genus Acanthacorydalis; species Acanthacorydalis orientalis. The sequence goes on along the minus strand of CM068321.1, from coordinate 30,274,668 downwards.
CTAAATATTACAAATAAAAAATCTCATTTATATCGCCATATTAAATACAACAAAAATCTTAAAGTTATAAACAACGCATTCATTTTCTAATCCCTTAATACATACAAATTAACATTAAATTTGTAATGATGTCACTGATTTGATGAAAATTGTTCTGGATATTTTTTTTTTTATAAAATTGTACAATAAATATGTAATCAAAGATTAATAATAACTAACATGATACAAACAATTATTTCACTGTAATGGTTTTCGATCTGTCTTTGGTAAAAGGATACACAGAAATCCGCACACTGAAAAGAATTTTAATTATAAATTCGAATAAATATCTATCTCTATATTCATATATGTAGAAACTTACTTAGTGTACCAAAACCGATAAAAATAAATGGCGGTAAACATCCTTGTGCTAGCAGTAAAGGAAACATTAAATTGCCAGACAATGATCCTGCTCTTCCACACATCATTGTTAAAGACACGGCCATAGTTCTGAAAAATGTATTCTAATGTGTATGCATATCGTTTTAAAAAAATAGAAAACTAATTTTATTTTTACCTTAAGTAAGTAGGTACTATGTCGATTGCTACTTGTATAATTGTACTAATACATACACTTGACAAACTTACAAACAAAGACGCCAGTGCAAGTAATGCAATTATATTTTTTGTCCAATAAATTGATATACCCATAGATCCAGCTGTTATGAATAATGAAACTGAAACAATTCCATAAATATATATTTTGTTGAAATAATTTTTGGTGCTCCTTATAAAGAGTATATGTCAAAGATAATACGTTACGACAAAGAAAATAAATTCTTAATAATATTTTTATTTTAATATAATAATGGTTTGTTTTTTTATCTGCGATTCCATCAATTTGTTGTATAAGTAGTCTTCGTTCTTTTAGATCATTTGAGTTTAATCAAGTGTACTAACTTAGTGTAGAGGTTTTACCAAAACAAAGCACACGTGCCAAAACTAGTAGTAAAAGACGGAAACTCGAGTGATCCAAAAAGGCGAAAATCAAATTTTGATTTCAGATTCAATGCTTAAATATTGATAAATTTTATTCTCATTGTAGCAACAAGATCTTTGTATAATTTGAGTGAGAAAAATCTGCATTTGTTGTTTGTATGAGTTAAAGTGAGAAAATGTGTGTTAATCCGTTTATAATGAGCTTCAAAGATTTTTATTTACATACTTAACATATTTCTTTTTCCAATGATATTCACAACTCCTCCCGCTCCAAAATATATAACTCCTTGTACAGCTCCAACAATTATCGATTTAAGATATGCATTTGGATTAATAATATTATCCTGAAATGTAATTATCTATTTAATAAACATCAGATTTCACTTTTTTTTTGTTTCTATGTATGTTTTAACATATCGATCAACGCTAAAAAATATTTACCGGATCGCAATGTCCGACATCAAACAGTGTCGCGTTCGTGGAAGACCCTAAATTCGATTGTTCTATAATATCACAAATCTTAATCGCAGTATCGTTTGTCTGAGGAACGAAATTTTCAACGATTGTAAATAACTGAGGTAGCCATAGACGCAGTGTATTCGTTCTAAAAAAATAATGTAAATGGATTATGTGAAATTTGATATTGATTTAATTATTTAATTTAATGTTTATTTACCCTAACATGGCGAAACATTGAATTAAAAATATTAATAAAATTCGCCATACGTAAGGACGTTTAAATAAATAGCGACTTTGTCTTAAATCTTTGAGGAAAATTTGAAATGCACTTTTAGTATTATCCACGTTATTTGAATAAACTGACTTTCCATCAGTATCGCTAATAATTGAAATAGGCTTGTTTGGAACTTCTTCGATCAATTCTTTTATCTATAAAAATATACTTATAATCAGTTTCTACTTCTCTTCTTTATACTCATATATAAATTACCGGATATGTTTCTGGTGGTAATCCTGAATTTAGAGAATAGATTCTTTTGAATACTTCTAGAGCTTCCTTATTCCTTCCCCTTGACATTAAATATTTAGGACTTTCAGGAAAAAAAGATATAGTTAGTGCAGCTATTAAACCAGGCAAACATACAATAGCCAAAAATATATTCCATGAATGTAAAACTAGAAAGTATATTAAACTTTTTCAATATTTTGTTAGTTAAAAACAATGATATAGAAACGATTTCATGTTTTAATATATTTAAAAAATAACATTAAACTTACCTAAATATCCTCCACCTATGACAATTTCTATATTCAGGGGAATTACCTGCCATGCTAAAAAAGGTATTGTTATATTTCCAATACTAAACCAAAGACCTGTTGATAATATAATACGAGCTCTGTGTTTTGCACTGTGGACTTCGGACAAATAGCTCATGAAAGCTGCGTATGGACCACAAATTCTTAAACAGAAAGGTTTTATGTATTTTTTATCATAGAAAACAATCTATATAACTAGACAAAAAGTAACAAAAAAATCTCACGGAAGCAACAATGGTTTATATATGCATCTATTGTCAAATATAGATAGATGTATTTTCTTTAAATCTGACTAGTTATTTAGATTTATGTTATAGACTAAAACTGACTATTCTTTTTTCATTACATTTTTTTATTTTTAACATGCGATAACCTAATTATGGTATTATCTTAAGATATTTTTCTTATTTTAACTAAGAGCTCTAAATAACTGGTTCTTTTTTAAGAATAAAATAATTCAAAAATTATCTGACAATTTTAGATAGAACTCAACGTTCTAATCATCTATAAAGAGTGCAAATATCTCAAATTTGTTCGTTAATATCTGGTTTTAATTAAAATAACTAAAAGCAAATAATTTGTTTCGTTTACTAATTTCTCAGTTCTGAAATCAAACATTTCAATACAATCAAAAAATGTCTCACTTTAGTTTATATTTTCATAATTATATTTCCATCTAGTTAACTATAACTTCTATTATTCAATAACTTGTAGATGTAAAGAATTGTTGGATTTGTGCTGATTTTCTGTTATCTTTTTACACATGAGTATATATACACAAGCTAGTATTATTTGTACTCCAGAAATATATTTAAGGTTTTAACCTGTATATTGTAATAATAATAATAGAGAGTATAATATCATAGATATAATACTTACGAACATCCATTTAAATATTTAATTACCAAAAGATAGTAGAAACTGAACGAAAATGTACACATGAAATCAAAAATACCAGATAAAAAATAACCGATAATTAGTAACTTTCTACGACCATATGTGTCCGTTAAAAATCCCCACATGAAGGCACTTGTAATCATTCCTGGAAAGATGAAATTGAATTTAAAAATATTATACTATAACTGTTATTTATGATTAGTATTTTACACAACTGAATGTATATTTAATATAACGTACCACAATACGTAATCGCGTTAAGCATTCCTTTTTTAAACGGTGTAAGGTTTAAATCACATTCAGCAGCAGGAAGAATGTACGATATACTGCTGGAATCGAATCCTGATGCCCAAGCGCATGGTAAACTGGCAAACATCAATAAAATATTAAAATATCCAAAGCGTGTTGCTTCGATTGCTGTCTCGAAATCAGCTGGCCCATTTATTGGTTTATCCTTTTTGTATTCTGAAATCATATGATATTTATTTGAGTTATTGTTGATTGGTTTTTAATATTGACTCATTTTATTTCAATATATATTTTTTTAGTTACACACTATTTTATTTTATATCTCTGTTTTATTTTTTACTTAGAAATAATAGTACAAATTTTTAAAATAATTTTTGTCTTTTTTTAAGAAAGCACGTTTTGATATTTATCGAAAATACAATTTGTAATCAAATTCACTGAAATTATCACTCTTCGAGAAGTAAGTATCGTTGTTAAAATGTTAATCATTTATTATAATAATCATCTTTATTTCGATTTTTGAGAACCACCAGAGTATTCCGAGAAAATATTTTTTCAGAGTGAAAAAGTCTTTTAGAGTGACAAGGCAAAGTGTCAAATAAATTTTTATTAATTGTATCTGTACCTCTATTATATTGTTATGATGACAAAATAATCAAAGCAACATGAATCACTGTTAAAATTTTGTCCGTTGTTTTTCCTTATCAGTAAAGAGATAAGTAATTAAGCTATTGTTTTAAAAATATAATATTAAAATTTATACAAAGAAAATCTATTTCCCATTACATAATTGTCCATAAATCCTAACTCGCACTTGTGTAATAAAATAATCAGAAAATCAGTCACCAAAGGCATTTTTTAAATGTCAAAACTTATTTTGGATAACACACGTTTTTCTTAAAGAAAATATTCACTTTACGATTCCTAGAAGTGCGATTATGGTTGGAAAACATAAAAAAACGAAGTGATTTACACAAAAAATATTAAATTACGTATTTAGATGTTTATCTGATTATGAGAAAGAATCAGAAAAATGTAATAGGTAATTTTAAAAATATTTTATTGTAAACAAATAATTTTATTATTGAATGTACACTTTTCACTTTTTACAAATGTATGGGGGGGAGGACAATATATTGCTTCGTGGCACTCAAAGGATTAAATACCCGATAATAGAATTTAAAATTTAATTCATTCAAATTAGATAAAGAATTAATTAGAATACTTTTATAATATGACTAAAATAAAATATCATATAAAATAAAATATCACTTTATAACAACGTTTTATTATATGTATGTTCATAATACAGTAGATAAACTTTTTTCTTTTTTATAAAACAGCAATTATTTTAAATGCATTTTTATTTTTTAATTTATGTATTTAACGTATGCAAGTGCGCGTCAGTGTGTCGCCCTTATAGAAAAATAATAATGTTTAGAATATGGATAATATGTTATGAACGTTTTATAATTAAATATTATACGTTTTATATACATTTATTGTAAGTCATTACGGAATTTATCAAAATTCATGGAAAATGTGATGGAAATTATAGTTTCATCAATTTGTATGTAGAATTAGTACAAAATATTTAAAAATATGCTTACTTTCCGTATCTTCTTTTTCAAACTGTTTAAACGAAATTCCATTAATTCCAGTGTTGTCAATATCTTTATTCGCATGAATTATTTCCCACATCTTGCTGACTTTAATTTCCTGTCCACCTGTTTCCAAATATACAAATGCAAATTAAATGCTTTTAGAATAACGATACATTTTTACATATAACAAATTCATTTCAGCAAATATAAGAATATGTACTAAACGTGATTATCTTTGGAACATCAATGAGGTAGCAAATAATAATATCTAAATTTAACACTTTAATAATACCCATTGTTTTAATAGAAAGAAATGCTTCTATATTTATTTAGTTTAACTACAAGCATTAACGTAGGAAAGTTTTATGTAAATGTGTAATTTTTAACTACTACTGTTTCATTTAAATATGTTAGGAATCAATTACACTGTATAATAACATTAGGCATATAAATTAATTCGGTGCCGTTCTTTATAGAGTATAAATGTTTGTGGAAAAATAGAATACATTTCATCCCTCAGAATATCCATCATTTTTTTGTATAACATTGCTCCTTCTGCCGGAAAATTTGAGTAATCTCTTTTCGAAAAAATATAGTGGGTTTGAGACGATCATAAGTCGATCGTAAGTGAGAAGATCATCAGTTTTCGGATCTCTCCCACTATTTTAGCATTTTTTGCATGTTTATGCATCACAGCACCTTCCTCCAAAGCTAAGTAAATCATTCCCATGGCTTCGGCAGTATTTTTTTCAACTGGAATGTGAAAAGTATGCAATGCATAATATGTAACTTTTCGGACGACATCGTTTTCACTACTGTTTTGTGAGATTATGCCAACTGCTTGGACAAGATATATAGTGCTTTTAAATGATGAGGTTGGCTTTTCAAAATCCTAAAACGACGTGAAAATATTTTAATTTAAAACAGAGTTACGATTAATTCAATTTAAAGGCAAGGAATTAATTTTTACACTTAATGCATATTTAAAATTTTCAAAATGTTTTCTACAATCCATTACTATTTACTTGACGATAGCATAAATATTAAACAACTCAAGTGACTTTCACAAATGAATTATTTTCTCATTTCGCCAGAAAAAAATCTGATCAAAAATGTTCACAAAATGTTTACTGATCATTTTTGATTGTTGCTTATGCATATTTTAATAGCGATTCCATCATTCTCAGAGCGCAGAAGTACAGAAAAATTAGAACTTAAGTAATCTAATAAATAAAAACCGAACAGAAATAATTTTAATATCTAGTTAAATAATATTGCATTATTAAAAAAATTACAAAATAATGAATAAATCTGTATTTCATGTTAAAATCATTAGTTATGATAGTTGTAATTACAGTTTAAACTATTAACTGTATTATTTTAAAGATATTCTCCCTTTTGGCTCATCTATGTACCAGTTCTAACTTCAAATAGAATTTAAATACATTAAACACTCTTATATACTCTACTAAGGGACAATTTTAAGTATCTAAATTCTTCCTGAATAGCACACACACTGAGAAAACTAGTAGAGAAAAATCTCAGACATGCACGAATACCATCAGGACAACGCATCAGTTACAATATACAATTATAATTATATTTCATTATGTTATTAAAACATTAACTTTTTTTGAAATGACTTTATTCTTGTGTCCTTTTTGAATGTGTACAAAACTGACGATTTTTCCCCTTTTTTATTGAAAATAAAGATATTTTTCAGTTGTTATAAAGTTGTAAATTTGTATTTTTGATTTCATCAAGGTTCTAATTTTGAAAACAACTGCTCTTTTTTTAAAAAAATGTGGAATACAAATAACATTCATCTTACAATCTTATTTCATCATTCAATCTTACAATTATATTTTTAAACGATAGGTAAATGGCACTATCAGTAGCGAATGAATATATGATAATTATAGATCTATACTATAGATAACTTAATTTTTATAGATGAATGAACGCTCTATATATCATAAAAAGTTCTCTTATTAAAAACAGACAATAATCAGTTATTTGATAGTTTGATAAAATAACATTTTATACTATGTTATATGTTAACAAACACATTTGTAAAAATCATATCCGTGTTTCTAATACATACATATATATATATATATATATATATATATATATATATATATATATATATATATATACAGCAACAAAAAATATTTACTTTTTAATAAAATCATTTAAAAATAAAACTATTGTTAATGAAAAGAGTACAATTATATAGGCACATAAAATGAAATATGTACTGGTATTTCAGTATTTGTTTTCATCATTCATTTAAAGTTAAACGAATTATTTGGATAATAGTCCTTGAAAATGGTTTTATTATTTATAATTATCTTAAATTTATATGATGTATACTAATATAAAAAATAAATTCTTTAATCTATCTAATAAAAGAAAAACAAACGATTTAATTTTAATTACATTTTTTTCAATACCAAATACATAATCTTTTATCCAACAGTATTACATTTTTAAGACATGTTATATAACTACAGCTAATCCTTATTTTTCGTACAGGTTTTAAACCAAACGTATAAAAATATATCAAATACCTTTAACATTGAACTCGTATTTTGTGTTTGTAAAGTATGTATATGAAAAATAAAACCGAATCGAATCTACAAAATCATACCTACGGACATGTTTTAGTAAACAAGATAATTTTGTTTTAAAATTCATGTGATATTACTTTTACATCTATTTACTTTTGTATGATAGTGGAATGAAATTCAACAAGATGCAGTCATAGAACATTTCCATTGATTTTTTACAAAATGCTTTGTAACATACATTGTTTCGATATTTCATTTAAATTGATATATTTGTAAATTGATTCAGAAATAAATTCATATATATATATATATATGATTCAGCAAAAAAGACTTTATTGTTAAGAACCAGTCGATCTTAGTCAAAATTTTCAAGACACAATCTGAAATGATATTTATATAAAAATTCTGATATTTTTCTTTCATTTTAAATACATTTATTTTTTCTCCAATTTTTTTTAAATAATTTCTATTAATTTGTTGATTTATTGAAAATGTATTATATTTTTATTGATAATGAAATCATATTGAAATCAGCGCTTATTCTTTTTTAAAATAAATTGATCTTTACTTTGGTTATATTCTTCTGATGATATCGATCCTGCTGAATCACTCTAGATTTTATCTGTCACGAGTAGATTCTAATTTGAACTAGATTCTGAATTTAAACCATCCGTAGGCACTTTTATAGATAAATTAATTGTAATCACTTTAAAAAATAATGTATTAATTGATTTATTTACAAAACTACCCGAAGAATTATTTCATAGAACCAAAACTTCAGAGCAGTGGAATCACAAATGTAATAACAGATAATTATATGGAAAACAATTATGATCTTGATTGTATTTTCTTAAAATTATTATTAAAATATAAATTTCGAACTTAACTTATATGAATAAATGAATAATACCATAAAAATGTGTCCGAAAAACTGAACAGCACTACTAAAGTTAGACCTCCACAATTATACACATAAATCAACATATATTTTCTATTTTAACAATTATCATATTCGTTAAATATCCAAAATTACTTTATTGAATGATTCGTACAAAATGTAACAGAATAAATTGTATAAATAATTATAAACGGTAGGAAAAAAGATGACATATTAAGGTGAATGATAAAAATGATTAAAATACTGTTAGTTTTTATATATTATCTAAAGGTCATTATAAATGCCAATTTATGTGGAATATATTATTAATTATATATTATTTAAAACAATATTTATTAAAATAATATATATGTATATATATATATATATATATATTATTTTCATACATATTTTATAATATTTATAAATATTATATTTTAATTCCTATCAAACTATTGTGTTGGATTCTACTTTTTTGTTTGAAAATTATTTTTCATTTAGGTATTTAAATAAATAAGGACAAGTATTATATATGTATATATATATATATATATATATATATATAGACACTCCGCATTTAGGTCTATAGTTTCTATTCTCGATTATTAATATGAATAAAAAAATACTAAGTAATTACTTTAAAATTTAATTGAAAAATCCAAATTTATTTAAGTTGGTTTTCAATCGATTGAATTTCATTTTAAAATATAAATCTGTTGAATGTTTTAATTAGTTGATACTTAACGATTAAAATCGTAATATATATATATATATATATATATATATACATACATGCGAATAAATAAATTGTTATACTTTTATGGAAATCTAGTTTGAATCTGAACGTTGGATCTATTAAATATATATTTTAATGGTTCATTGTATATATAAACATATAATAATATAATTTGATTATCTGTTGTCCACAGCATCTTAAATAAATAATCAAATGTGATAGTAAAACAGTACAAAAATTAATTTTACTTTAATTGACGTTTATAATTGTTTATGGCTTAAATTGATGCTTAATTATATATCAGTGTAATTACTCTTCTGTTTTATAGTTTACGATATATAATAATAAAGATATAATATTAATATAAAAAGACATTAAATTCGTATTCAAAGTTCATTAGTGCCGTTTTCGAGAAGCACCACCATGCTGCCAGTTTTGATTTTCTTTATTCTTTTAATAAATGTTAATTCAGAATTAGTGCAAGTGCATGTGGTAAGTTTAGTATTTTGAAAAGAAATAATTAACGAATTTTTTATCAGTTAATAACAAGTATCTTGGTCTTTATTAAAGTTATATAAATGTAATACTCGTATTTTTCATAATCTGAAGCTAAAATCAATAATTATTAAATTTTATATCGGTGGTGGTCAGACAGAAGTCATAAATTAGAAATCTTCATTTTAATCTTCTATGTACATTAATAAATATTCTTTTCATTCTTTCACTCGACAGACTATATTTTTTTCTGATCAAAATTGTTCAATAATTGATTATTGATCAATTTTTATCCTCTTTATATAAATTTCGCTTCATCCTCAGAACGATTATATACAAAAAATGATTGTATCGACCACATAATGTGCATACATCAGAATCAAAAATGATCAATAATTCATTGTCTACATTTTTACATCGTTAACATTTTTGATTGCGAGAGCTTCTTGTGATTTGTGACAAACATGATAATTCTACCAAATTTTCATTCAGATCAAAGAATGATATCTGTCCAATAATTTAATTTACACTTTACGGAATCATTTATGTAACTTAATTTAATTTTATTTCACTGAAATAAACATTATCACTAAACTATTTTCCACTGAAATTACCTATGAGTTTAACCTTTTAAAAGAATTAAGTTTTTATATTGTAAAAAATATGACAATGTACTCTTTTTAAAAAAAATCGGATATTTAAAGCTATTTAGTTGATTTGTATCATTTACATATATATATATATATATATATATATATTTACATTTGTACTTAACTGAAATATTCTATCAATTGATTATAAAATGTATATATGTTATACTTATTGATTAAGTTAGTACAAATATTATTTCTATTAGAAATATAATCTAATCTTTCATTAATTCCAAATTATTTTTTATTTTTCTAACATTTTTTTAATTATAAATTTATTCATAACAATGATGCGCTAGCATATAGTCATTCTTGTTTTATTAAGAAAATTTCCACAGTAATTTTTAAATACGACAATTACTGAATAAAAAAATAGGTCAATTTTGCAATAATTTCCTGACCAATTACAGGAAGTCTTGTTTCAAAGATGAATTGTATTTTTTTTTAAAAATAATTTTTTTTAATAAGATTAATGGCTCAGATTTTATTACACTTTGAATGCAAGCTTACAATCTTCACTCGATAACGAATATTGTAAATTCTAATACACTTTCTTCTCAAATATTCTAGCTGTGGGGTTAATTTTCAGTAGAAATCTCTTTAATGATCAAAATTCATTTAAATCAAATAAACATATGTTTTTTTAATAACATTTTTGTTGATTATACATCTTTTTTACAGACGTTTCGTCATGGAGCTAGATTTCCAGTTAATTATTTCACCTATCCAAACGATGAATACAAGTCCTTGACATATGAACCATATGGCTATGGAGCCTTAACAATTGTAAATATTTTTTATTAGCAATCATTATTCATTTCTATAGTCATTTATTATACTACATTATCACACTTTCTTCTACACTTTTCATATATAAACAAAAAATAAACTCATGATACTATAAAACCAATATTTACAAATCACAAGTTCAAATTCCATTCAAGGTCTGTTTTATTTTTCATTATAAAATTCAAAAATCCATTTTGTACGATTATATTAAAACATTTTTTTAAATTGTGTTAAATTTTTAAATCGTTAAAAAATATATATTTTAGAAAGGGATTAAACAAGCAATTCGTCTAGGAAAAGAATTAAGGTTCCGATATAATGACTTGTTAGGACATTTTTACAATGGAACGAGAATTAAAATGGTGTCTACAAGTATTGAACGAGCTATTAACACAGGTCTTGGAATGTATGCTGGTATGTGGCCACCTAAATTTGGATCCATCGATGGTTTAAACTGGCAACCTACACCACTCTACCCACTTGATCCTGATAATCCTGTAAGTAACATGCTTTATCGCGAAATGAAGTTATCATAAATAATTTATTAATATTTAATTCGTTTTAAATTGTCCTTGTATTATTCGGTTATTTCATATTTTATTCGATTCGTTTTATTGTTTCGCTATAAAAGCAATAAATTGCTGATCGTGAACATAAAGATATGAAAAATGATATTTTAATGAATTGTAAATGAGATTTATGAATACGATGACTCTTATCAGACTTTTTTTTCTAAAATTAATAATTTTATTATAGTAATATTGTTTAAATTCACTGTAAAGTTATTTAGAGTTGCTTTTTTTATCCTATAATATAGTTTTGTCTCTGTGGATCAATTCACTTTCACGGATAATTTTTTCACTCAACTCACAATAAACTTTCTGATCAAACATATTCAATAATTAATTACTGATCATTTCTGATTTTTACTTATACCCATTTTAATGACAATGTTATATTTTTCAATGGGATAAGGCACGGAAAAAATCGTGAATGAAAAAATCATTCTAAATATATTTGGAATATAGCGGAATTCTAAATAAATTTTCATTAAAATATACACTTCATTTTTTAGATTCTTGGAGATATGACATCTTGCCATAAACGTTATACCGAAATAGGAAAAATAATATCTGATCCTCGTTTTACTGACTTGATGAAACCGTACGAAAAAGAAATTAATTATATTGGAGAAAAATCCGGATTTACAAATCCTAATTCTCTACATTTGTTTACTATCCATCAGCAACTGGAATCATATGTAAAATATCTCTATCCATTTATTAATAATTATCTTATAAATAAACAATCAAACTTATTTAGACAACAATGCAAATAATAATTTCATATCTCTTGTACAATATCATAAAACTTAATTCACGGTGTTCTAGTTTTATTCAGTTTCAGTTATATATGTTTTTGCATGTATTTTTTTACAATTAGAAAATGAAAAGCAATGAAAACACAATAGAATGAATGTCAATGTTAGAACTTAAGCACGTGTGTGCTATAAAATCAAAATGAGTGACTATGAAGGTTGAATATTGTTAATCATGAATTAATTGATACATTTATATGTTTAATAACTGATTTGTATAATTTATAATTATTATTGGCATTTTTTACATATTTATATTTAATATCTTATTTTATAATATTCTCTAAGTAAGTTCATTTCATTTAATATATGTGTTTTAGGATGCACTGGGTTTACGTTTACCAGATTGGACGAATGGTATTTATCCAAATTTGACAAATTTTCTCGGAGGATTCAATTACATTGCAGATACATTTACTCCTGAATTAAATCGCGGCGGTGGAGGTTTGTAGTACAATTTTTAAAACACACTCCATCATTAACAAACACAGTTTTTAAATACTTTATAAAATATTTTCTCATGTATTTTCTAGCTTCGACTTACAAAAGTTATACTTATTTTTTTCCAAAATCTAAACTGAAAGCGTTTTAATATTATTGTTACAATATAGCATATGTTATTTGACGTTACCCGTAGTAGTATACAAATACTTTAGTAAAAATAAAATTAATATTAATTCATTTTATCATAGCTTCCAGATAAAATAAGATTGTAATGTTTTCATCTATTCTTTTACTATTTTTGATATGAAACTGATTGAGTGTCGAATTGAAATTTAAAAATAGAATTCAATAAATTTCTCCATCAGTTTAATTTAGTTTCTTATGATTTTCTTATATGGTAAATGTGGGAACAACAGTCCTTTCAATCAAAAAATTAAATGTTTCTAAATGAGATTTTTAGAAATACACATGTTAAGATTGAACATTGTAGGTTGCTTACTTTTGAAATTATAGATTTAACACATAGAAAAATACACAATTACTTTTATTCACTCGCCTAAAAACTGTAAGATTTTATTTTTCCATTGTAAACATTTTGTATCGTTTAAGAAAGAACTATAATATTTTTTTTACTTGGATAAAAAAATCATAATGGCAAACATCGACGTCTGCCCGAGATAATGGTTTTGATTAATTATTAGAAGAAAACTGAGGTCCTACATGGGGTTCTAAAAAAATATTTAACTCTTTGAATATATTTGATAACTGAAAGGGACTAGAAATAATACTAATTTATTTATTATAAATATTTAATCATTTATAAGTATACAGTCAGTATATTAATAATTATAAACGATTTCGTATAAAAATTTGAATAAATTTTCGTTCGATTAATATTGTTATAACAGAGACATCAGCTTACAATGTGTTATTAGTCACTTACTACTTCCATTTATGCAGATATTACTTTGTAGTCGAGTGCTTCTAAGGTCTCTATATTGATTTTTTTTAAATTCTTCTATCTAAAATTTTATTACTAAAAATCATATACTTTTATATGATTAAAAGTCATACTTAGTAAGGCTCAGAAATTTTACCGAAACAAATTTAACCGTAACTTTCTACAAACTCTTTAAAAAAAGAAAATATTCTTATTAATAATTGAATTATCTAGATAAAAATGACCATGATACACGTATACATTTTAGGATTTCTACTCAAAAAAATTATCGACGATTCGCTTGGATTAATAGAAAACAACTTATCGTCAAAAAAAGTTTATTTCTATTCAGGACATGAGTATAATGTCGCATTTTTATTAAGAGCATTAAACGTTTTTGATCAACAAGTGCCGCCGTACACTAGTTACGTAGCAGTTGAGTTACATAAGATTAATAATCAATACTTATTTAAGGTAAAGTAATTAAGATATATTTTATTAGTTTTAAATATGATTTGAAATTGAAAAACACGTAGTTATATAAACAAAATCAATATCATTTTCCAATTTTTGGCGATCCAATCCTAAAAAATCATTTTTTCATATTTCTTACAATTTTAAAACAATCCTCTTTCTCACACATATCCAGTGTCTTTTCTAATTTCTTTATTTTGTTTATTAATTTATTTCTTTCTGAGATTTATTAATTTTTTTTTAATGTAAATCAATGTTATTTATAATATATTGAATATTTTTTTTTTGTAAAAACATTTAACGCTATAAAATTGCAACAACTGGAGGTTAGTATTCACTTTATAGCATTTTTATCTTTCATTAGTTTTCTCTACCAACTTCTTTCCTCTAGTCTCCTCTAAAACTACTAGAAAGAATAGAAAATATTGTATATATATATATATATATATATATATATATATATATATAAGTATATAAATAAAATTTGTAGTAAATAAAAAATATTGAAAATTTTTCAGATTGTATATCAGAACTACTCCGCAATTACACCACACGTTATGAAAATACCTGGATGTGATTTATTATGTCCTGAAAAACAATTTATTAGTTTGTTATCACAAAATATTCAGTACATTGGTGCTCAATGCTAAACTTAATAGAATTATTTATATTCATTATTTAATTTAAGAATATCTGTATGCACTAATTTATATTTATTTCATCTTTGTGCTGTAAACAACAATATATATTTTATTTTTATCAACGTAAATATTTGTATTTTCTACATTTTTATGTCTGTGTTTAACATTAATGATAAAAGTCAATATAATTTAATTTATGCTTCATCCACTTAGAAAAAATATAAAAAATAAAAAAATAGCCCATTACGTTTTAGTTGGTTAAATTTAACAACAATTGATAAATTGATCCTTTTATTAATATAATTAGAAAATAATATTTATATAAAAAATATATTAGAAAAATTATAGCAGAAATTTTATAATAATGTGGAAACGAAAATATTATTTTTAGAAAAAAGAAACGAAAATCAAAATATTTTGGTGGTAAGAATTTACTGCTCGGGTTTTTATTTTTATTTTCTATATTAAAGTATTAATATTGAAATGAAATTATATTAATTAAGCAGAAAAATAAATAAAAACAGCTCGGATTATTGTAATCGAGTTCTGGCACTATCGCTAAATTCACTTTCAGAAACGAATCTTACTCTTATTCCAGTAATCATAAAACTTTTTTTGATTTAAAAAATGTTCAATTCCAAACACCTCGATTATTCCGAACCGGGTTGGAATTAGACGTGTATTCTAAATTCTATTTTAGATTCAATCTGGAATTTAAAACTCAGAATTTTAAATACTTTCAAGTATATTTCAAGTTGTTCTGTTAGTCTTCGCCATTTTGGTTAGCTAAGTAACTGTTCTCCACTACTAGTTTATGCACGAGTGCTATCCTTAGGTAGATGTGAAAAATGTCTTCAATATATATCTGAGGATTGCACTTGAGCCGAAACTGAAAGTGGTGAATAGATACAAAGCTGATATAAAAGGACGATGATCAACAAAGTATTAACAAGTATAAAAATATATAAAGTATAACTATTTCCAATATTTTGTTCACACAGTGAATTGTCTATTTATGAAATGATAAATTTAATACCAAATTATGCTCCAGGAAACCTAAAATAATTAACCACTAAGATAATACCACTTTTGGATTATTAGCAATTGATTAAAGAATTTTACAAAAATTATTACCCATAAAACCGATTTTATAAAGTCAATGGAAATATTGTTTATTTTTACAATTTTATTGAAATTATATCTATAATTTCTATATAAGTCATTAACTTTTTTATTAAAGTCGTGTATACTTTTTACTATTCAATGCTACAACTAACATAGATAATAAACCTTTTTATATGAATAGGTAAATAGACAATATATAAAATAGAAAATGTGTACATAACTTAAGGCATATTTATTGCTTTTAAAAATTGTTAAAGCTTTCATTTCTCTATTACATTGTTTTGTAATATGTGCTGATACATTAGCAACAAATTTTAAAAAAAGAAACTAAACAAATTTTAAATGATAATTAAAAACATGTTAATTGTTTTAATTTTTTGTATCATTTTTGCCATAAATATTTCTGCTGAATTAGTACAAGTTCATGTGGTAAGTTTGAAGTGTTGTTATAAAAATTTGGAAGCAGTTTATGATTGTCTATAAAGATAAAATCATTAATCAATAATAAATAGTTACTTATTTCAAATATCATGTATTTGTATGATGCACATGAGTTTTATATCATAGAATGTAAATTTATTTGTTATTTTCAATATTATCGACTGAATATAAAACGAAATTAAACTATATAAATTGAACAAGAGTAAGTTTCTAGTCCCTATAAGTTTATCATAAATTTATCTAATTTAAATGCTGAATAATTGATTATTTTTATTATTGATTAAGTGAATTTTGAAGGAGATGTCATTACAATTTAATCGTTGGGGAACAGAAAATATTTAGTATAATTTCTTTCTATCCTAGCGCTCTGATCAGAATTGCATTGCCAAATAAAAACCTATAAGAAATAAAAAAAATGATTAATACTCAATTATTAAACATTTAGATCATAAATGTGTTTGTATAATCTGTAAAGGGTGAAAATTCATCTGTGAAAGTGTATTTAGTTACAGTTCTAAACTTTGTTTTGAATAATCACCGAGTTTTTTAAATTTAAAAACTTTATTAATTAACAGATATGTATATATTTTTAAAGACATGTTCAATGTATGTTTTCTTATTTTGTATTCGAGAATTGATCTGTGTTTTCTGAAATTGTAAAGAAATTGTTACTAGTTTTATTATTTTCCACGGTTCTTGTTGACCATTATGATCGGTTGTGATATATTCTGTATCATCGAGTATTTTTAACAAATAAAATGTCACACATTTGAAATTAAATTAGAATTTTAAGTCGGTGATAAATTTCAAATATGAAATTATTCATTATAATTACCTGTGAAGGATACATTGAAACTAGTCTTAGTGGTCAACAAAAAAACGGTCTTAATACAAAATTTTATATAAAATTTATTAGCTTTTTCGCCATGGTGCACGTAGTCCAGTCGAAACACCAACATTTCCAACCGATCCATATGCTTACTTATCGCAGAAACCGTATGGAACTGGTGATTTAACTGTTGTAAGATCATTTTTGACTACTCTATTTATGTTTCTATTTATACATTTATAATTAATATTTTTATACCTGTAAATAGACCAAGAGTCATGACAGTGGCTGATTTTATTATACTCTGTGAAAGATTGGCTAGATATACAAAAATAAAAATATAAAACTTATATTTAATCCTTAAATCATTTCACAGATTGATTGAAATAATGTTATGCAAATATCCTTATTTAGCAGCCTCGTAAATTTAAGTCCTTGTTGATATATTTTCAATGATACTTCTTCAATTACTGATCTTAATCTCTTATTTCAGTACCGAAACAGATCTTAGTAATCAAAAATAAATATAGCCGGTTGGAATTATGCAATGCCAAGAATGTTCCTTAAAATACTTTGTCATCATGTTTTAAGACTAACGATATAAATTCAGTAAAAAAATTGATTTCTTCCTATTTAAAAATCTACTGTTTTCCCCTTGTATACACACTTCAATTGTATTTTTCTAATATCCTTATAATATCTGCTCATTAGTCCCTTTATGAACATTTATATACTTGATGATTCTCAATTAATAATTTATTTGCTCTCATCTCTTTTCCTACAACATTGTCCATCTATTTCTATTTCAAATTCGGTACTTTTCTTTATATTAAGTTGGTAGGAAAATAATTTCGGTTTTTGTTTTCTGAATACTACCTTAATTTTTTTCAATGAATCTAGTTTCAACGAATGTAGATTTTTTTCTATAATTGTTACTTAATAAATACTAATTTGATATACAGGAAGGAAAAAGACAAGCGTATAAATTAGGAAAAATATTAAGAAGAAGATATAATACAATATTAGGAGAGGTTTACAGTGGTAGGAGGATTGAGACGTTATCAACCCAGTTTGATCGAGTTGTCAGTACAGCGTTGGTAGTGTTTGCTGGTATGTGGCCACCGAAAGTTCCGTTTATAGAAAAATTAAACTGGCAACCGATTCCTTTAAAAACAGTAGAAATAGACAATCCTGTAAGTGATTTTAATTTTTATAAATAGTCTCTTGTAATACTAACAGTTATTTGCTTCCAAAAATGTATGAAGTTTTATAGCAGCTTACTCAGCAATACATACATTTTCTCACTAAATTGCGTTTTTTTTTTCAATTAAAACTAACTTCTATAAAATCACAGATAACTTTTAATGATCGGTTATAATAAAATCTGATTGTCTCTGATAACTGACAATCTGAATTGACTTTCAGATACTCAGATTACCAAGGATATGTCCTTCTCGAGACGCTGTTGTTCAAAAAGTCAGCAGTGATTCTGCATTCACTTCATTGTTAGAACCGTATACGTCTACAATAGAATATATAAGAAAAAATACTGGGTACGATCATATAAATTGTTCGAATCTTTATCAAATCCATCAGCAACTTGAATCCGAGGTATGTAAATTATTTGAAATCATTTAAAAATGTCAAAAATATGTGTTTGGTATATTCTTTTTAATCTTGAATTATATTTGGCTATAAATTGTATATAATTTATGTAAATTATATATAATTGGTGTTTTTCTTTCTTGAATTTTTGTATTCCACTATTACTTTCCACATATATATATATATATATATATATATATATATATATATATATATATATATATATATATAATCTATAGATAGATTTATCAAAACAGTTATCTAAAATCTACTTGAACATAGCAACGTACCGAACTAGTAGAGAAAAAATAAAAATTCAAATAATTTAAAAGAACGAATACCACCAGGACAACACATATAATTGATTATTGAATTATGAATATTTTTCTAAGTAAAACAAACTTAATAAAAGAGTATTAAATGTATTTTCAAAATCTTAACGTATTAGTATTTGAAAAATATATTCTTTTCAGTACTATTTAGGTCTAGAAATGCCGGAATGGACGAAAAACGTTTTCCCAAACAAAACAAGTTTTCTAGCAGGATTCTATTACATTGCAAATACATTTACTGATGAATTAAATCGCAGTGCTGGAGGTTTGAGTACTATTTTTTTTTTAAATACAGTCATATTCTTAAACATGGATTTAAATAAGCATGGTCATATTTTACTTCACATTGATTCAATATTTGTTTATACATTAAACAAATATAATTAGATTAGACTTTATTCAAATGAACGCTTAACAATTAATACGAGCTAAGTCTATTTACAGTATATTTAGCCCTGTCTTTTAATTTAAAGAACAATATGGATGTCGAAATAAAGTTTCAGATTATTAACAAAAATTTTTTTTAAATAAACGCTGATAAATTATACTATATATATATATATATATATATATATATGTATGTATATGTATATATATATATATGTATATATACATATATGTTTCAATATTAGGTGCCCTGCTGAGAAAAATTATCGAAGATATGAAAAAAATAATAAACAATAATGACTCATCGAAAGCAGTCAATTTTTATTCGGCACATGAGTACAATATTGCATATTTATTAACAGCTATGAACACATTTTCACCCCAGATGCCACCGTATGCCAGTTATTTAGCTATTGAGTTACATAATATAACTTCAGGGCAGTACTATGTAAAGGTAAATACTATATTTTTTTTATTATTATAGATTCTATTAAATTATATAAAAATGAAAGCTTTTGGGTGTTGGTACTTATGTGAGACAAGCACAAGTCATTTTCTGATATGAATAAAATAATGATTATACGAAATAAATAAATGTATCAAGAATTCTCATTTATTTGAAATTAACTTATTTTCCATATTTTCAAAAAAATATACATCTGGTCGTTGTTTAATCGTTCATGCCTTAATATTTTATATTCGATCTACACTGACTTGTGTAAAAGGTTTTCAATTTTTTTGTAAAACTAACTTTTCAGTTCTCTTAATAAGATCATTTTTGATTTCGGTATAAATATTTTTCTTATTAAGAAAGATGATGGAAATTATATAGAGATTATATTTGATAAAAGACGTTTTTTTTCACAAAGCACAAACATTTCTGCTCAAAAATGTTCAATGAATCATTTTTCATATTTGATCGTTGTTTATATACATTTCTATGCCGATCTTCAGAGCGCCAAAGAACAGAAAAACAATGTGAACTGAAAAAAAATTTTTTTTAAGTGTATTTATCTGTAAGATATTGCTTGTTTAGAGTTTCTTTAAACAAAACGAATTATTTTAATTTTGCACTAGATATTAAATCCTTTATGCGAATCTTAAATTAAATTAAAATAAACCCTCATAACCAAACAATTAAAGAACAATATTAAAAAATATTCATTCCTATTCCAAATAATTGTAATTTTTCAGGTACTTTTCGAAAACTACACAAAAACAGAACCATACTTATTGAAAATACCTGGATGTAATAAATTATGTCCTTTAAAAGACTTTGAAGATATTTTATTTAAGAATTTAGATTATTCAGACGGTTCTTGCCCAGATTTATAAGTAAATATATAGGCGTGTATATAACGTTAGTTTAAATTCTATAAATTGTATTTATTCTTTTTATAAATTATTTTATATATAATATAACTATTTATAACATTATATTTTTTATTCTACATGAATTCTATCATATATGAGTTTTTTTTTGTATATCGATTTCGTTTTCACCCTCATATCGAGCTTAAACAAAGTGATCTAAATTCAAGAATAATGAATATCAGGTACATAAGAAAATAAATCACTGAAGATTTTATAGCCGAAATAGCAATGTCAATGAAGAGTTATCACAATTTGCTGATGATAGTAAGAATTCAGGATCTACCTGAGGATTTCATTAATTAAAATCAGTCATAAAAAAGAGATCCACACGTGGCCTACAGAACTCATACAAAATTATAAAGAGCAGGTACACAGGAAGACACCATACTGAAGGTTATATTTTTTATAAATATTCTATAATCAGAAATAATTTATATATATATATGTATATATATATAGAGAGAGAGAGAGAGTATTCTTAATTATATTTTTCTAATTACTGAGTTGGGTAAACAACCATTTATGAAAGGAAATATTCTACTTTTTGCGAATAGATTTAAAAAATAAAACCTATTACAGTAATTCGTTAATAATGAGTAAAATTCAGGAAAACAACAATCATTTTTTATCCAATATTATTTTTTTCTTTAAAAATATTAGCGAAATTATTCATATAGGAGAATGTTCTTATTGACAATTGTATTCAAATTGTCTTAAGGAATAACGTTTCAGGATTAAATTTGAAAAACTAAATTTCAATCTTGAAAAAAGTAACTTAAAATAGCAAGTTATCAGAACACAAGATTAATCATTAAATTCAGTTAAAACCCTATATTGTGTGAAATAAATAAGACAGGCAAACAATGATAAAATATTATTTTATAAAAATATATAAAAATACAAAAAATAATCACAATTTCATTTTAAAATATTGTATAGTTCCGGTTTCTTGGCAATGTTAGACAGAACAGACCTGAAACTGAAATAATTCAATGATTTAATTGCGGATTGATCTATACAGGTTACAAACTGTTATATACTATAATTAAAAATTAGAATTGCATATTGTAAATGGTATAAATACATGTGAAATAGTTAAAAAGATACGATTATGGAAATAAATTGATGAAATCGAAATCAAAAAAGGCTGGAACATTTTAAAAGGAAATGAAATCGCCAGGAATGAAAATATGAACTGTTTTGGAAAAAAATAAAATGTATATGGTTAGGTTATTCCAAATAGGTTTGAAAATTTTTAACTTAATTTTTTAATTTAATTTTAGAAGTATTACCACTCATTTAGTTTCAATAAAAATCATTTTTCAAATTTCTTGAACACAAATACATATTAGTTGTTTAAAGAATTCTTTTTGTTAGTTATTTACCTATTAACAGACATCCAAATGTATAAATAGGTACAACACAGTCCATATCGATCAATATTCCAAAGGCTATATTTCCAAGTATAGCCCCAAAACGACCAACAGTTACTGTTATGGATAATGCAAGTGCTCTGAAATAATACACAGTATATACACAGTATTAATGTCTGTTGATATATTTGATAAATCAATAAAAAAACATGTTTATGCAAGAAAAATTAAATTCCTCATATTATATTTTTTTGTTATTTGAATAAATAATCATGCATTTTCTTTATTTGTTAATTTTTTTCAGATAATTCTTCTCATCCAAAGAGTATAAAAAAATCTAAATAAATACCTCAAATGGGTTGGAAATAAATCGACAACTAGACAGAATAGTACTGTTTCTGTTGTATTCGTAAACGCTTCGAATACACATGATATTATTAGATTTCCAATTGAACTTCTTACCCAATTAAGACCTAACGCTGCGAAACCGGATACTAATAAACTGAAAACTAACAATTTCATATATATATATATATACATGTGTGTGTGTATATTAAATTTCTTACCTAAAAGAAATCTTTTTCCAAGTTTCTGAATTAAAAAAGCTAACGAAATAGAGGTAGGAATACAACTGACGCCAACGATAAAAGTATATAAAAAAATCTTATTATCAATCGTGTACGAGCACTGTAAATCATAATCAGTGGAATTACCCTGTTTTCCAACTTCAGTCACATCGCAAACACCGAAGGATCCGTTAGGATGCAACGCTTCGTATTGATCAAAACGATCGAATAAGTCCGGTATCCAAAGTGTTAAGGTATAGTAACTAGAAATATAATTAATATTTTATCACGTATTTTTTTTTAAAATATAAAACTTTTACTCGTCTATTTTTTTAAAATATAGATAAAATATACAATTTGAAGAAACTTGAACTTTCATCTTGCTAAAAAGTTTACTTATTAAAAAGATTAACTTGTTTACTTGTTCAGTCTTCATTAATGATTGTTGTTTATGGTGATTTTATTAAATCATTGAAAATATTTTTAGTTCTTGTATTCTACGATCGATAGATTTATGTAAACTTCTGGATGATTGTTTAAACTGAATTGAATTGAATTTGAGTTCATGCAATCAACCAGAAGGAGATCCAAGTCAAAACCAGGCACAAAAAAGCACTCTATTCAGGATTCTTTTTGTAACAAAAAGCACTCTATTCTATCAAAGATTCTAAATAAAATAATTAATAATATTTATATTTTAAATAAACAAATATTTATTAACTCTGTCATAAACGGATTTGCATTCGAAAAATTGATTTTTTTATCACATTGCTATTGTTTTAATTGTTTTGATTCATTTATAAAAATGAATTTGGCTATATTGCCAAACTATAATTATTTGATATATAAATCCACCATATCTATTAGTAATTATTTAATTTATAATTTTTTTCTGATCTCATATATTTTAAAAAGTACTAGTGCTGAAACCAGTTATATCAGATAAGAAATAAATTAGATCAAAAGCAAACAATAATAAAACTATAATTAATAACACTTTATCAATCAATCGATATGACAATTCTCAACTTTTAATCAACTCAGTCATTGTATTTTGCTTTATATGGCCTTTACAGTTTTGCAAGAAATCATTCATGTCTTTATAAGCATTTCAATTTTCATTTTCAAAATTAAATTGTCAGAAAGTATGGAAAAAATCGACCTGGTTTTCACTCAGATTCATTTGATAGGAAAAGTGTTAACATATACATTTAAAAATATGTTTTTCCGAATTATAATAATTATAAAAAAAATACCTGGCTATTAATCCAAAATCAGCAAAACAAGAAAATAATATAAACCGTAAATACGGATGTTGAAAAATTTCCCTGTTTTGCACTAAAATAACATTTAGTTGAGTTAACATTTTCTTAAACCGTGTTTGAGTTCTGTACACATTTGTAACGATTTCTTCTTTGATTATGTTTTCTATCGGTATCTACAATAAATATTTATATATATATATATATATATATATATATATATATTGAAAACAAATAGAATAAAAAATAAAATTACTGGATAAAACTCTTCATTCCTTCCTGTGTTAATTTTATAAATGCGTTTTAAAACCTCCCTCGCTTCTTCTTCTTTACCTTTCGCTAAAAGAAATTTCGGACTTTCAGGAAACACAAAAAAAATCATCGCTGTAAAAAAACTGGGCATCCCGCACAAAGCTACAAATATCCTCCACGAGTTCGAACCGTACGTCGCATCTGTGTAAGCGCCTGTGCCCCATATTCGAGGTATTACCAACCATGCTATACCTACAATTTTTTTAGAATTAGTAACGTTTGCTCCAATGAATGATATAATTACAACTGTGTACGTCTGGTTTTAAAATGTCAAAAAGAGTTTATTGCTACCTGGTAAAATTACTAATCCAAGTGTCCAGAACACTTCTAATCTAGAGAGCATAACGTCTCGATACTGTGTGGTAAAAAACTCTCCCATGTAACTAAAAATTAAGCTCGTTGCTCCGATAATACTGAAATAGTTACCATATAAAAAAGAATTCGAGATAAAAATAATTATATTTGTATTCGATTTAAAAGGAATACATTGAATCAAATTACCCGAATCCTGAAAAGAACCTCCATACGAGGAAAATATAAAAATTTGTACATAACGACGATAATACTGACGAGAAAGCATCGACTAAAAGTGAACTAATCACAATATATTTTCTACCTTTGGAGTCCGCGATCGAACCCCACACATATGACCCAATTACCATTCCTGAAACAAACGTTAAATAATTTATTTTAGATTTTTTTCTTATTTAGAACTAAGTTCCCGACACAGTTCTGACATTGTGCCTAAATTCAGTTTTACAAATGAATTCTTTTTTCATCTCACAAATCACAAAACTTTTTCCGATTAAAAAATCATTATTGATTGATGTTTAAACACATTTCAATGGTAAAGCAATCATCTTCAGAGAGCCAAAGTACAGAAAAATCACATTTTTTGGAGAATTGTTTTGCGACAGTGAATTTTACTAAAATGTCAGAACTGTATTCTGAAAACTTAAAATTAAACAGTTAAAAATAACTGACAATGAAAGAATTTTTAAAAAGAATATGAAAACAATAACAACAGATTCATAGATAAAAAAAAAACAGTTTGTAACTCAAACATTCTACTTGAATATGAATAAATTCTATT
Source organism: Acanthacorydalis orientalis (assembly GCA_034766995.1). Taxonomy (NCBI): domain Eukaryota; kingdom Metazoa; phylum Arthropoda; class Insecta; order Megaloptera; family Corydalidae; genus Acanthacorydalis; species Acanthacorydalis orientalis. The sequence continues at coordinate 30,248,969 of CM068321.1, read as the reverse complement.
AAAAATAAATAGAATTACAAACCTATTAAAGGCATTGAAGTCAAACGTCCTTTATCGATTGAATCCATACGAAAATCACATTCTGCAGCTGGTAGTACAAAAGATAATGTTGTAGTGCTGATCGCACATGACGTATAAATAGCTCCACATATTGCCAGTAACATCCCATGGAATCGTCCATACCCTGCACGCCACTGTATCATTACACTCATATATATATTTATGTGGATTAAAATAAAATTAAATGTCCGTTCAATCAGTGATAGATACTACTGATTGAAATTTGAGAATAACAAACGATTTTTTGAAGAATAAAATAAGTTTCTATGTTAAGAACAAAAATAATCTAGCTAGACGATATGAAAAAGCAGTTTTTGTTGAAAAGTTTTTCATAAATAGTAAATGTTTCATTGCCAAAATGTGTTTTTTTCTTTTTATTAAAATATATGAAAATTGTATTCTTTTCATTCAATCTAGGCCACTTACATATAATGTTATAAATTTCAAATTACAGATTTTGAATTACAGTCAAAGTATTTTAATAAAATGTAAAAAAATGTTCACATAATGAAAATACAAAATGGATAGTCACACTTAAAAAATATTCCACTGTGCTAATAAATAATGAACAATGGCAATTCAGATAATAATTTATTTTCAAAATATATCTTGAAAAAAATTTAAAATCTACGATTATCCATCATATTTTGTACAGACATATATATATATAGACACGAATACAAGTTTATATAAATACATAACGAACCTCTATTTAATTATATGCACTGCTTACCTGCATGTAATAATGCAGCATCAAAATCTAATGATGTTTCTTTACTACTGTATTCTAAAAAGAAATCGTAGGAATATATTTTTTTAAATTAGTACAATTATCACTTAAAAATTAAACTAAACACGCGAACAAGATTTCAAACTATTCAGATAAACATTTACTTACCCATGTTAAAATTGTTTATATATGATTAAAAAAAAAACAGATAGGTACAAGACAGACAAATTAAAATGAATGTACGTATTGAACTGATACATAGGATAAATAATTCAGTGGCACGCGTAGATACGAATGAATCAGCCGCATGTATAAACAAGAACAGAATGTAATATACATCCATTTAAAAAGTGTAATTCTGTTGTGTAAACAAAATGTACCTACATTCCACTCAATATTTCCACTAACCTTTCGTATATGACCTCCGATAAACTGTTTCCTTTTTTATATAAGTCTGGTATTGTTGGATAAGGGATTACTTATTGTTTTTTTTTTTATTTACATTATTTGTCTCTCGAATATTTCTTCTTGATACATAGGTCAAGTATGTTTATTTAGAATGCAGTTCAAAATTTACAAAATATTTTAATACACATTCAAAACAATTTATCATAAAAACAGATTGAATATATTAATATTTTTTTCAAACATTGTATATATATATATATATATATATATATATATATATATATATATATATATATATATATACTTCTCTCTGTACAAACTTGAATATCCAAGTTCCAATAAAGACTTTATTCCATTATCAATAATATGTACGATGGAAGAACTGATGTTTTTATTCAATTTTAACTGACTTATAGATAATTCTGTCAGAGAAAAAAACCGGTCAATTATAAAAAAAAATCCGTCCAAAAAAAACATCAATTCTATATCTTTAGATTTTTATCAACCATTTTCAAAGTAATTTTTGTTAATTTTTTTTGCATTCAACTGAAGCACGAATATCGGTTTACATTTTAGTGATTAGTTAAGGCCTGAAATCTGATAAAAAATTAGCAAGAAATATTTGATATCGGTCATCTCGACCCACTAGCCTTGCTGAAATATCAAACGCCTGTTGCACCAACCCTGCATGTGTGACGGCGGATCTGATCCGTCCGCTGAATTCCAATAGGCCTCTACATAGATCCTGTAGCGATAAAATTTCTCGATCGTGAAAAAAATTTTTCGTCCAAAAAAACACCAAAGGCAAACACCTTAGATTTTTGGCAAAAAACTTCAAATTTTTTTTTTTTGATTTTTTCTGATCAACAGAAGCGGGAAGGTCCGTATGTCCACGTTTTAACAATTAGAGTGATCGTTGAGCCCTAAATCCGTTTTAAATCGAAAGGAATACAAGCTAGCGCCAGCTGATTAGACAATAATATTACTAATACGAATTTCAAAGGGCCACTATGGCGGACCCTGGATACCTGACTATTTATTTTTAAACAATAACATTAATATTTGTGAATATTTCATTATTTTGCTCTAATTATATTAATACAATATTTAAAACAAATCATTATTTCATTAAATGAAATTAATAGAAAGAAGGATTCTTAATACGTTTTATAAGGCATATAAAGTATGTGATAAATTATCACAGAACCTATATTTTAGAAAATTTAATTGAATACTCTATACAATTTTACCAAACAACATAATAGAATTAAAAAGTCAAATTATACAATGCTTTCATTATATCATTTATAAATTATTTGAAATTGTTACAAGGGATCTTATCAGTTAACAGCAAGAACTGAAAGTGAACAGAAGTGGTTTATTTGATATAAGTAAGAATATTAATTTTCAAACACAATCCAAACAAATTTTCATTTAATACTCGTCTATATATAATTTCTTAAGTTTTTTTATCAAAATATATTTCAAATAAAATTGTGATTTTTGATTTTTTCCAATCAATTATAACTTCAATTTATTTTCACCTTATATTCTAATTATAATAATATTTATTGTTTATATATTTGCAGAAAATGAATAAGTTTGTATTAATCATCATTTTAATCGATATTTTGTTCGGATATTGCCACGTTCATTACAGTAGAGATCACTTTAGTCAAATCATTGATCATACACATGAAGATCAAACTAAATCTTCTCCACGGTCTGACAATCACGATAAGTTCTCGGACTCGGCCCCTGTAAACGTTGAGCCTTGCAGCATTTGTCCTCAAAACGGCATCTGTGTACCAAACGTCCAATGCCCAGCACATGTACTCCAAAAGAATGTTGTTGAATGTGATCTTCACGGTGATTCTGTTGGAGTTTGTTGTACCACAGGACAAAGTCATTCAGGTAACTTTCTTTTTTCAAAAAAGTACGTACTTAATTACACTTTCAATGTATTTAAAGGTCAATTAGCTGATTTGAAAACTCGTGCATCGTTAGCACACATCAACAATGAAATGCTAAACATTGCGATCAAGTTAAGTAAAACGGATTTACATGAATTATTGGAACATGAAAATAAACTTTTGACTGGTATTAAAGATACAATAATTTCAAGAGAATCTTCGACTTATGGGCACCATCGAAATTTCATGATACCTCGTCATACTGATTTATCAGAAACGATAAGTCTAACCCGTCGAGCTCTTGAAATTGCATTGGCTACTAAAGCACTGAAAGAACGGTATGTGAAAATCAAATTAGTTTATTGGACAGAATTTGAAAAAAAATGTGATCTGATTTACAGAGAAGGTGTTTCGAATCGTCAAATCGAACTGGGGTTACTAAATACGAAAACTGTACGAAGTTCCTTGGGGAACAAATGTGCCAGGGATGTGAATTGTTGGAGCAGTCATGAAATCTATAGAACAATCGATGGATCTTGTAATAATTTACAAAATCCGACATGGGGTTTATTGCGAACGCCGTTTTCAAGATTGCTTCCTCCTTATTACGAAGATGGTACGATGACTAAATACGACATTCTTTGAAAAAATATAAAATTTCGTGTTCTCTTCTAGGAGTTATGGTACCAAGAATATCAACGGATGGTAAACCTCTGACGAGTGCAAGAATTATTAGTGATATATTGATTACAGATCTCGATAGACCACATTCAGCATACACGTTAATGACCATGCAGTTCGGTCAATTGTTGTCGCATGATTTGACTAGAACAGTTCAACACATGTTTCGTATGTGGAATTTCTTTTAAACAAATATTAGATTTATTACATTATATGCAATCAATACAGAAGTATTAATTGAAAAGAAATGTTTTAGCGAATGGAAGCGGGATTTCTTGCTGTACTCCAAATGAACAAAACGAACTACCAGCCCAGTTTAGACATTTCGCTTGTATGCCAATTCTCATCTCACCTGAGGATAGTTTCTTTCGGTTTTTTAAAAAAGGATGTATGAATTTTGTTCGGTCGATGTTGGCGCCTCGTGAAGATTGTACTTTTGGATTTTCTAATCAGGTTTGAAATAAATATAACAATAAATAAATGTAAATAATAAATGTCAATTATTTCATATTGATCAACAATAGAATATTTTAAAGATATTTTAAAAAGGGCTATCAAATCGTATTAATTATTAAAATTTCAATTTTGACTATATTTAATCTATTGTTATTTATTTGTAAAAATCGAATGAGTTACATGCAACTAATAAAACTTATTATATTTTACTCTCTAAGATGAATAAGGCAACACATTTTCTCGACGGATCGTTCATATATGGATCCGATACAGACAAATTGTCAGAAATAAGATCGTTCCAAGATGGTCGTTTGAATGTTTTTAGAGATTTCGGACGCGACCTTCCTCCACTTTCTAAAAATCCAAATGACTGTATTATAAATCAAAACGGATTTGCTTGTTTTGCAGCAGGTATTATTTAATATTTATTTTTCTTTATTCATGAAGATTTTTTAAATATATGACTGAAATTTATAAAAATTTCTTTAAAGCGATCTTTTAAATACAAAAAATATTTTATTTGAAATCATTTAGTCTTGAGAATGTAAACATTGATATTTTTTCAAAACATTTCAAAAACCACTCATTTTTCAAATTAGAACTTCTCTTGATTCATTAAAATTAAAAAATAAATCTGAAACAAATCAAAAAATATAAAAAAAATAGTTAAGAGTTAACAAACAATTAAATTTGAATTATAAATTTATTTTTATACATTTTACACGGTTTAATTCAAATTAAATCATCTTAAAATAAAGTTCAACATTTCATATACCATATTCAAGAATAGTACTGATTATATGATTTTAGGTGATGCGAGATGTAATCAAATCATTTCTTTAACGACTCTCCATGGACTGTTTATCAGAGAACACAATCGTATTGCAAACGAGCTATCGATTCTGAATCCACACTGGAACGACGAAATCCTTTTCATGGAAACAAGAAGGATCGTTGTTGCTGAATTACAACATATTGTTTACAATGAATGGTTACCTCTTATAATAGGTACATTTTTGTGTCAATATAAAAAAAAGTATTTTTAGATTTTCTTACAAAACAGGTGTACACAAAGGAAGAAATAGTTATATATATATATATATATATATATATATATATATATATATATATATATATATATATATATGTTTGGGGATAATTTACACGCCGACTAAATTCAGTTTAACGAATTAATTTTTCACTTCCTCACAAATCTCAATTTTTCTAATCCTGAATATTCAATTTTGATTACTCGTTTTGTATAGGGTGATTCAATTTAGGATTCCGAATGGCAGTATTTAAAAGAAAGCAAAAATTAAGAAAAAAAACGAGTATTTTTAATTTTTGCGTTTCTTTTTCAATTTTTTTTTAATACTTTCATGTGGAGGCCAGAATTTCCTAAAAAGCCTCTTTATATTTCTATAAGAATACCAATAAAATATGTCTGTGAGTGAATTCACTTGTGAAAGTTCAAGTAACACTCTAAAATTAAAAAAATTTTTAGGAGAAAAAGCTATGGATCGCTTCAACTTAAGACCTGTTCCATTCGGTTATTCATCTGATTATGATCAAAGAATCAATCCGTCGATCACTAATGAATTCGCAACGGCTGCATTTAGGTTACATACGACAGTAAATGGAAGAATGAGGTAGATAATGTTTTCTTTTTTATATTCCTTTCTTATTCCAATTTACCTCTTCGTTGATCCTATCTTCTATTTCTTTCATTAAACTAATACTGCATTCAAACACCTTTCTTAAAAAATCATTTTTTTTTCTTACTCCACAATCTATTTTCAAATTTAGTATTCTTTCATCTCTGTCTATTTATTTTATTAAAAAAAAGTTACAGTATACAAATAAATAAAATGTTTGTAAAACTAAATACAATTTCAAACATTTTAGTATCGTTGATAAAAAACAGTTGGAAGAAGTGATCGAAATATCCGAAGTGATGTTCAACCCGACCAGATTACGTTTCAGAAAATTTTTCGATGAAATGTTGAACACATTAACATCTCAACCGATGCAAGAATTCGACGTGTCGATATCAGAATCGGTATCTATTATTCTTTAAACAAGCAATTATCAATTGTACACGATTTCATATTTTTTTCCAGTTAACCCATTACATGTTCAGAGATGGAAATCCGTTTGGATTTGATATAGCGTCACTCAATATACAAAGAGGTAGAGATCACGGTCTAAGACCTTACAACGATTATAGAGAACTTGTCGGCTTACAGAAAATATCAGCTTGGGAGGAATATATTCCAGAGGTAAAACTATATTTTTATTTAATTATTTATGCCTTACAACAAAAAAAAATATAACAGAGGTTTTTTATAAAATAATTAAATAAATAAATTTTAATTTCATAAATAAACATCTAATATTTTAATAAAATATTTGGAATCATCTTAAAATTATATTCTGTAACAACAGAAAATCATAAAACGCTTTGCTAACTGAGTAAGCAATATATCTTATAATGACTTCATGATATAAAATCAATATTTATGAATTTAAATAAAATTTTACGAACCAATAATTTGATTGATAAATAAATTTATTTATTAATTTGATGATGGAATATTCTATCAGTCAATAGAAAATTACTAGGTTTTTATAAAGTGATAGCTAGTAAGCTTTAAATCATATGTGCTTAAAGAACCAATAAAATGACTGAAGAGTTAAAAATCTGTGTCTGATAAAATATTTTCTAAGCCAATACAGTAAATATTAAGCTGATACGTAAGCTAATTGGAGATTGGTAAGCTTATACCTATTTGAAAAACCAATAGGATGAGTGATAGATCGAAAATCAATCATTGGTAGCTTTGTAAGCTAATAAGATTTTCTATAAACTTAAAACGACGTTTGACGAACCAATAGTATGAGAGATGGATGAAATCAATTATTGATTAGCTGATAGGATATTTTATTGGCTAATGGGAAAGCTGTTAAGCTGTTGTAAAATGCTAATTGATAGAATAATATATATTTAGTAATCCAATAGAATTATTAATAGATGAAATCAATCTATGATTGGTAATAGACCATTTTGTAAGCAAATAGAATAATTGTCAAGCTCATTCGATGATTGACCAACTTATTACACGATTGATGGTGTAAATACAATGTTTGATAGGCTAATAAAAAAATATTAAACTTTTTTTTATAATTGATGACTACATAATTATTCAGAATTAAATTTGTTCAGATATGCATTAAAAAATGAAACTGGGACGCTTGTATAAATAATAAATTACATTATATGATTAAATATTTTTGTTATAGAATAAATTAAATGTCCGGATAATTTCAGATCGCGGACAAATTGCGGCAAGTGTACGCCTCTCCCGATGATATGGATTTATGGGTCGGTGGTATTTTGGAAACGCCCGAACCGGGCGCACTTGTAGGCGCTACGTTCAGAGATATTATTGCTGATCAATTTTCGCGACTTCGCAAGGGCGATAGGTATTTTTACGAGCACGACCCTTCAATAAATCCAGGTCATTTCAGTTTAGGTGAGATTATAATTCAAAATAATTGTTTTTCTGCTGCTAGTGGTTATAAAATATATGGAATTGATTTTAAATCATTTAGCGTTTAAAAATGTGTTAACGTTTTGTAAGTAATTTAATAATAATTTGTTTTTTTTTAAAGAAAAACGGTAAAATGATCAAAAAGGTAAAAGGTGAATTTTAAAATAAAATATTCATAAATGTATTCTGTACGAATTTTCGTTGTATGATTTTGCTTCAGCTCCGATAACTATGTATGTAGTTGAGTATAAAGGGATGATCACCCCTATATTAATAATATTTTTAAGTACATCTGCTTATTACAGCAAATCCGGTTACAGGGATTTTATAACGGAACAAATTCTTGTTTTTTCACCTATTCCCCTCTTCAATTTATTCTTAGACTTTTATCGATAAATGCATTGAATTTAATGTACATTAGCGCAATTCATTCCAAGTACAAAAATTTCTATAAAAGACTGAATATTCATTCATTAGCTTTTTATAATTATCCAACTCTAAATACATGATTATTCTTCCCATAAAAAAATATTCTTTAATTTCCGACCAGGTTCTTATTTCAAATCTTTATAGTCAAGGTACTCTTAAGCTAATCAATCAGAAATATCCAAAAAGTCGATCAAAATATATTTTTTTATTACAGTGATTATTCTGATATCTGCGTTGTCGTCCATGATACTTTTTTAAAAAAAGAAATCTATGATTAGATTTAATAAATATCATTGGAAAATCTGTTCAACTTATTTTTTAAAGAAAATATATTATTAAAATATATAAAAAAATATTATTTAATTATAGAGTTGTTTTTCATATTACATTATAGGTTTCATGAACGAAATGAAATTCTAGATGTCGTACATTATTTTTGAATTATTTAAAAATTAAATCTTAAATCGTATAATGTAAATCGTTAATTTCTGATTATGAAGGCTCATATTTTCAGATCAACTTCATGAAATAAAGAAAGCCACTCTTTCGAGGATAATCTGTGACAATAGTGATGGCATTCTAATTGAGAAACAAACACCGAATGCTTTCATTCTTCCTGGATTGTTTAGGTAATACGAAAATCTATTTTAAAAGAATTTAGATACTTTTACTGTCTAATCTTACTGAAGAATTATTTATTGTTTAAAATAAGCTAGATTCGAAATTAGAACAATTAAATATTTATAAACGAATTAATGTATCAAAAGTCATACTTTAAACTAGTTTAGTTCCAAGAAGAATTACTTTTTGGCTTGCTTACTTCAGATTAACTTTTTACTTGAATTTAATTTCAGTTATTAATTATTTTTAATTGAAGATTCGGAAGAAGAGTATTTTTTTCTATATTTATCTACAGATCTTACCATACAGCTTGTTTATTAAAGTATGCATTCCCATGAATGAAATCCTAATAAAAAGGGTATCTGAACATTAGAAGTCATATAATTGTGATATAACTTCTTTGGTTATAATCGGAATAATAGTTTAGGCAATCAGGATAAAACCACTTGCACAAACAACCCGGCGTCTAATATACAATCAAAAGAATAAAAATTAAATAATTTCCTAACATACTGGAACGCGGACAATCTCATTATTTTATTATATCTTGTTCATTAGTAATTTTTTTATTAAATTTCTATGTTTTGTAAATAAAAAAAGTTGTTTATATTTTTTAAATATGAATTAATACTCCAAATGTTACAAATTTTTCTTCATTGAAATTTCTAATATTTGATTTATTTATTTTAATATTCTGATGCATGTTTTGATTATAGTGCTATCATTTTCAAAAAAATAAGTAATCATTCATAATATTTTGGTATTCTGGGCTACTTTCACAAACGAATTAATCAACCAAACAACATACTTTCCTTGATGATATTTTGTCTGACAATTTATCAAATACATTCCAAAATACTATATAATGGTTGGATATTTTTATAAGAAAACTTGACTTTTGAGACATTAATTCACGTGTTAAAGAAAAGTTATTTTTTCCGACAAGTCATAAACTAACTGTGCCGAATATGAAATGATCACAAAATTAAAAAGCAACAAGGACAATGTCATATTTTTTTTAATTTACATAGAATATTTGTATTTATTTCTAGCAATAATTACGTTGACTGCCAGTCATCATCCATACCTCATATAAACCTATTTTTCTGGAAGCAACAATGATTTTTTATTATGTTTAGATATATATTTTTTTGTAATACTCAATATTTAAAATAAACAGTTTATTTTTGATTTAAGTTTCATATCCATACACTAATCCGTTTTTTAAGAATACTTCAGATTTTGTTCGAGATGTAATGCTGAAAACTCTATTACAGAGCTTCGAGTATTTGCAAGAAATGTTTAATTCGTATGAATTACAAATTTTGCAATATTCAGTTACAAAAGATAGGAAGAATCAATTCAACTATATCGCATAACATTGTCTCTATAGAAATACGTTGTTTTTTTACTTGTAGTTTTGAAACTTGTCACTTTGAGGATAAACCATTTTTGTATTTGGAAATCGTAATGTAATTAAATTATAACGTTGAAACATTTAACATATTTGTACTAAATGATAAATGCGTTGATAACGAATCAATGTCATGTAAATATTGGATCTGTTTAAATACATCTGCATTTAGAAATATATCTACATTTAAATAAAAAAGTGCATGATGTCTATAGAAAATTATAATCATTTAATTTGAATCGAATAATGTAAAATAACATAAATAATGAATGTAAAAAAACGTACGTATTGGTAACATTTTCAATAGGTACTGTAAATTTATGATAAGATTAAGAAGTTCATATATGATTATTTTAGAGTTACTGTTCAGATATTGATTTTATGTACCGTAAAATAATAGAAAATGTAATGTTTATAATTAGCTTATTTTAGTTTTAAATTTCGTGTATGCTAATCAGAAGAACCGAAACAGTGATCGCCTACTACGAATATTACCGAATGTTCTCTTTCTCTGTCTAATGGCATTGAGTCTTAAGCCAGTATGAAAACATGTAAAAATGTTTATTTAAAATATGTGTTTTTAAGTTATAAATATTATTTTCGTTTGTACATAAATTATGAGTGAAGGTAGATCGTTCCATAATCTGGATGACCCACAGTTCAGGGTTACTGCCTTCCAGCAAATGCTGTCATCATGTTCAGGAGCACTTCTAACCTCCTTCCTTGGTTAGTGATCGTTTGTATTTTTTAATTTGACTCGTTCAACCAATATTTCTTTCTTTACGATTAATTTTAGTAACACCTCTCGATGTCGCCAAAGTTCGTTTACAAGCACAACAAAAGAAGTCACTGTCACAGAGCTGCTACCTTTTTTGTAATGGATTAATGGAGCATTTGTGCCCGTGTAATCCAATTAACAACAATGGAAAAAACCAGATCCGTAAACGTGAATATTTCAATGGCACACTCGTGAGCATTGAGTTCAATTTACAGTTTATTTTGAGCTAGCGTATCTTAATTAATAATAATTTAGGATGCACTTATGAAAATTACCCGAAATGAAGGTATGTCAGCATTATGGAGTGGCTTAAGCCCTACATTAGTTCTGGCGATACCGACGACCGTAGTGTACTTCGTATCTTACGAGCAACTGAAATATAAAATGTTTGATTACTATAAAGTACATTATTCGATCCAAGGAGACCACTGTTACAGCAAACCTTTATGGATACCCCCTATTGCAGGTGTCATTGCACGGACTCTGTCTGTAAGTCTAGTTAGTCCTTTAGAATTAATTCGAACAAAAATGCAATCGACCAAATTGAGTTATGCAGGTAATGAATTATACGATCTTGTCGACTCGAGTTGTTTTATATTTTTTCTATGTTTTAGAAATCGGTGGTGTTCTGAGAGGTTTGATAGCGCACCACGGTATAAAAGGATTGTGGAGAGGTTTACCGTCTACGTTGTTACGTGATATACCGTTTTCCGCAATTTATTGGGGTTGTTATGAAACGTTTAAATCGATAGGTCCTCCTGTTCCGACTTTTACATCAACTTTTGCATCGGGTGCTGTTGCTGGCTCTGTATGTTCATTGTTAATTATGTGAAATTTATTGTAAACTGAAAGTATTTGGTCATGATTGTGATGATGTATTTGCCTGTGTATATTTTTAAATTTTTCATAATACTGATGATAATTCTCTTTATAGATAGCGGCATTTTTCACAATACCGTTTGATGTTGTAAAAACACATCAACAGATAGAACTTGGTGAGAAAGAGTTTTATACAGGTAAATATTACTGATCACACATATAAGCTAATCATACTAAACACATTGGTCAAAAAAATGATTTTAGTCATTCATTCAATTCTGAACTTAATGTAATTATCAATAAACTCACTAAAATTAAAGTTACAAAATTGTATTCAGTAATATTTTCACATATATTTATAAATTTGTATATAGGTATGTACATAGGTGTATAAATATTTTAGATAAACCAAAACAGACGTTACCAATGACAAAAGTTATACAAAAAATTGTAGAGAAAAATGGATTTAGAGGTTTATTAACGGGCCTTATTCCTCGTGTATTAAGAGTGGCACCGGCATGTGCAGTAATGATAACATCGTACGAACAAGGGAAGAAATTCTTTTACAGGTATTACATTTACAGAAATAAAAGAATACAGCAGTTGGATGTTAGTAAAGATGTCCCACAAACACATATCGTTCCAGAGTTAAAAAAGCACACCCAAGAGATGCTTTAATTAAATTTGTAAAATTTATGTAAAATAAATATTATAATTTGTAGTTGTCATCTAATCAAGAGTACAACTTTTTTACAGCAAAAACATTCGTACATTGAAGTATTGTAGATTAAAATAATATTTATAATTTAACAATTCGGAACTTAACAATTCTTAATCATCTTAATATGTAAAATAATTCACTTATTTACATGAGTATTTATCTGAAGTAACAAGTAGTGGAATTTCATAAAATTATTATCTTACTAATTTTTAATGTGTAAATTATTTTTAAAATATGTCTACATTTTTTGTAATGAGTATTATTTTTGTTTGTGATTTGTATTATATTTTTTATACTCGTAATGTTTATGATTTATTTAAAAAATAATACTTGTTGAAAATTAATATAACAAAAAAGCATTTATTTGAAATATTTCATGTTGTGTGAGAGTTTGTATGTAGAACATATTTGTAGTTTTCATTCAATTGTATATTAAGTATTTTTTATCAAACCACAAATAATTAGAATAAAATAAGATTTATAATAAAAAGATATATAAAGCCATTTATAAAACATCAAATAGAAATTTCTACTTTTCTTATGATGATCAATTTTTAAAAAAGTATGTGTACTCTTGAAGAAAGAAGTTCAATATTTTTTGTTTCTTAAGGATATTAAAATTTAGTAAACATTGGTAATTATTATTTAAAAGTTTCAATTTTTTTTTAAATTATGTAAGTTATTAGATAAATAAAATTGTTTTTAATAATTCATGTTTTTATTATGCTTTCTCAACTGTAGAAATGTTAGGAAAAATGAACATTAATCATTTTTGTATAAATATATATTAATCATTAATTTGGTAGAATGTTTAATTAGTAGAGAGAGATCTTTTCGTCCTATTAAATTAGAGCAAAAAAAGACTATCATTGATGACTAGTCAGAAAAATGAGTATGCCTTGTGATTCATAATTTGTATTCATGGTTGCATATGATTACAAAAATCAGATTTGTTTCCATGAATATTGGAAGAGAATATTAAGTTATTAGTTGTTGTTTATGGATATGTCAGTCTTTTAAAAAATACAGACTTCATTTAATATACTTGTGCATTAATCGTCTGTAACCTAATACATAAAAAATAAATATTTAAAGTGTAAACACATCAAGATTTTTTTCTCCAGCTTTCAGTCGGTAATGAAGTTTGAAATCAATTATTAGGCACTCTGCAGGAGATAATTTGTACTTTCAGAAGGGAAATATTGATGAATCAAACGGAAGCTACATTAAATTGTAGAAAGTTTAATGTCAAGTCAATTTGTGTAAAGTTCAGTTTTTTCGCGTCAGCCGATTGTTACAGTTGTCATATTTTATTGTACAGTTTGTGAAAATAGTATTTGCTATTTGTTTTTAAAATATATTTATTTTGAACAACGTGGTGGCGCTGCATTTCATTAGTAGCCATCTTTGCAATCTTCAATCAAAGGTCCTTGGCTCGCGTTTCATTGTCTGGTGAAAAGCCAGCAAATATCGAACACACTTTGTCAAATGGCATTAAAACGAATTAATAAGGTATGTTAAAGTTCACATGTGTCTGTGCTTTGTGTTAAAACGTGTTAAATTTGTTTTTAAAGCATTTGGAAGTAATATGAAACGCCCTTAACGATTTTGTGATGAAGCAGTGTGAACTGCATTTAGAATAGTCATACTTTAAATTTCGATATCAGTCATATGCTTTCATCAAGTTTCGCATTCAGTTATAGAATGCTTATGTGTATTTTATGTATATTTATAAATTAGTGATTACCTTAAAAGGCTAATACATGGTTAGTGACATGCTAAATTTGCCAGATAATAAAAGATATGGAATCTATAAGAATGCCGGAAGTAACGTAACAAATGTGATTTGTATAGTTAATTTTACAAAATATTTTTATCTTATTTATGAAAAATGTAGAATTAAAACTAAAATACTTAGGTAGAGTTAGTGACCTTCCATTTATAACCTGACCTTATTTGGCATGTCATTATATATACATACATGCATACACACATACTTCCACACACACACACATATATGTATATATATATATATATATATATATATATATATATATATATATATATATATCTGTATATCATATATACATTGTATACAAGAGGTTATTTGTATGTGTCTAGACAGTTGTATTGATGTTAATACATATGTGTGTTTGAGTTACATTGTATAAAAAAATGGTTGATAAATCAGTATGTATTATTTTAGGAACTTCAGGATTTGGGTAGGGACCCTCCAGCACAATGTTCTGCAGGACCAGTTGGAGATGACCGTAAGTTAAAATTACTTATCAATGTGTTCTTCCTTTAATAATTTTGAGTAGAATTTCAAATAAATCTATAAAGTAAAATATTGCATTTTTAATTCTACACCATTCAACTAATTGAAAGAAAAGTATTTTTAACATGTTTTGTATAGTATATTGTAAAGTTTGTGTATGCTTTTTTATATATATCTTTGTGTTGTTGTAGAAAATATATATTTTATAGAGAGTAATAATTTGTGCAAAAGCTATGCCATAAAGTTTTGCTGAAATTATGTTCTTTGTCTGTAAAAAAATATATAATTCAAAATATGTATTCACCATATTTTTCTACTTGTTGTAAGAATGATAGTTCAATGCACTTGCTTGTTTATTTTTAAATCTAAATTTTATAGATCAGACATAAAGATAAATAGGAATTGGCTTTGGTACATATAGTGTATATGGTACTGACAAAAAAAATGTTTTTGTTTTGTGGATAACATTGATTCAAAGTTAAATTGTAAAATATTGAAATAAAAGCAGTTTAAAAAAATGTGTTCAGCTATTTAGTCGAATTGAAAACAATTTTCATAAATGTTATTATTTTTATTCTTCGAGTGGTTACTGTATTGTTTTGATGTTATACATTTTTTATAGTTTTTTGTATTAAAATTTTAATACAAATTTTATATATTTTTTTTTAGTTTTCCATTGGCAGGCCACAATCATGGGACCAGTAAGTATTTACATATGTATATATTTGTGTTAATTGATATAAGATTTCTATTCTTGTAGAAATACATACAAGTATGTATGTGCAATTGTTGTGTAGAATGTAACAATTTGAAACATTTATAATTTAACAGAAAATGTTTTTTAACTATTATTTCTATCATTATCATAAAACATTTATTCTGTGTGATGTTTACTTTTTTTCTAAAAAAAAATTAGAGTATATAATAGAATTTCAATAGCAAATATCAATTTTTATTTCAGCCTGACAGTCCATATCAAGGTGGTGTATTTTTCTTAACAATTCATTTTCCGACAGACTACCCTTTCAAACCACCAAAAGTGGCATTCACAACTAGAATTTATCATCCAAATATAAACAGTAATGGTAGTATCTGTCTTGATATTCTGCGGTCTCAGTGGTCACCTGCTCTTACTATTTCAAAAGGTAAGCTGTGCTGATATCTGTTCGTGTAAGAACGGGATGGAATATTTTTCACTAGAAATACGAGCAGAGTTCAGATTTCAGCAAAACTTTTATTTTTCAGTACTGCTATCAATCTGCTCACTTTTGTGTGATCCGAATCCAGACGATCCACTCGTGCCAGAAATCGCTAGGATATATAAAACAGATAGAGAAAAATACAACGAGCTGGCTCGTGAGTGGACTCGCAAGTATGCCATGTGATGCCTCGGCCCCACATCATTTTCAAACTCCTTTTAGAAAAGAAAACTACAAAAACATCTTATTTAATTCAAGAACGAACCAAAAATAAATAAAAAAAATACATTAAGGGATTTGCGTCGAAAATGATTGTTCTGAGAAGATATCTTTTTTGGCTCTCCCTGCAATCCTAACGACTTCGTTAAAAGAATTGAGCATCATTGGACATTTTTGCTTTAACTATTGTTATTTCGTGATCACAACAACAACTGTGTATAGTGCTAGATTCTTTTATCGAGATTTCTCTCTTGTTTATATTTTATTTAAAAACTGTAATGATAACTCCACCTACAATTCCTCTTTACCTTGCTCCACAATATTTGTCGTTCACAACAGATTGATTTTTTTTATTATTAAATCGATAAATTGTATCATAGCTCTAATTATTAATTTTGGATATGTCTTATGTTTCTTATTTTATTATTTAATATATATTGTGGTTGTAAGGATGCTAGCTTCTTTAATTCGGTCCTTGTCCAATCACATAAGTATATTATTACGTTTGGGATTTTTGTAAGCTTATTTGATCGTTGCATATTTTCTTTAGTTCCGTCCGCAGGTGTAAGAGCGATACGATATCTAAAATTTTATTTCTTGTGATAAGATGCGACATGTTTGCCGTAAGCGAATTTAAATTAAACTTTCAATTATAGTGGAGCCGGGCATTTATAATTACTGTTAGTGTTGCAAAAAAAAAATAGATTTTACGCCAAGGCAGAAGCGCTGGACAGTTATCTTGTGTTGTTTTTCAAGTGCATGCAACTAAGTTGTAGCGATTTTAGATTGTTTAATAAAAAAATATTTGTATAAAAGTTCACAAAATTTACCCTGTAATATCTTATTCACCTTCATGCTTACAAAAATCATGTTGACGGTGTCTAATAGTGTTATACAGTCTATCATAATAGTTCGATTTTGTGTTTGTCTCCACAACGTGTTCTGTGTCGCGTCCGTATCGCAACATAAGTGAGACACGTCGAGCGATGAACGTTTTACGGTGCGTCGAGTGTGTGTAAACATAGTTGAATTTTTTTTTAATGTGGTTTCTTGAATCGATTTATCACGTTGAGCCATAGGTGCATGGGAATCTCAAGAATATAAAAATGAAAACAAAAGGCGAGTTTGTTGTCGAAAAGTAGATAGATGATTTCATTTTAACTATTTTGCAGAACTGATCGATTGTATAGCATAAGGGTATTAATTTTAAAGGAGATTGATAATTTATGGACATAATTAGACAATTCAACTATGGATTTATGTTGAAAAGTCATGCTTCACACTTAGTTTATCATATGTACTAAACAATATTTAGGTAGTTAATGTGTTAATTTAGGTATTCTTATGCACCTGTGCAGGTTATTCAGCAGTACTTTGTAATTAAAAAAAAAATATGTGTAAAATTTCAATAATTAAAGAAGTATCTTGATGTAGGTAGTGTGATTTTTTGATTAAATGTGTCTCATTTTAAAATAAATAACAAAGTTTCAATTTTCTGGTGCATTATAATTTATTTTGAACTTGTGTAAGTTTTGATGTAAATATTTGGATCTCAAAATTAATGTTACTGCCATTTAAGAAAAAAAACCCTACACTTTACTTACATTTATTTCTTTCAGATTAACGTTATTAATAACTGTTATAAAACAATTTTTATACATAAATTTAATATGTAAAAAGTAGAATTTTTATTTATGAATGCAATGTGGACTTCAAGGCATATTCTATGCCACATTCAATATCTTGTAAGAATTAATCAATAAATAAATATATAAATGATAATACAAAAAACATTTAAACTACATTGAAAACCTTTTTATTAGGAGGTGTTAAAAGTGTGTCAGGAAAATTAAAAATAGATTTGGCAGCTTTAAACAGTTTTTTCAGGAGTCATAATTTTAGCTTTTGTTAAAAATTCTTCACAGATGGCTTTATATGTCTAATTTTAAACTAACGTTAAGTTCTGTTCATTTTTAGGAGTGAAAGTATGTATGTGTAGTATAATATGTACATGTATATTTATGTATGTTGTGTGTGGTGTTGATTATATATAGATTTAACAAATTTAGTAATTACATATATAGTTTCATGTTTTTGTTAATTACTTCAGAAGTTAAGTCAATTTAATGGGAAAATAATGTTTATTCACAAGTTAATTTACTGTCTAAATGTGAAGAATAAATAGTGGTGTATGTATTTAGTGATAGAAATAGATAATTTATATATTTTGATTATTAACTGTTCTGTACATAGCTAAGATAAATATTGATTGTAACTATTTTTATTCTGATACTTTACTGAAAACTGTATATTTTTCATTATTTATGATGCTGTTACTCAAAATACAGACTGATCATAAATAAGTTAAGAATAACAATGTTCAACAACACTGAATATTATTTTCAAAAGTACTAAATGTGTACAGGAGTGAATGTAAAAATAAATATGTATACAACATGTACAAGTCTGTGCCTGTTCTAAATAGTATCTGTTAATGTGGTATTGCACTCTGTATTTAGAAAATATGCATATGTTCCTAATTAGAATGTTGAAATTTATACAAGTTATGAATTTCATGCTTAACATAAGCAGTTGTTTCTTCCAATTTGAATTTTGTAGGGGGAACCAATTGTAGATGTGCTCATTTTTAATTACAGGTTGGGGGTGATATTATTAGTTCTTTTTAAAGTTTGTTTTATAATGGATAAGATTTTTTAAGGAGTTATTATTTTTGATTGGTAAAAAATAAAACTGTTACAATAAAGATACTTATTTAATTAAAATTGTTTTGTAGGACTCTTCTGAACATTTTTACTTGATCATTTTGTCCAGATTTTGTGTGCACTTCAGTGTATGTGGTTGGTTATAGATGTGCTTTTTCACTTATAAATCGTTTTTGTTTTGGGAAGTTTGTTCATTTAAAATATCTTCATACTGTCATTTTTCAGATTTACAGGAGTGTTGTTCCACAGTTATTTTCATTTTGCAGTTACATTATATATATACATAAAATACGTAAAACCCTGTTTTTTACAAGCATATTTGTTTGAATGTAATTTTTAACTTCCGTTTATGTATTTAGGTTTTTAAAAAAAAGACGAGGGGAGGGAGTAGAGCTACTCTATATAGTTCAAAGAAATAAATTATCTCCTGATGAATGTTATATATTGTAAAATTGTTTATTTTAATAAGGGACAATGAGCTATGATAACTTTCAGAAGTCATTTTTGTGAAGTCATTGAAAACATGGAATATAATTTAATGATTCTGATTAGATTCTTTTTCACACCCTACAAATCACAAATATTTTGTGATACAAATGTTCAATAAATAATTATTCATCTTTTTATTGTTGATTATATGGGCGTTAAGCTACAGAAAAAAAAATCAGCAATGAAACTTTTTCAGTATTTTAGCGCTTTGAAGATGATGGCATCAAATTACAAGTAAGCAGCAATCAAAAACTTTTTTTGGGAGGGGTGGTCGTTGGGTCAGCGAAAAATTAATTTATAAAAAAAATCAGTTAAATTTTAATAGATATATTTATTAGGATTTCGTTATCCAAAAATATATTAGTATTTTTATTTAGTAATTAACATGTACTCCATTGAAGTAAATACCCAATTCCAATATCTTATTCTTTAATAAATTTTAAAGAATATAATAATAAACTCTATTTTTAATATTGAAACATTCTTCATATTTGATTCATTTTTTCAAGTTGACCTTTTTTTCTCGCATTTATTTAAAATAAAGCCCAGCTGGATTAAAAAGTAGCAGGTTGGTTGGTTATTGGGGTTTTAGGGCGCTTCGACATTTAAGATCGTTAGCGCCGATAAAAAGTGGCAATTTTTTAATGAAACGGTTCAGGTAAGTACATTTTTACATTGTATTATTTAAAATTCCATTTAACTTTTTCAAATATGTGTAAATAATAAAAGCATGCTTTTGTATCTGTTTCAGTTATGTTAAATTTGAAAAAATAGCATATTATATAAAAGATTACAGTACTGGATGTGAAATGAAATTTGAACGATTTTATACCATTTAATCGTATTTCAGAAGTTTTTAAATTGAAAAGAAATATAAAAATAGGCTGAATACATATTTATTAATATAGAATGTTTGTAATAATTTCTATTTGTATTTTTTGCTGATTGTTTTTTGCAAGTATGTATAGAATAAGAGTAAAAAAATGTTAGCTGTTTTATATTTATATATTCTTTTTTTTAAAAAAATATTTTATACTAGTAAAATTTGCAATACACTTTAACAATTTTATATGCTTTCATATAGATTTAATCAATATTTATATACCAGAGAGTGAGTATTATATTAATACACAACACATCTTACATTTTCGTAACAGCATCGAAATTATATACAAAAATGTAATTTCAGAAAAAGTAAAAAATTACTGATACATCACAGGTGAGTTGTGCAACATGTAGGCAATGTTGTAATGATGGCTTGCTTTAACTTGCTGAATTGACAGTTAGTTGTCGGGCAACCTTTACAATGATCGGTTGCCGGACTAAACTTTATTAGAAATTTCGACCATCGAAAAAAATATACGTTTTTAATTTGTCAAACTGTAGTGAAACTTTTGTGTGTGTATCATTTTTTGTATAGTTTGGTTTTAAGGTATGAACGATTTATTTATATTGATTAAATTCTTATATAACTGTTGATGTTAATTAAAGTAAGAGAAAGTGATTCTGATTAAAAGTTTGAAACTTATCAGGAAAGTACATATATATATATATATATATATATATATATATATATATATATATATATATATATATATATATATATATATATAAAGCCCAGTTCCCACAAAATAACTAAGTAGTATAAAAAATCTGAACTGAATTTGAAAAGATTGAATGTTTATCTAAGAAAGATCATTACTTATATCCTCACGAAATTAAATATTTCAATAATTACTTTTAAGTTTATTTAAAATCACTATAAATTTATTTATTAAAAAATAAAAAGAAATTAGATTTTCAAAATTAGATATTTGTGGAGATATTTGTTTATTAAATAATTAGGTATTATGATAATCTAGAAAACAGGTATAGATATTTGTCTGTTTGTAAAAAAATATCTATATAAAATCTTGTTATACACACAAGATTAAGTCATCTAGAATTTAAATATTGCATAAATTGATTTTCACTCACCCTACAAACCACACATTTTTTTCTGATCAAAAATGTTCAACAATTGTTTATTAACATCGAAATGCGTATAAGAAATTTAAAAATAATCAACAATTGTACATTTGTGGTTTATGTGACTGTAACAATTTTATTCAAGAAACTGATTGTAGCCAAAGTGCGAAAATTTATAATTTTAATGTTTTTTTTTCAAACATCTGAAAATTTTAAATTAATAGACAAAAAATTTACTGTACTATGATTGTTCATACATTTCAAATAGTTTTTTTTTTAAATTTCCCTTCAAATATATCTTCAAGCTATAAATATTTTATTGTTGTTTATATTAAATTTTTAAAATGTAAACATTGACCACTTCGATATCGAGATAAATACATTAACCATTTAACCACAGAATCGATATACAGGTGTTTAAGTATAGGCTACCTAACTGAGTTAATTAGATACAATCTAGCATTTTTAAAAGTATTTAATTAATAAATAAACCTTTTCTTTGGAATATTTTGAAAATTTCACTCTTTGTTTACAATGACTTGCCATTCGTACGCTTGATAGACAATAATTCGAAAAATGCACCATGGAAGAAAATGTAGATATTAATTTTAATTAATTATTATCTAAAGTCCTTCAAATGTATCAAAATTCTATTAAGCATGGTTTATTTTTTTACAAAAACTATGATATTCTTTAAAGAAAATAAGTTCGAAATTTCTGCTTATTACACATAAAAATCGCTTACTAAATGTTTACATATCTCTTCTATCAATTCAAAAAGAATTCAGCGTTGAAAGAGTTAAAGAAATTTAATTTATTAAAAGATTGTTAGAGTAATCTTTGAATTATAGAAAGTGAATAAACTGTACAAATATATAAAAAATAACATTAATATAAAACTATTATCGTTTTGTAATGAAATGTAAATACATAGTTAATTATAGCTTGGCAATGAGTATCTATGATAATTGACGTCATAATATAATATACTAAATTTAATTAACGATAATTAATTAAAAACAAGCTTCAGCATGTATTTGTTTTTAATATAATTTTATCTGTTAGAGAATATATATAAATTTATTAATGTCAGCTATATTTTTTTCTAAATTTAATTGAATGAGAAGATAGAAATACAGTTATCTTGTATGAAACATCAGTACTACGTAGATTAATGTTATAAAAAATCACTAAAAATGTATTTGTATGCAGAATATTTTATCTGTACAGCAGAAGGAAAGAACTCTATAGATAAATTAACACCTCTCGACTTTGAATATTATTTTTTTTATTTTTTCAAGAATTGTTTGTATGGATAAGTATTTAATTTAATAAATACTTTGCAATTGATTATTATTTACGAGAATCTATAATTAGAACCTCATAAAGATTTTTTTCTGTATTTCTTTCCTTATATGTTATGATATACTATTTTTATTTTCGAAATCTTTTGTCTGTATATCTAAAATATACCCCTTTTCACAAATGAAAGAACACCTCAAATAGTATAATAATGAATTGTTCAGTTTTATTTTTTTACAGGATTTATTTGTACGTATAAATACTTAATTTAATCTAAAGTATACATCACTGCATGTTTTCGGTATAAAATGATATTTTATTCATGAATTTCTACAATAAATAATGTAATAGAAATATTAAACATTTCTTGTATGATGATTTGCAGAATTGTTTTTAATTCCAAACTCTTGAATCTATAAATTAAAACAAAATAAATTATTGTCACAAATGAATTAATAATCAAACCGTCAAATAATGACACGAACTTTAAATAATATGAAATATTTATATATTGTGTTAATGAAATTTTTGTACATATAAAATTTTAATTAAATAAAAATGTGTTGTAGTGCAAAAACTATTTTAACAATCTTGTATAAAATTTCATTAATTCTTTTTCAAAAATAATGGTATGTCTAGAAATTAAAAAATAATCAATTATTAAACATTTTTGATCAGAACAAGTTTTTATGATTTGTGGGGCGAAAGAAAAATTCATTTGCGAAAGGAAAAAATATGAGATCTGTATAAAATTATGTATTATTTAATAGACTATATAATTAAAATGGAATAGAACTATTAAAAAATATTTATTTATTTATTTCTTTGTATGGAATGTACATGAGATTACGTTTGTGGAAATAAAACAAGATAATCATAACGAAATGGAATTATTTATTAAAATACGTCGAGTAACTAATAATTATGACATAAGTATTATTTTTTTTAAGATATTTGTTAACAAATATATATATTTTTTAAAATGTATTTAGGATTTTGGAAATTTGTAACGAACTTGTTATAAAAATGATTTTATTTATTTGCTAGAAACTGACGGTCGATAATAAACGATTTAAAATTTTTAAATATATATTAAATATATTTTATGTGCATGTTTAATATTTTGTTTAATTCTTAAAAATAATTAGCTGCTAATAAAATTGATATGTAAGTAACAAATATAACTATAAAACAAAAAAAATATTTATTTTCAGAAGAGTACCCAATGAGGACCATAACATCAGTAATTGAGCCTCTGCAGAAGGCAACCGACAACGAAATTAATGACAACAATGGCTGGGTATTAAATGTATGTTTTTTTAATTGATATTATTAAATTACAAGAGTATTTTATATTTCTATTTTGAACGTTTAAATGCAGTTTTTTTCAAAAAAAATACTTCTAGCATAATTAAATAAAATTAATTTTATTTTTAAAATATATTGACACGGCTGATTTTTCAGTAATTGTATTATTAATCTGTTTATCCTAGGAGAAGATTCTAGGTTTCATTTCTTAAGTTGAATGTATTTTTTTTATTATGTCAGGGTCTCTTGAATCAATGATCTGAATCTAACAATTAATGTATAAAAAATCTATGAGAATTTATTTCTGATCTTAATTTTTTATTATTATCTCTTCATTGTACAGTATAAGCATTTCGTTTGTTCCAAATTCACAAAAAGATATTTAGGTCTATAATTTATTGATCTTTATATATCATCAGGTTGATATTCTTTAACACTTTTATATAATCTATTTTTATTTCTCTTTTATTATTATTATATTTATATAAATAAACGATCTATTATAATTCGTGGTTCAATAATTATTAATATTGTAGCTGATTTCTGTAAGATAATACATAAAAGAGTATTTTGAAATCGATCAGTATTTCTTTCAGAAATTAATTTTTCACTCATGTCACAAATTCAAAATTGTCTTCTGATCAAAATGGTTTAAAATAATTGATAATTGCTCATTTTTGATTGTTGTTTATGCGAATTCCGATAACAATTCTATCATTTTCAAAACGGTAAAGTATACAAGATATGATATCTTGTACTTTAATGCTTTTAGCACGATGGGGTCGCCAAATCTACATTGACATTCGATATGTTATTTGAAAAAAATGTAGTTTTCTTTTCAAATTCTAAATAATTGTATGATATGAAATCAAATCTAGCTCGTCAACTCTAACTACTGTTTTAAGTACAAATATCCGTCTTCCTTGTGTAAGATTTTTAGATAATCATGCGGATTTTATAACGAGTCTGTTCACACTGCAACTGTGTTCTAGATTAAATGTACCGCTATTGAATTTCATTGGCAAACCAGAAACTAATCGGCAGAAAAAACTATGCGAGAACGGTTTCTATGCAACAGATCAGTTTTACAGTTATTTTCAAATAGATTACAAAATGTATTAAATGCAATTCATCGAAAAACATTAACACAAAATTCGAAAATTGAACTGTGTATTTTATCGAATGTATTATGTATTAGTAAATATGTTTCACATGTTACATTGTTTTCGAATATTCGTACATAAAAACAAGCCTTTTAAATGCATAATTATTAGAACATAACGAATTAATATGGAGTAATTCGTATTGTCTTGAATAAATATTTTTTTAATTGACTGTTGCGAATTCACTTTTCATAATTATGAAATTATATATATATATATATATATATATATATATGTTTGGCTGCATGTGTAAATATTATATAAAATATTTACATATTTTTATAATTAAATTATTATATAATGCATTTCATTTATTGAAGTATTTAAGTAATTAAATTCGATAAAGTATCTCACATTTTTTTAACCTTATGTTCTGTATTGTACGTTGATTATTTATTTCACACTTTTAGTTTCAAATCCATTGTAAAAAAACTTATTTAAATTTTAAAATATTTAAAAAATACTTCAGACACATTATTATTCATATGGACTTATTTACATATTTTTTTAATCATGGACAAAATATGAAATATCTTAAAAATGTCTTATATATATATATCATATATATATATATATATATATATATCATAACGTATAATATATATATATCATAACGACAAGGGTGAATCTTATGTATTCTCTCTCTCTCTATATATATATATAAATGAATTAAAAGGTATTCATTATATTTTTATTATGCACTGTAATAATAATTCTTTGTTTATAAATATGTTTTTTTTTCATCGACCATGCTTATTTATATCTTTTTATTAATTATATATTTAAATATTTCTATAATTAAATAATAATATAAACACGTGTATTCAATGCCACAAAATGTAACTGATTTAACATCTGGTATCAGAAATATTAAATTGTTTTTAAGTTTCAATAGAAGATAAAACGTTTATGTACACTTTTTCAGTTGAAACTTACAAGTTTAACGCTTTATATAAAAAGAGATAAAATCTAATTATGTTTTATTAAATGCTGTTAATTTTCGATTAGAAAGTTTCACTTAATGTACAATTTGTGTTTATGACTGAAAAGTGGTCGATGTACAATTTTATAACCGTTTGTGTTCTGAACACTGTTTCTTACAAGTTTTCATTTTATTGCCTATGAAATACACGACACTTATAAGCAATTTCTTCAATTTGGATTATTAAACTAACTGTGTACTACTTTCATAAATGTTCTTATATTAAGAAAAAATATCATTTCCGTTCCCTTCTCCATAATAATTAAATTGTTCTAAATATATTGAAATTTATGTTTGCTGTGGGGTGGTTACTATATATATATATATATATATATATATATATATATATATATATATATATATATTATAAACATTTTGAATGAATTTTTTTATAATTTTATCTTACGAATTCACTGATTTCATTTTGAAGTTTTCTCTCAGCTCGTGATCAATCATTTTTGTTATCGATTTTTTTTGTAATTAATTATTACCAATATTTATTTCAATATTAAAAAGTTTCTTATTAATTCTAAATTCTTTAGTACCTCTGTTTCATCTAGTTAGTCATCTAATCTTTTTTCTAAAGAAGAATCCTCGTGCAGATATGTTCACTGACTTCTGAATTCGAAAATCTTCTTTATCTGGTGTGATAGAAACGCCCGTCCCCCTTGCCAATCTAAATAAAATGATATCTGCTGACTTATTTTCTTCAAATATGTCTTATCTATTTCCATTTCAAACTTTTTATTATCTTCATCACCTGTTTGTTTCTTTCTACATACTGTTATTATTTTATCATTTCTTTTTATTTCTAACATCAATTCATGCGTTATTGTATCATTAAAGTGTTCTGGTTAAATCTACTTTCATATACGAATTTTTCACCCAGTGTACAAATCGCAAAAAAATTCTGATGATCGATTTTTGATTAATTTTTGTAGTTGTCTATGATGTGAGTGAAAGATTAATTAGCGAAAATTAATGTCACACACACATACACATACATGCATACATATATATATATATATATATATATATATATATATATATATATATATATATAAAGAGAGAGAGGGAGAGAAAATTTAGTATATATTTGATAATTACTTTATTGGTGTCATACTGTAAATATTTTATTTATTTTAAAAATACAAATATTACCTTGACCATTCGCATGTAACTATGATTACTACAGCAAATAAAAATCAACCGAGATCTAGTGATAAATGTATAGATGACACCATCCAATGACATTCATTTCTTAGATTACAACAAGTTTAAAGTCAAGAAATATTCTAACTTTCTATTCGTATCCGTACTTGTTTTTGGACATTTTTCTCTAATCTTTCTAACGAATTTCTATATTCATTCATGACAGAGATGCTGTATATATATATATATATATATATATATATATATATATATATATATATATATATATATATATATATATATAAAGATAGATTAATATAGTAACAGTCTGTTTTTCGATTATATTTTTTTTTATAAATCTTACATATTTTGGCTACATAATAAGATATTCGGATTTGAATAAAAATGAGCCATTTACTTGTCAATTTACTAAATAAACTAATTATATCGTTGTTAAAACGTACTAAAAAAACTAATTAATTGTTTGTAATTTTAGACGATATTACACATTAATTATGAATAAATTTTATTTTATGTTAATTCACAGACAGACGACCTGGTAACACATACAAACAATTATTCTTGGCGAATTTAAACTTCAAATTAAGAACTTTTATTGTTCAGAAGCAATCTATTTAAAAATAGGTATTTGATAAATAATTGGTTTAATAATTAATAAATATGTGATTACACAGACGCACAGAAAATATTCTTTATTTATAAAAAGACGTATTGGTATTTGAATCAATGTAAATGTTACAATCTAGTAACAAAAAAATATAAAAACGTACTATACATATTTGAAAAAAAAAATATTTATATTACATTTCACCGTATCTATTTAAAAACAGATAAATATTACGTGCGTATCGTCGTATCAGACACTAATTCTGATATGGAATTTGAACACGAAACATGTTTATTTTCATTTCAATTGATTGTACACTGTGTATTGTTATATTAAAGATATTTATTGTGTATATGGAGCGTTATTGACCTCGAAACACACTTCAAGAAAGTACACTGTCGCTTTTTAAAAATTACCTACAATAACGCTTTCTCTTTCTTCAGAAATACCATTTTTTTTTAATCGTACATTTTTCGTGCATTGTCACCGATGCTTTCTTTTTGTACCAGAATTGAAAAAAGCACTATCTGATTTCTTATTTATGTTTATATAATAGTTGGTGTTTTATACTACATTTATTTGCAAAAAACTCTAATCTATGTAACCAAATAAACACTCACATAATATATATATATATATATATATATATATATATATATATATATATATGTATGTATGTGTGTGTATATTATATATATATATATATATATATATAAATAGAGAGAGAGTGAAAGAGAAAGAGAGATATATTGCTTTTTGTATTTACAATTAATTGTGTATCGACTACTTAGCTGGCTACTTGCTAGCAATTTAATTAAATACGGATATTAATGAACAGTAAAATAAAAAAGGTATATATTAAACATCCGAATTTAAATTTTAAGATAAATGCAATCAAACATTTAAATAAAATCTATGTAAATTTTGAATAAACCTATTAAATTTTTTTCATAGTTTTTCAATATATGGAAATCTAAAAGAAAAGGTGTTTATATTGAAAAAAAATATCATTACTGTTTATTTATTTTTAGAAGTAAATTTTTCTCTAGCGCATCCCACAAGTTACAAAAAGAAATTCTGATGGGAAATGTTCAGTAATTGATTATTGATCATTTTTGATTGTTTTTTATGCATATTTCAATTCCATCGACCTTAGAGTACTAAGATAATATTTTATTTTAATAATCCACTCCACAGTGCATAATTAAAATCAGTTTATTCATTAAAACAATTTTTTTTACTTGATTCCAAACTAATAAGTCTAGTGTTTAACTATTGAAGTAAAAATTAAATTGAATCCATGCTAAATTACTGAATAACTCAAATTATTGAATGGTGAAAACATGTATATGATATGAAATGATAAGTAGAGAAGAAATATACGATGATGACACAAATGTAAAGACACAGTTAAGAAGTGAAAAACTTATAAATACACGATTTTTATTAAGGTCATTTTTCTAGATAACTCCTCTGCACTTAATTTAACGCTTAATGAGTTTTTTGGATTCTGTATTGGAAAAACTTTTGATCTTTTACGTAGTCACTTTTGGTCCGACATCTGATAGAATTTTTTCTCCTCTCAACTTTTCAAAATGTGGAAAAAACTTGATGCTAAACTGGGACTAGATGGTACAATAGTTCAAAACCTAGATTAGGGACATTAAATGAAGACTTGAGAGGACTGAACTTTCTTTTTGATGAATATGGTATAAGAGTAACTACCTGAGAAACTAAAAAGTTTCTTTCAAGACTAAATCCATTCAGAATCGAACTGTGTGCATAGACGTTAGTGAGGATTATGTATGAAAATGTATAATAAAAATCTTGTATGTACAATAAAACTTGTTTAGTTCTAAAATGTCCTTTTACTTTTTGATTTGACTACATACGATTGATGAATTAAGATTTCAAAATCCTCGAAAGTTTCTTTATCAGAATGTCTGATAATTGACAATAATTTATTTTTATCAAGAACACTATGACTTGAGAATTTTTAATTAATTTGTAAAAATACAATAGTATTTTAAATAAATGCACGTCGTGTATTTATAGAAAAATCACGGAAAATTAATTTTAGACTGAAAATGTATTTTTTGTAGAAAATTTAGATCTGTAATGTCTATTAAACTCATCATATATTCTCAGCATTAAATACAAAAATACAATCCATATGAAAATATTTAATTTTTCTCCCTATTCTTTTCTAAACCGACGAAACAAACAAAGATAGCTTATACTTCTATATTACGTGCACATTCCACTGCCTTATGAGTTTTATGTACAAATGTCATCGACGACTTGATCACAAATGTATAAAAATTTCGACAATTATACGGTACGCATGCCTTGGTCCACGCTAGAAGAAACAGACGAGTGCTGTATTTCGGTGCGTGTGGAAATTCGGTCCATTAAAATTCGTTTTTCGACGCGTTTTGCAGAACTGTTTTTTGGACAATAGGTGTTAAAAGACTCGCAATAGAATCCGTGTGCATCTGATCGGTACATTTTCTCGGTTCGCGGTTTTAAATTCGGTTCATATTAGGTTTTTAGAGACCACGTGGTAAACTGCAGTGGTATGCATTTGTGTGTTGATTACAAAACCATGTGCGCGTGTCGTGTGTTAATTATGTGATCGAAGTCGGCTGTAATGACAGAAAGGTATTATTTTATTTACAGTTTTCTGTATTATGTACGAATTGAGTAATTATTTCTCAGTTTTCTTTAACAATTTTACTAAAATAATACTCAATACTAACAATAATACTACACACACATTATATATATATATATATATATATATATATATATATATATATGTATATAAAATAATTTATTATTCATGTAAATATATTTTATAAGGTTTCTATTTATTTTTATGTTTCTACATTGAAATTTTCAACGAATATACACACAATTAGAAAAGTTTACATACGATTAATAAAAATACATGTCAATAATAAATAATGCAAGCAATCTTTTCTTTTAAAACGATATTCATTTTAATATTAACATAATAAATGATTCAACAAACAAATAAAAGAAATATGCATTAGTAACTTATGCAAAATCATAATAACTATGAAAATTGCGTTCAAAGGTCATAACAAAGTCGACAATCAGTGTTTGAGTGACGTGTTTATTTTTACAAATGGATTTTTCATTCGACCCCTAAACTGTAAAAAAATCTGTACCTTTCAACTTCGAGCATGATACAATTTGATTGAAATTTATATAAGTATATATGTATATGTATATATATATATATATATATATATATATATATATATATATATATATATATATAAAAGGAAATCATTCATTGGACATTTTTGATCAAAAACTTTATGATTTTTGGAATCAATGAACGTTTATTTATCAAAAAATCTTAACTTTCTTAGGATTGTATAATCACCATCAAAGTATATATAAGCTAGAATCAACATTTATTAATTATCGAGCATTTTTGATTAGAAAATAATTTGTAGTTCGAATGAAAAATTTATTTGTGAAGTGAATTTAGATACTGTTTTAAAACTGTGTTTAATGATCGGATTTATTTACTTTTAAACTTATTTGAAATTGTGTGAGATCTCTCTCAGATTCAGAAATAGTATCCAGTTTTCATGGAATTAAGTACGATTATTTTTCGGAATATTTTTGTTCATTTTCTGCCATTCCTCTAACTAATTTCTCTAAGTTCTGTTTGATCTCTTTTCGATTCGATATATATATATTTTTTCAGCATCCTTTTTTAATTAATTCTGAAGCTATTAAAAAATGTTTTCAGTTTGCGATTAAAAAATGTTTTCAGTTTGTGGGATGGGAGAAAAATTAATTTGTGAAATCGAATTTAGTCACAGTTCCAAAACTGTAACTAACTTCTGATATTTTTCTTAGTTTATATATTTTCTACTTTCTTATATAATTTCTTAACTATAGGACATCTATTGAAAAATATTGTTTTGTTACCTGCTTATTTAATTTTGTCGATCTGATCTTGACATACTTTCATAATTTCAGTTTCACTATTTTTAATTATTATCGTTTGAACCTTGTGTTTCGATAATGTAACTGCATTTCTTAACTTTGACATTGACTTTCTTTCGTTTCCCAATTTAATTGCAAATTTTCGATTGTCTACAGATAGATACTTGTTTTTTCATCCATATTTATTAAGTACTATTCTTCGACTATTTAAACAATACTTTAGATAGATGTTCAGTTTATTTATATGAATATATATCGATAGAGAATTTTATAAAACAATGCTCTGAATATATCTGAACATGCAATTTTTTAGCGACTTAACAGAAATTGTTTTCATTCTTCTGCTATGCAAGCAAAAATAGTATTCTATTTTTAAACTTATTGTTACTGTTTTTATAAAAGAATATTTGATTTTTATCACATTTTTATTAGAATAGTGATCAAATTTGCTGACCTTTTTGCTATTTATTTTAGTTAGCTCAAATATATGTAGATTTTAATGACTGAGTGTTAAAATATAAAAAATTACATAGAAATTTAAATAAAATTAATTTTTAATTTATACAGATATATATATATATATATATATATATATATATATATATTATACCAGTGATCTACCTGTAACAAATATCGCAGTAAATTAATTTCAAATCCCTCATTACGCATCCTTCCCTAAACGGAATTCGAGCATGTGTTTTTATAAATTGTCGCAGAGTTTCAGCAAATTGGTGTCGTTTGAGTAACTGAACTCTGTTCGAAATTGATTAGAAATTCAACGACTCTCGTCGTATGTAAAATTGTTAAGTAATTGCACAATGCAGTTTGAATACTAATCGGACAATGTATTCGATTGCACTTGATTGCGTTTTCAAGGCTAACTGAAATGTAGTTTTCACTTTTAGTGCACGTTTTTTTTTCTGTTTTGTTTTTGTGTACGATTTTCCGTATATGAAAGTAAATGAAGCAATAGGCCAATCTATATATGTATAACATCTGATTAATTAGATTCGTAAACAGTGATTCACGATTCTTGTGCGATGAGTTTGTATAAAAACATTTTTTTCAATCTAGCTGATTATTTGGAACCTAAAGGCGTTAATTATGTATTATAATCTAATTATTGACTTTCAAATTAAGGCAAGATAAGGATATTTTATAAAGTGATAAATTATACACATTATATACAATTACACATACAATTCTGTACTATTTTTT
Organism: Acanthacorydalis orientalis; assembly: GCA_034766995.1. Classification (NCBI taxonomy): domain Eukaryota; kingdom Metazoa; phylum Arthropoda; class Insecta; order Megaloptera; family Corydalidae; genus Acanthacorydalis; species Acanthacorydalis orientalis. The sequence continues at coordinate 30,215,769 of CM068321.1, read as the reverse complement.
AGTTACTTTGACAACTTCATGCAAGTACACAAATAAATTATTTATTTTCTCACAAAAACATTTTTTTGTAATCAAACATGTTTAATAATCAATCATTGAACATTTTTATTAAAAAATATTTATTGACTGGTGAACAATTCATTTATGAAAATGAATTTATTCAGTTATGAATACAAGTACTTATTCGGACTGAATTTTTCACTTTTAGAATCACTCCTGACTGATTTTTGTAGATTTACCTGTATAGAAATCGTATATATATATATATATATATATATATATATATATAAAAAAAACAGAAATAAATATTTAAATTTTCTATCATAAATATATTCTTCACTGAGCCCAAAAACTAGAAACTTTACAAATCACAAATAATAATTAATAATAGATTATTGAAAATTTTTGATTGTTCTTTATATATATATATATATATATATATATATATATATATATATATATATATATATATATCTTTAAAATATTTTTCTGTAACTTGGCGCTTTGACGATGGCGGGATCGTCATCTAAATTCCCATAAATAACAATCAAAAATGTTCAATAATAAATTACTGGTTATTTTTAATCAGAATTTTTTTTTGAATTGAGAGTGAGAGTTAAAAATGCATGTGTAAGAGAGATTTTACTGACATTACTATAACTATACTGTTAAACAGTTGAATATTTCAGTTTCAAAACAATTCGGATATGAAATTTAAAGTTATAGCAAATTTGCTTCTATATGGAACAAATAATCATTAGAAAATGTTTATTTAATAAAAAAAACATTATCTATTTTAGTACAGAGAATATATAAAAACACATACATGTTTTGGTACGAGTACATAATTTAAATATTGTGTGCTAGTTTACAATTTACAGTACAAGAATGAAAACTTGTGTATCTACTCTTCATGAAATAATTGTGTAGGCAGTATAAAAGAAAGCGATGTACAACTCTATACAGACAGACCTTTGACATTTAGTAAAACATACATAACATAAAATAATTAGTAGAGAACACGAGATTAATTTAATAATTGAGATTTGCATACGTTTGAGGCAATTCAGGTTATTTACACAAACGTCGAATTGTTGTATAAAATATTTGGGACGATTTTAATAAACCGGTTTGGAAAATGATTATTGTTTTGGTTTAAAATCAATCTGTTGGTTCCAAAGAATATATTTTCATTGAGAATGTTTAGAACAATGGCTTTGTGAAAAATATAAGTTTTACAAAATTGATTATTTGACAGAGAAAATGTGTATCTAATAAAAATAAATTTTAAAATAGAAAAAGTTATACTTTTGTATTTATTATTTTAGAGGGTAATCAAAATTTATTTTTTTATAGATACATAGGTTTATAAAAGGACCGGATTTGGAAATCTGTAATATACTGCTTTTCGGATCCCATCTATTTTGTGAAGTTATGCTAACTACTTGCCCGAGATATATAGTGTTTTTAAATGTTAAGGATATGACTTAGAAATCTTAAAACGATGAGAAAATATTTTAATTTAAAACAGACATGTTTAATTCATTTTAAAAGCACTGAATTAATTTTTACGCCTTATACTGTTCGTAGTGTTTGTAAGATTGTTCTTTCTTGTATAAATATCGACAGATGAAGATTTCTCAAATGATTCTACTCTCTCTATCACACCCTACAAATCAAAAAAGTTTTCTAATCAGAAATGTTCAATGAATTATTATTGATCATTTCTGATGCCTTTCGATGGCAATATCAACATTTTTAGAGTACTAAAGGACAGAACAACCTGTTTTCAGAAAAGATGCAGAAAAATCAGAATCAAATGACAAATGATCAATGATAATTTATTGAACATGTTTGATCAGAGTTTTTGTGGTTTGTGGAGTGTGAGAAAAATTCACTTGTGAATATGAATTTAGCTACACACTACAGTAACAGAACTATTTCGTGTTGATGTAGGTATTTAAAATTTTCTTATTTCATAACAGTAGTTTCTTTCTAATAATTTCCACTTGCGACAAATGATAGAACAACTCCAGCACGAAACAATTTTAATATCTGTATTGTCCCATCATTTTTTTATGTTTATAATTTATAATTTTTCCACATATTATCCCCTTACGTGCAGTTAATACATCATAGGAACACGTAATGGTACATGTTTATATAAAACAGCAACATATCTTGTAAATTTGTTCTTGGAATTCTCCCTATATGCATCAAATTATACCCTATATCATTATCAAATTATACAACAAGTGTTTATGTTATACACGCTAAAACACTTTAAGAGAAAAACGATTTTTTCGCAAAAAGTCCATCTACATTACAGCAATTTGCACTTGTGGGATTATCGACCTCATGTGCTCGTTCGAGACGTTCCTGCCTTTTTAATTGCTGTGTAGTTTACTAAGAATTGACAGCTATTGACATTGTTTTAATACAGAAGTCGTTTGACGTCGTTACCTAACTGACATATTTTAATAAATATTATAAATATACATAAAAGATAACAGTTAAAACGATTAAGTGTTGCAATCAACTGTTATTACTTTATCGATTAATAAATGCAGTGACAACAGTGACGCACATGAAAGATGCATTTATGATAGATTTTTTCATCATTCTATTACATTGTAAATGTTTATATTTATGAATGTTTACAATTAAATATTGCAATATTTAAACAAAAATATAATTTAATACTTTTATTGTCTGTCACAGTTTCTAGATTAATTTCTACGAATGATTTTTCGTTTTTTACAAAATACATTCATTTTTCCTGATTGAAATGTTTAATAATTGATTACTAAGGCACAAAAAAAATGATTTTAATTCTAATTCAGACTTGCAAGCCGAGAAAAAGATTTTTCGTACTTTAATGCTTCGAGAATGATGGAATTTCAATCAGAATACATATAAGCAGCGATCAAAGAGAATCCATTATGAATTATTGGATTTTTTGATCAGAAAAACTCTTTATGACTTATAGGGCGAGTGAAAATTTCATTTCTGAAAGCGTAGTATAATTATTTAGCAGTAAACTACTGATTAAATAAAGTAGTTATTCTGAATTATTTTCTTTTTTTTTGAGAACTGCACTTTGTTTCTGGATATATATATATATATATATATAAATATTATTTTTTGAATTCAATAAAAAATATTGATAATATATTTTTCAAATTTCATCTATAATCGTTATTTTGAATTTTGTTCTTACTACCAAGTTTTCTATGTATATAAATATTGTTAGAATGTTTAAAGCAGTGGCGGGGAACCTGTGATCTTTAGGGCCTTAAGTGCGGCCTTTTGACTGAATCCAAATTTTACAGAACAAATCCTTCTTTTGAAGTGTAATTTCTTTTTAAAACTTTCGAAAAACGCTTTCTTGCTTTTCAATCACTTATTGCTGATCACTTACTGCTAATCACCAATCTACATTCTCCTACCTAACCAAAATCAAGACGCCCCTAACGTTACAAATGAAGGATAACTGTCTAGTGGATCAACTGAAACTGCGAACCTCCCTGCTGCAACTAAATATTCGAATGCTTTCTAACAAAAAGCAAACACAAATCGAACGATTAGTTAACTTAAAATTAACAAATATTTATAATTTTTTGAAATTATTAACTACATAGTAGTTGAGAATTTTTACAAAATAATGTACATTTTTATGTATATCTAATTCAAGTTTTTTGAATTCGGCCTTATTTGATTACAGCTAAATAAATAATAAATATATAATTCCAATATGAAAAGGTTACCCATCCATACCTTAAAGACTTTAATTATATATTTAAGTAAAAATGATCATTACAGGTGTCTAGGTAGAAATTAATATTCATAAAGTTAAACATTTGTTAGAATTTGGTGATTGATGTGAAACTCTGAATTAATTGACAATTAAAAGAAACATTCGAAGCAATTAACAGTCAATTATTTTCCAAACAGATATTAATAATTAAAATGTTTAGGCTGTCATATATATATATATATATATATATATATATATATATATATATATATATATATATATATATATATGTATGTATATGTATTTATGACATCTTCAATTAAATAAAACAATAAAATTTATACAAAGAAACATTTCATAACATATTCTTGCATCAAGTGCTACATAAATAAAACCAACACTGACACAGTTAGGAAAGGAAGAAGACTCGAACAGTCTTGTTAAGTATTGATATATGTAAATTAAATTAAACCCAATTCCACTTAGAAACAAACACAGAAAAGATAATATATGCGTACATAAACATTAACGTACGAGTATGATTTATAAAAAAAAATAAATTAAAACTCACTTCTTATTATTTTCTTTATTCACACGTATGAAACGCATTTGTAATTTTTGTATTGAAAATTAAATAATTATTTCGCAATAACCTTGGACATATTGCTGATTAAGTCTAAATATCGAATACCGGTACGAATTACATTGACTTTATTATCTTTAGTTATTAACAATAAAAAAATAATGAGATAATATTTATACGCATAATTAAATATTTTGATTGGTTGTAGTCGATATTATTAAATGAATGGATTGAATAAAGATGATAACAAAAACATTCACAATAATTATTTTATATTATTATTCAATATTATTCATTCAATTGATATAATATTTATTTAAAAATATGTAAATGAAATGTGCGATATACTGAATATTTACTGAATATTTTCAACGAAAAAAGTGGAATTATTTTTAGTAATTACTATTATTTTTAATGTGTCAGATGCAAGTGTGTAAATTGTATATGAAGGTTTGACCATTGACCTAATAAATCAATTACAGATTTCACAACAAGTAAATTTTATACATACATTTTAAGAAATTTCATTCGAGATCTCTGACACAGTTACAGGATGCCGCGGTTGTATTATTTTAGTATTGCTGGTCGAAATTTTTATTATTTCATGTGTCATTCTTAATTTCTCTCGAAACATTTAAAACTGAGAATAGAATACGCGTTCGGTTGCATTCTATTATGGTGTATGTATAAGTATACACACTTTTCTTCGTATAAATCATTCGTTTACTTGACTTGACTACAAAGTAGTACATGCTATCAAATCTAGGTGAAAAAAATGCCGAAGGTGATGCAAGAAAGTAAAATCGGTTATTCAATTTAATTAGAATTAGTAAACATTTACTGTTTTTTCTTGTTCTGTTGTATGAAGATATAATTTTTCAAATACGTTTCCGCGTAATAAAAGTTAAGGAATGTTTAGATTATTGCAGATTCTTTAATAAATATGTATATTATGGATAATATCGCTGTTGTATCTATTAAATTCAGAAAAAGAATCGAAATATACATAGGAGATATTCGAGAATGATCAATAGTCAATCGATGAATAAATTATTAGTTTTTTGTGATTTATGGGACGAGAAAAATATTTATGAAAGTGAATTCAACCACTGTTCTAAAACTATTAGGCGTACAAATTAATTCAATCATTTTTTTATAGAAAATGAACGTTTACAGAAAAAAATAGAATACATTTTTATATATTGAATTACACACTAAATGCGTATAAAAAGCAATAAAAATAATCAATGATTAATTATTGTACATTTTTGATTGGAAAACATATTGTGATTTGTGGGAGAGTAAAATATCATTCTTAAAAGTTAATTTAACCGCATTTACAGAAACTGTTATTATGAAAAAATCGACACATTCCTTCTAAATATTTCGGTTAAAAATCCTATATGAAATTTACACATTTTTTTTAATTAGTTCCTGAATAACAAGCTATTTATCAGTTAATCGAGGAAAATATTGCCAGTTGACATACTGATTGTTTTTTTTTAAAATGATTTAATTGAAGAAACACTTTCTTCAACTTAACTTACTTGTTTTTTTTTTTTTTTTATTTCAGTATTAATTAAAATATGAAAAATACTCTAACATAATTATTTTGTATTTCATACTTAAATCATTTAGAAAATGTTAAACAAAAGTGACTAGTTGTAATTTTTATTAAATAAGATTTTAAAATGATTTCGAATGAACTTTTCCACTCATCCAATAAACAACAAAATTTCCCGATCAAAAATGTTTATCATTTGATTATTAATCATTTTTGATTATTGCTTATATATATTTCGATGGTGATTCTCAGAGTCCTAATATACCAAGCAATATGTAAGGTACTAAAAAACGATTTTTCGACACCTGAACGCTCTTAAGTTGACTGAATCGTCATCGAAATACAGATAAGGAACAATCAAAAATGATTAATAATCAGTTATTGAACGTTTTTGAGCAGAAAAAATTCTGACTTGTGAGATGAGTGAAAAATTCGTTTGTGAAACTGATTTTATCCTAGCAATAGTATCATTGCTATCAAATAGGAAACAATCATCCATTTTATTAAGCAATCGAATTAACAACTTAGATACTATTGAAATATTTTTTAATAATTGAATATTTTGATCTGTTAATAAGCATATGGATCAAAACATAGTCAAATAATACATTTTTTTAAATACACAATAGATAGTTATTGAATACTGTGATAAAATATTTTTTTTTCCAATTTTCTAATCAGTTTATTTAATTATATACGAATTTAGAGTTATAAATAGCTACAGTCTCTACATGCTGTGAATATATTCGATATTGATTTATCAAAATCTAACAGTCTGCACCTTAGCGATACTTCTTCAATAAATGCCTCAACATTAATTTAAATCTATGCTTTTTTAACCACAACATGTTAACTTATAATTGTTTCTTAATGAATTAGAATATTTTCATTAAACAAATTATTGCGAGCTCCTTAATTAATTTCAGTCTTTAAAAGATTCTAAAACATTCACCGAAAATAATTGTTTAATATTATTTGCATTAATTCTGTACAGTCTTTAATTGTATTATATATATATATATATATATATATATATATATATATATATATATATATATATATATATATATATATATATATATATATATATATATATATATATATATATATATGTAAAAATGTTTATATAAAGACATTTGAACGGCCACACGTTCACATAATTAATCATACCAATTCTAATCTTTGCTGTAAAACGATTTATTCAATAGCTTCTTCTAGGTCAATTGATCTTGTTGCAGTGGGGTCCACGACACGCGATTTGACTTGTCGTGGAGGGAGTACCGTGTAGTATTCGTAGTCAGTGTGTTGGTGACTGCGGTAGTACAAGCATGGATTCGGACACAACATACCAGGAGTTCGAATCCAGCTGCTGCAGTAGCCAAGAACAATTAAATAAAGTCGTTCATTTGTTAGATCGTGCGTTACGGCATCGATTCGAAACGGTGGGTTTGTCCAACATATATATTTATATTTTTTCGCGTTCACTCGAACAACAGAAGTGTGTGTAAAATACGACCATTGTTCAACAATCGAATTGAAACATATTCATCGCGCATTTCTTGTCTGTTATCACTGTTTGGCGTTATGTGATCGATGTTAAAACAGAATCGATATGTTCCTTTACACGTGCTTTCATAGCTTGTGTAGTTTATTGACCTTTGCTTTGTTTTGTTACGTCTCTATCTAGTATTACATTATTTCAAGGTGTTAAAATATGTTTCGAGTGGAATTTCATGAAGGTGTTCTTCACGTGACGGTATCGATACAAAAAGTAGTCTAACATCAAGGTCTTGTTTGTTTGTGTGAATTTCAAATAGGTCTTTTTTAATATTCATTATATGTACTATACTAATAATTACAATTTAAAATTCTATGAAAAAACTTATGCGAATTTCAAGCAATTTAAAAAATATCGACGAGTTTGTTTATAATATTCCTTATATGTAACAGTGTTCGATTTTTTCCAAACAGAATATACTTAAGTAAATTATTACATTAGTTATGCACATGTTTAAGAAATTCAAATGCTCTCTAATGTTGACAGCAGTTTGAATTTGTTACACGCGCATGTTCTTTCTCGTGAAAGATTTTCCATTCAGCTGTTAGATTGATTGGATATTTTATTTTGTTTTATATTTGTAAGTGTATGATTAGATTTCTCTTTTTCTTGAACGATTAAAACGTTTTTTTTTGATCGTAGAAGTTTCTATAAATTTATCTCATTTTTTGTGGTTTTATTTTTTATTGCATTTTATTATCAAATGATTTGGATAAATATTTGTACAGAAATGCATAAATTGAATCTCTTCTCCTTCTGAATTTTCTTTTATCTTGTGTAAATTATATTTTTTGTTGCACTGTCGCTGAATTTATTCTTGTAAATTAATTTTTCAGAACTTTCAGTAGTTCAACTTTTTGAGGATAATTGTTTCTTCTTTGAATATGTAATATGTACACAAATAACAATTAAAAATTGTTAATTATCAATTAATGAACATTTTTTTTGTCAGAAAAAAGATTGTGGTTGGTGAGAAAGTGAAAAATTCATATGTTATTGCGGAAAGCACTTTGAAACTAACTGTGGCTAAATTCACTTTCACAAACAGATTTTTCAATCGTTCCATACATTTTTTCCTATCAAAGGTGTTCAATAATTGATTTTTCTGTACCTTAACGTTCTGAGATTGATAAAATTGACACAAAATTCCGAAAAGATACGCTGAAAAATGACAAATAGTCAATTATTAAACATCTTGACAACAAAAAACGTTCTGCGGTTTAAAAAATTCATTTGTGACGACAAACACTTCCTCTTCTACTTCAAAAAACATTTAAACTTTTACATCATTCAACCATTTCGTAACATTACATTTAAAAGTTCAGAAATTACTATCTAGTTTTGTTGAAATGAAATTATATGTAAGACACATAAATACATGTATGCATGTACACATTAAGAAACCGTGAAATTGTCTCTTTCATGACTTTTTTTATTATGTTTCGCAACTGAACCGAAACAAACAAAACATTAATTTCTATAAATATATATACTAGAGGTTCTATTTTAAAAATCATTTTATACAAAAAAAAATCTTAATTATAATAATAATACTTTTTTTCAATCATATGAACGATAGTGAAAGAAAGATGAAGGAAATGAAAATATTTATTATTGAAACTTATTATTTGATTTATTAAATAGTAAACCTCTCTCTCTTGTTCTCTCTTTCTCTCTCTCTATATACATATATATATATATATATATATATATATATATATATATAAATAAGTAGTTTACTGCACTAAAATGGTTTACATTCTATCTTAAATCAGAACATGATTGACTGACCAGTTTATTAGTAAATAAAAATACGTCTGTGAATAACTCACAGCCTCATAACTTGTTCTACAAGTTCTTCGTGCACTTTGTACTTGAAATTTCCAATATTCATATATCTTTTTATATATCTTCAAAATATGCTGACTAATACATCAGTGGAATATGTATTTCGATGTACGTTTGTGTATTTTAATTATTACTTTGCTAGAAGTATGCAGAAAAATTACCAAAATACAAACCCATTTCAAATAATTACTAAATGGTTTTTAAAATTTATCTTCTGACTATTTTTTTTTATATAAATCTAATTATTTACAGTCACATTTTGTATATCTGTGTATGTGTTTATTTCTATGTAATAAAACATAGTGGATCTTGCTTAATTTAAAAATCGAGTTTCACTTTAAAAAAATCATTTTATACAATTTTCTGTTATAATAAATCAATCAATCATTATACATCTAGCAAACTTGTAACTATTTTAAATATTTTTTTATAAATAACCCGTTCATCACCTTTTTATAAAATGTTATTTATTTATTGTTTTGATGATCTTCTTCTTATTGGACTATGAGTGTCTATTTTTGTTTCTACTAGTTTCAGTCTGTGTATCATCTTCAAGTAGATATTAAATATTTTTAAAGATTGTACACGTGTCGAAATTAATAATGTAAAACAGACACTCAGCTGAAATCATCAATAGGATCAGAAGTATAAAAAATACAATTTAATTTTATTACGGTTTTAGATCAGTAGTACTTTAACCAAACTCTCAAAAGATCCTATTCAAATACAGCAATTCTATAATAAAAAAAAAAACATACAGGCTGATATAAAAAATATATTTCGGTTATAAAAAGTAAAAAGTTTCATTCAGTCCCATAGACTCACTGATTCAGATAAATACTCATTTTTGATTCATTGAATCGTGCAAGGTTCCAGGAACGCGATTAGAATTCAATTATGCATATTTTTAAATTATATTCAATTCATAATATGTTTAAAATCATTTATATACACGGGAAATTCCAATTAATATAACAAATGAAACAGAATCAAAAGTGTACTTTATTATAAAAATAACTACCAATTACCATAACGAGCATATTGATTTGATAAGAACTTTTATTTAAAAATGTTGAGGTTATAATAATTATAGATTAAATTATATCAGCAAATCGTATACTTCTTTAAGTACATAAAATCGTTAGAATGTTTAAGATATTGTATAATATATCTATTCTGAATGTAAAATAGTTATTGCTTTCTAATATAGTTTGTTTATCCACAAAACTTTCTATTTGTGTTTAAAACGAATATGTTTTAAATATTGAATGTTAATAATTCCAGTTCATAGTATGGAAATGTATTTCATAACAAAATAATTAAATGTAATTAGTATTGATTACATTACCGAAGAATTAAATCGTCAAATCGAATCGTTCTTATAATTTGTTGAAAACACGCCACGTTCAGTCACAAAAACATTATTTAAATGCAATAATAATCGTTGATTAATTCAATCTGTATAAGAAGACTCGGTCGAAGAGCGTTTTTATTTCGAAATATTTTCATATTTTTAATATCAGTCCTTGTTCTTTTTCCGATCAGCGGCATAATTTGCATTTATATTAATTTTATCTAATTATTTAATACATTCTGACCTTGTATTCGCTGTCTATTATCTACAAGAATTTGTAAATTGTAATGTTTTTATAAAAAGTGTGTTAGTTTTTTCTGTTTGTTTTTTTTTATATTTTTATTAGAAAAAGTTTAATTATGTTACTTGTTAAGGACTGACATTGAAATAAAGTTTTGGTTTATTTTTATATGATTATTATAATTTTATATATATATATATATATATATATATATATATATATATATATGTGCGTGTGTGTTTATTTATTTTCAAAGTTTGACAATTCATTGTTTATTTTCTTTCAATTCGAAAAATCGACTATTATTCTTATCCACACATTTCAATACATTTTCTAAACTTTTGCTCTTTTAATGTATTTTCTTTAATGAATCAGTTGTCACTTATGCTAAGAACTACAAAACTTTTTGATTCAAGATGTTCAATAATTGTTTAATGATTGATTAATGATCATTTTTGATTGTTGTTTATACAGATTTCGATGATGATGTCATCATCTGTAGAGTGTTAAGGAAGAGGAAGAGATTTTCTTATACATTAACGTTCCGAGATTGATTCGCATTGAAATTCATGTATTAACAGTTTATTCTTTTACTTCTTTTAATTACTTTTACTGCTACTTGTTAGCTAGAAAATGATTTTAGTTCTCGACGCGCCCTTCAACCACCAAAAATTAGTTAGAAATTGAATAATGATTTCAAATCGTAAAATATTGGAAAAACGAAAACGTTGAATACGTTGTGCCATATTTTCATTGCAATACGAAGTTTGTAGTGTTTATCTTACATGATATATTTTTGCTTTTGTGTCCTGCTATCCTAATATTTTCAGTAATGAAAACTATCTCCTTCGTTTTTCACCTAAAAACAACGTAGAAAAAGCTCCTGTTTCAATTATTTATTTTAGTATTAATTATTTATAACAAACTATTTTTTTCTTAAATAATAATTAAAGAAAACATATTTTTATTTAAAGAGTTATAAATAATAAATTTTTAGACTTTGTCTTATTAATATTTACAAACTTTGATAGAAATTAATATAATAATTTAGTTTATTCATTTACAAAGGGTTTACAGATGTGTTTAAAATAATAATCGAGTTATATTGTTTATTCAGTCACATATCACACATATGTGTATATATATAATATTAGAAAAAAATGTGTGATTACAATTTGAGAATTATAAAAAAACACTCAATTGTGCTTACAAACGTTTTTAAAATTATGTAAATTTTTTTCACACACAACGTTTTTAGTGATAATCAATAGGAACTAAACGTTAATATGTATGCTACTCCTGCAATCAATATTTTTATGCGGATGTTAAAATTCGGCAATGTAGATAGAATTTTTCGCAGTTTATATATTTTTTCAATTTTTTCTTCTTAAAATCTTAGGAAGTGGAGAAAATATTTTAATTCAAACCGTTATCATTGATTCAGTGTAAAGGTACTGAATTAATTTTTACACCTAATATATCAAATATAAGGAATATAATTCATACAAGTTCGATATTTATAATGAGATAAATTGAGTTTAACGTTTTCGATTTTCAATGCAATCATATTTCAATTTTTATATATATTTAACTTACTTTTTTATGTATCTATCTTCATTTCTCTCTCTCTCTAATATATATATATATATATATATATATATATATATATATATATGAAAACAGAAATAATAGTCTAAATATTTCCGTAAGAAATTAAAAATGAATTAAATTGAGGACAATGCTTTTATTTTGAAATAAAATTAGAATTGTTATTGTATTTATTTAACTGTATATATGACTACTATTTATTTAACTGTATATATACCTCTCTCATTTGTGTATATATTTATGTATGTATATATATATATATGTATAAATGAAGAGGTAATCAGATCGAGATTAAAATTGATGAATTGCATGTGTAGTTTTTCTGTTCAATTTTTTTTAAATAAAATAGAGTATTAAATGTATGTAGGTCTAGTTGTCTATTTTACATAGACAATATTAATTTCGAAATTAATTTGTTACAATTTTTCAAAAATTAACTTTACATATATATATATATATATATATATATATATATATATATATATGTACATTGAGAGAGATAGAAAGAGATACGAAATTTAGTAATTGTCTTTGGTTGAAAATAAATGAATGTGTAAAATAATCGTAAAACTGATAGTAAACTTTTTTTTATTCTTTGTAAACTTCGACTTGTAACTAAAGATTTCATTTATATCTAAAGAGATAAAAACAAATTTATTACCTTAAAAAAGTCTATAAACAGTATATGTATTTTTCAAAATATTCATTAAAAAATAACCTGTTCTTTATATGAATTTTTTATCAATTTTTTAAACCGATTAAAAATTATACGTACGAATAAACTTATATAACATGAAAAAGGAAACATAAAACGGAGAAATTTCATTTCGTATTAGAAAATGTCGCGATAATTACACCTTAAAAGTTGCTCCATAAGATAGTGTTCATTCGAACGAGTTGCTGTCGATCACTTTCAGTTACAAATCTTGACTATCTCTACAACGATACGATATTTCAATACGCATTGATTATCAACAAAAATAAAAAGTAAATCGTAACACATGCATTTTAAATATCGAGGTTGTTTCTGCGTACAGAAATTCAGCAATGACATTAATGAACGACAGTTGCAATGTGATTTCTGCCTCGGGATGCAGTTTATTTTTAGCTGTTTTTTATTTTTATTTGATGAAATTTGATACAAAGTAACTACGTTGTACGGACGTGTAACAGTTTACTATATAATTATCAGTACGTCTTCAGTTCGTAATTTATTGTAGATTGAAAGTGGATTGGCATAGTTTTCTCAGTTTGTTCAAAGATTGATTAATTGACTGTCAAAAATTCGATCTTTTTTCTAATTAGTGTTCCGTATTCTTTATGTAATATATTTTAAATAATATATGGCATTATTTCATTGTATTTACAATTTATTGTATATGAGTTTAGGACAAATTTATAATATAGGACAAATTTAGGATAATATAGGACAGGTTTAGGACAAATTTATAACTTATTAGTAATGGAGTATAATACATCATATAAGATGATTCTGTATTTTTTTTTATTTTATTTATATATATATATATATATATATATATGAACTAATATTTTTCTGTGTGTGAATATTAAAATAAATGATGTATTATTTCTAAAAAAAACACATGAAATTCGTTGAGATTCCTTATCGACACTTATTATGATTTATAATTTTGATTTTTTTGTATAATAAAATAATTCGTATATTTTTTCAATCATAGAAGTATCATCTTCTTTTACAAAAAGATATTATAATTATATTAAATCAAACTGCTAGATCTCGTATATATTCATCACCACTGTAAGGTTAATTTGATTAACTTGAACTAATGCATTAAACATGATATTGATTCATATTATATTTTGCTAAAATATCATGCTTTTCGTTTCTTTTATTTTTTTAAAAAAAAAGAAAATCCATTTTGTATTCCCATTAAAATACACTTTCGAATCATCGAATGAATTTATTATTTCTATTTTTTATTTAGGCCTGTTTATGTATTCACCGTCGTGGTTGAGTCCTTGGTTTCTCTGCTCTTTGTTTATTTATTATATACGGTATTGAGACCGTTGCAAAAAAGACCAGTGTTGCACTAAGTATCCATTAAACCAATATTAACATTTGTAATCCTTGTAATAATCCCAATTGTATCCTGTACGATAATAATTGATTCGAATGAAACTGTGAGTGTGCATTTCGGTTATAACTGTACAGATTAAAATCTCATTGTTGTTGAAACTAGAAGTGTTCGTAGTTTCTTAAGATGCGACTTTGATACGTATTAGGTTGATAGATAAATAATTACGGTTTATGATCCTTAAGTTCAAATTCTAAAACAGTAGAAGACGTCGCATTACGATTTCGTCGACTCAACTCTGCCCATATTTTTTCGACAAGCGATTCGTCAGTCACCCGACAGGTGAAGCAAAGTTATATAAAATAATTAACAATATTTTGTGGATTGAAATATATTTCTCGAATTTGCCATAAACATTAATGTCCTTTAAGAAAAGCTACCGAATTAATTTGTACATCTAATATATTCAGTCAAAAACAAACCTACCTGTTGTGATAAAACGTCGACATTCAATTAAAATCTATTCTTCGCTAGAAACAGGAAAACTAGTCAAAACAGACACAGACGCAAACACGTGGTAGTACAACTTTCACGGAACACATTTCTGAAAATCTGTTCATCCGAACAGTATTCATCTCTAAGTTTGTGTTAGTGAGAGTTTGATCTTCGACGCGACTTTCACCGAACTGAGAAAAAAATGTGTGTGTATGTGTGTGTGTACATATATATATATATATATATATATATATATATATATATGACATCCGCACAGTACGTTTTACATATTCAATCATGCTTGATTGATAATACCTTTCGCCGAACACCTTTTTTTTGATGATTAATCGTCATTGATAACATTCGTTAAATATTTATTGAATTTTTTTATTGAATGTTTGCAAATACACCAAAAAAAATTATCGCTAAGTCTTTCTGTTCAGATATGACTATTTGACATTTAAATTATAGACATTTATTGAAATACAAATATTTTAAAACACATTTTTCTTTAAAACGTTTCTTATCAAACATTAAAAATTAGTAGTATATACTGTTATAAATTGGAATACAATAAGTATTGTTTTTTTAACAATAATTTCATATACATACATACATATATATATATATATATATATATATATATATATATATATATATATATATGTAAAACATTATTTGAGGAGTGTAATGCAATTAAATTCTACTTAGAAGATAATTTTAACATGAACAATTCGACTGATATGCCTATACAGAAATATACAAAACGAAATTAATTGATTGTTGTATTCTAATAAATAAATATTAACCATTTCCTGTCGGGTTTCGCGAATGAATTGCATACACTTAATTCGCCATGGAGAAATTCTTATTGTGTTGTAATGTAATGTTCGGATGTGATCTTAATATTTCAGTTTGCAGTAATTTGTTTCATTTATTTTTGAAATGCTGAAATATCTTTCTTATATATATATATATATATATATAGAAAAAAAATAATCCTTATTAGCTTCAATTTACTGACATGTATTTAGTAAAACATCTTTTAATTTGTTTGTAAGAAAAATCATTCAGAAAATAAGTACTGTGGACTTGAAGAATTGATTCGAAGTTATTTTATGATACTATGTATATTTTATTGGTGATATGTGTCAAAAAAAGAAATGATTTAGATTTAAGTAGTAGTCATACAAGATTATTAGGCATATTTCTGAAAACTTTTACTCTCTTACAAAAATATTTGTGTCGACTGTTCTTAATAAAACTTGGATATGTAACTCTGACTCTGTTCTCGTTTATATATAGAATATTTCGTTAATATTTATCTCATTCTATCTGTGATATGAACATTGAGTTTTCACAAATATCCTAATATATATATATATATATATATATATATATATATATATATATATATATATATATATAGACGTGTAGTCAGGGGGCAGGGGCGATTGCCACATTGGTTGCTCCGTTAGCCCCCCTTACAAAGTCTGTAATTTTGGGAGATTTGAAAATTGTGGAGAATCATTAGGAGAATTTGTTTCTAATGGTTTATCTTGATGATTAAAAACGTTTCTACGTGTGAAAAAAATTGTTCTATGAGCACATTCTCACTGTAACCTCCAACAATTTTGACACAAAAATTTTGTCCCCTCAGAAATTGTGTTTACCTTCTCTAATATGACGGTTTGATTATGGGCTTATATATATATATATATATATATATATAAATTAATTTTTGAATTTAAACCGAGAATTCTTGTTCTATTTCTTCTCATTATAATTAAAATGCATCATTCCATTCTTCTATTCGTAATTTTAAGTTTGTGTGTATACACTTTTTTGTATTCATAGAAATGTTTTATTTTTAATATAAATAAAATATGTAAGTTCATATTTTCGTACGAGATTATATTTATTTTCTTTGATTTTAAATAATCGATTTTTATTCAAATATCTATTTTACCTTATTAAATGTTCGCGATTTTAATTGAAACTCTCTTATCAAATGATCATACCTAGATATCTAAATCGACTGGTATAAAAAATACAAGTGTTCTTTTCATCTTAAATTAAAACTTGCTTTCGTCTCTAATGTCAATCTTTCTTATGTCAAATGACTAGAAAGTACACCGTTCAATTTACCTTATGACCAATATATTGTGCAAGTAAAACATATTTCTATGCAAAAAAGATGTACGACGTTGATGACTGGCATAAATACAATCAATCATTTATATATACACGAGAGTCGAGTAAAAATGATCTTAAGGTCAAGATCATTCCGCAATATAATTTGTAGGACATTCAGTGTGTACCTACTTCTATGTATTCACGTCTAATACACTTCCTACATCATAAATACTTTCTTTATTCTTTTTGTGAAATTATATTAGAACTACATTTGTAATTATGCCATTATCAATACTTGATGTCTACATATGGCATATTATTATTATTATTATATATATATATATATATAAAATATAATACATATGATAATTATTATTATAACATTTTCAACTACAAATTACTTTGACCTACTTCAGTACCTATTTTTTAAACAATGACATTAATTATAGTCATTGTATTTGATGATTATACTTTATACTTAACTTTTATTATATTAGGTGTACAAATTAATTCGATGCCTTTTTTTATAAAGAATGAATGTGTATGGAAAAATAAAATACATTTCAATTCTCAAAATATCCTCCATTATTTTGTATAACTTTGTCGGGTAACAGACGAATACCGTGTTGAGAAAAACATAACTGCGTTGGGTCGATGAAGTCATAAGGCATTTTCGGACCTCTTCCACTAATTTAGGATTTTTTGTACATTTTGTGCATCGAAATACGTTCTCCCAAACCTGAACAAATCTTTACTGCGGTTTCAACTAGAATGCGAATATGTTTAATGTGCTGCTTTTTAAACGGCATCGTGTTCACTACTGTTTTGTGAAGTTATGCTAACTGCTTAGTGTTTTTCAATGTTAAGGTTATCACTTCAAAATCCTAAGACGACGTGAAAATATTTTAATTTCATACAGAGTTATGATTGATTCAATTTAAAGGCACAGAATTAATTTTTAAAATAGAAATCTGTAAAATAGAACCCCCATTAATCCAACGGTACAATCTGGTACTCGAATCGAGTTTTTCTTTATTATAAAATATACAAAATTTCAATTTCTTTAAAATATTTTTCCTGTAATAAACAGTGTATAGATTTATTAGATGACGAAAATGCGGAAAGAGTAGAAATAAATTAAATGTTATCTATCGAATAATTTGTATTCACTGCTAGTTTGTAGAGTGAATTATTAACATTAATGGAACTATTTTTGTTAAAGAATTAAGCAATATCGGTTTTAGTTTAAAAGTCTCAAGTAATTAATAATGTTTGTTCTTATCATACAGAGAAATCGAAAAACAGCTCTAATTAATTTTTGTTATGAGGGAAATCCTTTCAATAGATCAGTTTTAACTATTAATTCATATATTTGTGATAATATTTTTATAAATTTATATTTTATATACATAATACTTATATTTAATAAATATACATACAATTCAAATCGATTGTAGCCAGCAATACAGGATTAACTACAATTTTTTAATTGCTAACAATTATTCGATATCAGCGAGAAATAAAATCCAATCAGATATATTTTCCTGTGCAAATTCAAATTATATCCTTTGCAATTAAATCATTTAGATTATTAGTCTTTTAAATTGGATCGAACTTAAATCGATCACAAAGCGCTAAGATTCGGAAAAATCTGATAAGATTTTTGTCCATATTTGCGTTCGGATATAATGGGATCCCCATCGAAATACGTACAAGCAACAATCAATCAAATGATTACTTTGTTGAACTAATTGATTAGAAACTTATTTTGTAGTCTTTGGGATGAGGTAATAATTATTTGTGAAAGAGATTTTAATCCCAGTACAAGAATTGAATTTGTAACTTCCAAACTTTTTAAATTTTATGAGTGTTGAGCATACCTTGGATTAGAAATAAGAACTGGATTTTTTATTAATATTTAAAAACATATTATTATTTATATTAATATTTAAAAATGTATATTTTTAAAAAAAGATTTTACTAACGTACATTTCTTTTTGTTTCAGCGTGAAAAATGTCCATCGCTCATTACAGAACCTGTGAACGAACGTTTAACTATACAAAAAAGTGATAACACTGAGAAAGAACAGACAGAAAAATGTAATAGCGGTTATAAGCTTCTGCGTAGGGAAGAAGCGCCGGAATATTTACAATTCAATCCTTTTATTTTAACCGGCTACAGAGGGTTTCTTAACGCACGGCTTTGTGTTGAGAGGTATGTGGTTCTATTCTAATAAACATTTACTGTTTTCTGTTCTGTAAATTCAAAATTGTCCAGTCGATACTTTATCTTTATGTATTTATTTATTTTCTTGTTTGAATATTTCATCTTTATGTATTTATTTATTTATTTTCTCGTTTGAACGCTCGTTTCTTTTTTGATTATTTCGGCCGTTCGTCCAAACTATTCTGTTCTTTCGAACTATACAGTTTACGAACAATATTCGAATAATCGTATTTATTTTATAGCGTGTTTTGGTGGACAAATGAGACTCTTAACATTTGGTCACATTTATTCGGCTTAGCGTTATTTTTTTGCCTTACGGTGTACGATTTTTATCTCTTAGACATTGAAGCTACTTTAGAAGATAAGTTCATTGTTGCATTTCTACTTTTCTGCTTTCAGGTAAATCATTTTTGTACATCTCTTAAATTAAATGATTTTTTTTAAATAATTTTGTATATTTGTTGATTTTTAGGTTTGTATGTTTTTATCGGCAGTGTATCATACATTTTCTTGTAAGTCTGAAAAAGAGTACAATTGTTTGTTATCATTCGATTTGTTTGGAATATCACTTGCATTGTTCTCTATATACATGTCTGGTGTGTACTATGCATTTTGGTGTGATAAGGTGAGTTCAAATGGTGTATTGTTACCATTTGAGTTTGTTGTACAGATTTTAAACGGGGTTGAGTGTAGGCTTAATCGTTTAATTTAAATAAAATCAACAAAATCGTCCATAAGATTCTAAAATGAAAATGTCTTTCACAAATGAATTCTTCTTTCACAACACAAAAAAGCAAAAACGTTTTTCGATCAAAAATATACAGGAAAATATTTCAGGTTTAATCCTTCAGATTTTTTTGTATCTTAACACTGAAGATATTTCCATTGTAATTGAAATGTACTGAAGAAATGATCAGTAATGATTTATTGGACATTTTTGACCAGAAAAATTGAAATGAAAACAGAATTAATTTGTGAAAGCAAATAAATTTAGAACTGTGTTATGAAAATATCTCATTCAAAATATATATTTTATGTAAATATGTTTTTTTTTTTTTACAGGAATTACAATATTTTTATCTTATAACTGTAACGGTTATATTTGTAATTGCCATGGTATTACAAATTCCACAATTAAATGTAAGCAGCAATATGAAAATGATTGTATTCGTAGCATGGGCAGCTTACGGTGTTATTCCGTCTATCCATTGGATAGGAAGACGAGGTGGATTTAATAATCCTTTGGTTATGGTACGTTTTATCATAATTAAGAAATTCTTTTATAGATTTTTATACAAGGACATATCTTGAAAAATAATTCAGTACTCTTTCCTACTTTGAAGATACTGCATAATATATGCCTGTTAGTATGTTAGCATGTTAGTAGCAATATATTAAATAGTTACAAAGAATGATATTGATTTACTGAATTTAGATTACTTATAAATAGTATAAATAGATTCAAGAAAGTATATTCGTAATAACTAATAAATAAATCACTGAATACTTTGAAACTGAGATAATACCGCATGATTCAAATATAAAACTAATAAAACTTTTCAATACTCATTCGTTATTAAAACCACGACACATTTTTTAAACGAGAACCATGTTTGTATTACAGCTTCTCTTACCGAGAGTTGTCGGAATGTACTGTATAAGTGGTTTAGCGTTCGCCCTATATCTGACACGCATTCCAGAAAGGTTTTATCCGGGTTGCGTCGACTACATCGGCCACTCGCACCAGTGGTGGCACTTTTTTGTAGTTGTCGCGCTGTACTACTGGCATAACACAGGGATGTTATACGTCGATTATAGGATAAACCACGCATGTCCCAATAACTTGAAAATACATTGACATTGATTTACCTTCCTAGCGGTGATTAGTTTCAATTCATTTTCTGTTGTTTGTTACGATATTTCAGATTGTTAGATTTTTTTTAAATAGTTTTTATATTTATACACCCTTTTAGTTATAGCGACAACAAATTTTATGTGATTATTTAAATTGTGCAGATTTTAATTTGTATTTATATAAATAAAGTATTTTAGTAAATAATTTACTAGCATTGTTGTTAATAATATGATTCTATACAGGTCTGGAACATATATACCTTTATATATGTGTAGTAGAGGAGATGTTTTAAGATATTGTCATTTTTTTCAGTGTTATTCTAGTTTATATCTTTTATATTGTATCATCTTTGTAAACAAGAATAATAAAATTTAACTCAATCTTTCCTGTGAAAATATTTGTGTGTGTGTTTATAAAACTGAAAATATTTCAATGATTTTGTATTGAATATATTTGTACTGAGATACAATTTGTGTTTTTTTTTGTTTGTCTTTGAAAATCTATATTAAAAATGTCTGTTACTTTCTTATATTTTATTATTTAGTTGTTATTTTCTAGCAAATGTTTATTAAGGGTAAAAAAAATACATCATTTAATAATCAGACTGAATTAATTAGTTTGATGTTCGAAGTTTATTTCAAACTGCAACTTTGTAAGTATTGCATGTTTTGCAATGATTTTAATTATGAATTAATCAGATCGATTCCTTATTTAATTTTTATGTATTATCAGGTATCGTTTTCTTACATTCATGAATTTGAGGAATTTAATTCAATCGTGTTCTAAATTCATAGAAAAAAAGAAAACTATTTCTGAAATCTGATCAATGCTTTTCTTAACCACCTGCATGTAGTCGGGCCACCGTCCGACAGATGTGGCGTAGTGTTACTTAAGCTCGCACTTTACGCCGTAGCCGCTCTTCCAGTCGCGGCGCACGCTGTTGATCCATTGATCCCGCAACTTGTGCTGCTAAGTTTGACTGGATTTGCCGGCTCACGGGTTTCCTTAATAATTCTTCTTTATTACCTCGCCCGCTGGCATACACTCGTTTTATACACAGACACACCTTTCACTTCTTATAGATATATACTTCACAAGAATATTTTGCATGAAAATGTGGACAAATAACAATGTTTCCTTATTTACGTAACAGATGATGTAGCTACTTTTTTTTAATTATCACTTTTTCGCACGTAATTTGTAACGAATCGGTTTCTTGTAACGAAAATGAAATCCTGCGAAGCTCTTACAAGCTTAGTAATATTTAAACGGAAAAAATATTGATTTTGTTTAATATGATGTTTGTAAATTAGCTGAGATTTGATAAAGAAAAGAAAAATTGGGAGATGGTCATTCGTATTAGTTTTGAAAGTATTTTTATAATTGATTTAATTACATGAATTCGTCATCTTATAAATTTATAACTAACTGTATTTTTAATTAAACCCACTCAAATAAATATAACTTGCGAAAATCCTACAAATATCCTAATCGTACACATTTTATAAAAGAAGTGTTTGGAAATTGGTCAGTTATAAAATTTAAATATGTCAAAACATATTCGAATTCAATATTATTTCAATAAAAATATAGTAATAGATATCCTCGATTTTCTGTCAGAATTAACTAAGTCCGAAAATTTACGTTCATAAATAAACTTTTTTTCTCCTCCACAAACACAAAAAAATCTGATTTAGAATTTTCTATATTTCGGTGTCGTAAATATAATGAAATCGCCACTTCTACATCAAAATTCGTGAAAGTAACTATCAATAATGATTTATTGAATATTTCTGACAAGAAAAAAATGTTTAGGGTTTTTAACGTGAAAAAAGGATTTATTTGTGGAAGAAAATGTTTATTTTTTTAATTCAATTTAGTTTTTATAAAAAAATAACAATAGATATCGATAGTGTTCTAACAGAATTAACTAAGGCACAAAATATGTTTTTATAGAAAATTTTACTTTTATCTGCACTAAAATATTTACAAAACAGTGAAAATTGACGGATTTTCAAACACAGTAACGAATGTACATAGTGTTTTGTAAGTGCTGTTAGACTATGAGACATTATTTCTTCATTAAGATTCCAATTATAAATTTAAATTGTTTGATTTAGTGACTTCTCTCCAGACACCGAAAATATATCTGTTCGAGTGTTTATAAAACATTCAGGTCTTTGTATAGTTTGATACTCTGATTAAATTCATTTTCAGAAATTAACACTTCAGAATACTATAAAATATTCTTTTATAAATATGTATAATCATTAATTAGTACTAGATAATAAACGTGTATTTATCTTCAGAGCATAGCTAGATAAAATCTGATAAACATGAATACGAATTGCATTAAATCAATCAATTAAAATAGTATTACCCAATCTATATATAACTACAACAATTGAAAGCTTGAAATATTTTATGATTACACAGTGTGTAAAAATTTAAATAAAATATAATTACTGTGTATCGACAATAGGACTAAATTGTCCAATATTTAATAAAATAATATTAAATATTTTCCCTTTTTTTGTATAACTAATATAAATAAAATTTAGTCTGGTTAAATAAAAAAAACATAAATTTTGTATTAAAAATTACTGTAAACATTAGTTTTGTATGCTCATTATGTGCTTTCAGTTAATTTTTTTATAACATTGTTTCAACTTTAGACTGTTCTTAAAATGAATGAGATTAGTAAACATACAACAAATCAGATCAAATTTTATTGTTACAAAGTTTATGCAATTGTGGTTTTTACAATATTCGATAGAACATTATCTTTCCTCGAGTTAGCTATTTATAACGTGAAATTTATCTAAGGGGGAATGAAATTTTTACAATAATGGAAAGGGGTGTTTTTATTATTCTTAGATTGTTTGTCATTCCTAGGAAAACATTTTAAAAATCTATTAAACGTACAACGCATTTTTACCATCTATAAGCGAGTAAATAAAGCCTTTTCACTGATTACAAGTAAAGAAGTACAGACTCGATTTAAAATCTGTTCAGAGATGATAAGATGTAGAATTTTCTATATCTTACCGCTCTGAAGAAAATGACATTGTCATTGAAGCAACAATCAATTATGATTTATTGAAAATTTTTATCAGAGATCATTTAGGACGAAAAAGGGATTCATTTGTGGTATAAAATATTGGTTTTACGAAAACTAACTAGTAAATTTATACAATTTATTTATTTTTCACGTATTTTTTTATTGGTAGAATAATTAAAAAATTAATGATATACAGTGAGTTACACAGAGGATTAAAAATGATTTCTAACAGTTATATAAATAGAGTAATCATAATTATTTAAGCAGTATATATATATATATATATATATATATGCAGGGGTACATTTTTTGTTTATTTAAATTAATTTAGAATGTGAATTAATTAAGGATCATAAATTAATAAAGAAACCAAATCAAATAAAAGCACCAACAGTAGAATCTGAAAGTGAAATAAAATATATGCTTATGGCGTTGCCAACGTCGGTTATAAATGATAGTCATCCATCACCCATGAAAGAACAGCTCCTGGTGGAAGCTGGCAAGCAGTGTTAGACTTTCCCGTACCACCTTACCGAACGTTCGTCGTAGAGTGTATTTTGTTCGTGAATAATAAATGCGTCATTGTTTTCACTGAAGCCCGTTACGCTCCCGTCGGAATACAATTTTCGGATTGATTCTTTTTTTAATACGCTTTTAAATATGTCCGTGTCGATAATGAACGTCACATATTTTTTTCGTACCTCGATGTTCTGATAATTATGGCTTGTTATCGAAAAGCACATAGGTAAAAATCAAAAATGATCAATAATGATTTATAGAACACTTCTGAGCAAAATTGTTTCATGGTTTGTGGAGTGAAAAAAGAATGCATTTGCATTAGGTGTAAAAAATAATTCGGTCTTTTTAGATCAAATCAATCATAACTTTGTATGAAACTAAATATTTTTTTCTTATTTAATGATATTATTTAAAATGTCATATGTATCAAAAAATAATAAAAATTATATTAGGTTTAACTTCTATTTTTTTTCATATAAAACTAATCAGAATTTCTATTATTAAATCCAATCAACAAAAAATATACAGAGACTGATATTATATATATTTTTTTTAAAAAAAAACATATGTTTAATACACGCTGTATAAAAATAATAACATTTTTTTTCAATAAGTATAAGGGAACAATATGTTACTATTGACATAGAATGCTACCCTCAATCAAATAACAATATGTCGAATTAAATACCAATTTATAAAAAAAGTAAACATAATAAAATTGAAAATAAATAAATAATAAGAGTATCACTCTCCAAATATACATTTGAATAGATTTTGTTTCATGCTATTTAACCAGATAAGAATATATTTGTTTATTTCTGTTTCATTTATTTATTTTATGATTATTCTTTTTTAAAAAATTAAAACTGGTCATTGATTCATAACTGGTAGTCCATGGGTTGTATAGGGCACTTGTAAGCATTTCAATCGGATGATACTAAAATCAATCTATTCAAAAGTTTAAAATTAAAACTTGAATTCGAATGTGTTTCAATAGACAAATGGCTGATGAATTGATGATTCGATGAATTTTGATTAATTTGGTGATTAAAGTTTAACGGTTCAAGTCATAAATCCAAAAATTAGTCAGATTTTTAGTAGGTCATGTAAAAAAAGATTCGTTCTGTTCTTATCAGACTCTTTGAAATAAAATATCTGATAATTAAAACAGATTATGAGATGAGACAAAACCGATAAGTGAAATTCTGTAAAGATTTGAGTTTTGTCTGGTCGAGATTTCATAAAATAACAATTCTATGATTTTTAAATTGAAAACATCTTCTATTTCCCATTATAAGTCTCATTGTTACATACGTAGCCATTTTTAATTATGAGAATTTTCGAAATGAATTTCTAATATCTGGATTATCTGTAATAAAATTAAATTGAAAATATTTTTGAAAATTTTTAAAGATATCTTGCTTAAATATATCTTAAATTTGTTGGTCTATCTTTTTTATGTTTATTTTTTCAATAATTGCTCTACCATTTTGATTAATAATAGGGATTTAATTTAACAAGCGCACATTCGTTCTCAATACGAATTACAATTTTTGACCAAGCCTGTTGATAAATATGTAGATGTTATTTAATTTAAAAAAAATTTCGAGCACAAAGAAATTCTTTTTTTACAACACAATCACAAAATAAAGTTTTGGTCGAAATCATTGAATAAATAATGATTGATCAGTTTGATTTCTTGTACATTTCTATTCAAAAATGTTTTTTTGTAGTTTGTGGAGCGAAAAAAATCATGTGTGAGAGTGAATATAGCCAGTGTCAGAATTGTATTGTGTTAAAGTAGGGCTTATAAGCGACAGTTGTTACTTAACTAGTATTCTTTATCAATAAATTAATTAAAATTTTAATAAGAAAAATGAGGATTAAACTTTTAGATACAAGCTGTATACATTGTATCTAATGAACACCGTTTACATTTTTTTATTCGCCGATTCCGTCCCGATCGACTCAAATGAATTAATCGCCAAGAATTATAACGGACAATAATTTATACTCCGTCCTTCATTTCGCTCGAACTGACTCGAATATCTCTTCGTAAAAGATTCCCCTACTTGCCTTCTCTAATTATGCACACCGCCCGAAGATTTCTCGCTTAATTTGCCCTGCGCATTTCTATCGTCTATTCACATCAACGTTTTCATATATTTATTCCTCTTCTTGCTTGCATTTCCTTCACAGAACTATCCACTCAATGTTTTGTAAGAATGTGAGCATGTCGTGAATAATTTTACATCATAAGATGTACGAACGATAAAGATAAATATCGTGTTATTACCTAATGTATCATTTTCTATCTTGACGACGTATTATTTTTTTAAAAAAATCAGATAAAAAAAATACAGGTTGATATTTAGTTTAACATTCTTTCTTTGCCAGTAGATATTTTTTTTCAATGTCGAGTATAGCGTGTCTACTTTTATAGTTTTATATCGAGATGTTTATTTGTAAACAATTTAATTATTTCGTTTTTTTTTTTAATTAGTGAAAACATTCTTGATTGAAACTGTACAACGATTAAAAGATACAAGGTAGTAAATAATATTTAGTACTGCGACTAATTTCAATTTCACACATTAATTGTTCATTAGTTTTATAAACCATTGACTTTTTTCAGATCACGTATGGTCTATCATTGATTATCGATCCTTTTTTATTGTTACTTAAACGCATTTGAATGGAGATACCATGCATTAACACAGAAAAAAAGAAATTCTTTCAGATTTTTCTCTAGGATAGAATCTGAAGTTAATTCGATTTTTTCATATTTGCCTTGTAGTTAATGGCATCATCATTGAAATGTGCATAAATCAAAAATTCTTAATAATTATAAGGTCGGTAGAAAAACACTTGCGGTTTATGACCTTTAAATTCAGGTAGATTTTCTCATTTGTGGTCTATAACTTTTGGATGACTAATACCTAATTTTCGATTTTTAGAACTACAATAGCACCGTCAGTCCCTTACAGTACCCACAATAAAAGCATCGTTTAGTTAACGAGTAGTTTTTTTTCCTTTAGCACTCGTTTTGAATTTATACAAACATTTCCTTTTATTTCTTTTACATCTTTAATTCAATAGCCAGATTTGGAACAAAATTAATAATGAAACCAAAGTCGATGTTACCAAAATACGGACCGAAAAATACACTTTAAAATGATATTAACATGAACACGATGAAATTACACATTCACTGAAAAAAAATAAGGATAGAATTGGACAACAAAAACCGTAATTATTTTCCTCCCAACATAATTACAATTTGGTATTAATTAATTAATTGATTAATTATTAATATAAATAAATTTTTGATCACAATTTTCTTTGCAGTTTGTGAATTCTGTGTTTTCAACTATTGAACCTTATTAAACCTTTTTAATCGTTGCTTATACGTATTTTTATACCGGTGTCATCATTTCAAGATCACGAATGAACAGATAGTTTTTTTTTTGATCGGATATTTTTTGTAATTTATGATGTGAGTAGAATTTTATTTTGAGAATCGAGACATTTTGATTTTCTGATACTCTCTCTCTATCACACACACACACACACACACACACATATATATATATATATATATATACAATATATATATATATATATATATATATATATATATATATAATGTATTTATGTATGTATAAAGAAACGTTTCATGGCCATGTAATTATTTTCAAAGGATTACACTGATAAGAATTATAATTCGATTCCAGAAACATTTTCAAAAGCCTGTAATACATGGAATATAAGTTCGATTGTGTTGTACGACTGCAAGGGTAAATCATTAGTTTCTGTTCTAAAAATATTCTTTTATGAAAAATCAGATTGCCCAATGACAATTTTATTTTTCGAATCATTTGTCCGATAAATTAAATAATGCCATATGGAAAGCATTGAAATACGACCACTTCGAATATATTTCAGCATTGAAAGTGATTCCTACGGAGTTAAAAGGAATCTAACGGTAATTAATCTCGGACCATGTCGAATCACTGCAGTACATGTATTGTTGCAAAATATAATAATTATATATACCCTTTTAATGGATAGTGATTAGTATATTTACAATAAAAGGTACTTTTATATATCTATGTTATTATGTTGTATATATAACTACATTACAATTTACAGCTGCGATTTTGTAATGGATTCTTTGCACAAACAATTTTGTGTAGAGAACTTATTCGATGTTGTCGAATGTTTAATTCTATACAGACAACATGGTTCTTTTTCGCTCTTGATGTATTTCTTTCCACGTAGCTGTTTGCATTTTGTAAGACATTATTTTTTCTTACGAGATTTTCGTTTTTCTGAAACTCATTAATAATAATGTTTAATGTTTGCCGCACCCGTAGAGCGCCATTTTGTTGTGTGCGTATGTCGTGCGGTGCTGCCTCCAGCAGCGGCTATGTAGCGTATTACATAGCCACAAATTTATATCTGCTTGTACGCCGTTGTGACGGGCTCACGCCGAGATCATTACGGAGGCTCAAGTGACTCAATTGAGGATATTAGCTTAGGCAATCGAGTCTTGATCTAGCCTGTAAACTTCACTGCAGAGTACTTATGCCTTTGTGGTTTGTTTGATAAGGTCTGAAGACTTTGATGGCGGTTTAACTTTTGATAATACACTATAGTTTTAGATCTACTATATTTATACACACATTTTTTTCTCGTGAATTATTTTCGACTATAAACAACGTTTCAGATATTTCATAGTATAACAATATGACACAAAGTTAGATTGATAGACAGGAAACAAATAAAATGTATATTTATTTGTATATAATTTTAATAAAAATTATACATCTTTTGAGCATCGTTCATAAAATTGAAAAAAATATTTTTTCTCTTTTTTAATTGTAAAAAAACTTATATATATATATATATATGTTTATTTTTTTTGATAATAAAATAGATATCAATTATATATACAGCCATTATTCATACTTATTATTTTTTTTGTAACAATTATCTAGTAATAATTGATAATTGAATGTATATATATATATATGCGTGTATTTGTGTGTATGACAATTATATATTATTTTGTATTTATATCAGAATATCAAAAAATATCCTGCTGTATAAGAACAAATAGTTACATTAATGGTTATAAAAACTGCCCCTATGTAATATAACAATACTATAAACAATTTCTTTTAGAAAAAATTCTTTTATAACATATTTAATGTAATATTTCGCAGCTATAGAAATAAGTACACAAATTGATTTTTCAAGAAATATAGTGAAGATTTTAAAAAAAATGTATTATTTTAAGTATTATGTCTATTTATGCCTATGTATTTCTCTCTCTCTCTCTCTATATATATATATATATTTCTACAAATGTGTGCATACAAAAATATATCCTTTCTTGATATAAATTTTACCTATTCCTGTACTAATGGTATGAAACAGTTCGAGGAGGAGGTCTTGTTATTTCGTATTGTATTGAATCATCAATACCTGTTACCATCTCGGGCACAAATTAGTAACGAGTGCAATAAAAGAGGTGGTCATTTTCGGGGTGACCTATTCACATAAATAAAGCAGATTTGTCAAAATCACAATACTTGTGTTCGATTTTCGTTCGCGAAGGGTTGTTTTTATTTAAGTGCTAAGTTTACGTGATAGTTTTCTCGAAGATCATCAAGAAATCTTTTACTTAGCCGAAAGACAGTATGGAGATCAAAAAACAGAAAAAGTAAGTATCTATCTTGATTTTTTCAATACATCGATTTTCTGTTAAAATTGTAACTAATTAATTATTAGAGAGTGAATGAAATACAGTCAATCGGAATTCTATTATCATTTTTCTCGACTCGAAAAAACATCAAATATACCTATCTTATATTTGAAAATCATTCGAAAATGTTAGATATTTTATTTTTTTATTCGGTTCAAAGTTTAAGTGTTTCATTATTCGTTGTGTAAAGAGCGACGTTGAAATAAGTCATTATGTTTATTGTAATGTAAAACATAAATTTCTAATTTTCTAATATTAATAATTTTTTGTTTTATTCCGAAATCATTGTTATATTGTTGTAGTTAATGATTGAAAATAACTGTTATAGTTCAGATCATTGTATTTATTTTTCAATATTATTCTTTTTTTTAATATTGTATAACTTGTAGTATTGTTTATATTCTCTTCATATATATTTCATTCTCTCTTTGATTACGTAACAAAATTTATATGCAAGTTATCTACATTGTTGTTTTAATTTTTATGTGAAGGGATTTTCTCGAACCTGCGTTAATGGGAAAAGTTGAACCTAAAAACGGTTTACATTATCGCAAACGAGTCATACAAAGATACAAACAAGAAATGGAGAATGTAAAAATACATAGCATGGAAGAAACCAGTGCACCCATCGACATACGGACGGTAGATTGTTTATGCCAATTATCATTTAATGAAGCTGGTGTAGTACGAGTTAGTTCTTCTTGTGAATGCAAGCAGCTTTTTCCTATTGACTATTCAATAACCAAATCATTTGATGTCGGCGAGGCAGCATCGATTAATAACGGAAAATCGGAAGATTCGAGTCCTGGAACTTCAAAGTGTACTATCGTCGCTGAACCAATGGAATGTACAACGAATGAAATTAACATCGAACCGGCAAATCCAAACGTTCCTTCCTGTTCGAAAGTGAATCACGGGGCTGTAATGTTACAAGATTTAATCAATCGCTTATCCGGACGTGTTCCTGCCGAAACAAAATGTCATCAGGGTATCAAATCCCCGTCAGAAACTTCAGACGAAGAGATAGAGGAACATGTGAATATATTTTTAACACTTACTTTTAGCGGTGAAAAAAAACCAAAAATGTTGTGCGACAACCAAAATATACATAAGATATTCTTCAAGTCTGATCCTGATAAGAGGACACGTGAACGAGTGATCCAGAATGTAGAGATCGAGGACAAAGGCGATAAAGAAACATTCGATATATCTTCGTTGAATTTAATAAAAAGTGAATTGAATAAGGATATTATGGCGGAGTATAAGAAATTCAAGGATCAAGAATGGGAAACTAGCGGAAAGAAAATTCTCGTTTCGAATCCAAATATGCGTAGGACGAACAGGACAAGGGTTACAAACGATCCAGTTTATTTGGAGAAGCGCAAGAGGAATAACGAAGCTGCGAAAAGGTCGCGCGATTTGAAACGTCTTCGCGCCTGGGAGGACAGCACCCGTTTGAAATTTTTAACTTTGAAGAATGATGCTCTTCGTCAATTGATTACGTCGAATACGCTTTATTCTTTTCTGGAGTTGACGGGAGGTACAATTCAACGCGTGTAAGCTATTTTTTTATCCATTTCGATTTTTGACGACCGGCATTTTGATTGATTGATTCATTTATATATATTTTTTTTAAAAATACTTTGAATTATGATACAATTTGTTTTGATGAATTTTAAATTTTAATCATTAGTAGTTTTGACAATATTTTATTATATAAAATCCAATCAATTCTCGTTGTTTAAATTTGAAAAAAACACTTTAGTGGTCATTGAAAATATTAATAGATTTCATGTAGTCTTTCTTTCATTACAATTCACGGAATAAAAATTATACTTGATACCAATAAGAATAAAACCTTGATTAATCTTGGTACAGTGAAAATTTGATTTTTTCATGTTTATACTAGTTTTCACAGTTTTAAGTAGTTTACAATAATTTGAGTACTAAATTAAGTTTTAACGTAATTCTTGTTACCAGTATTAGACACGTACTCATTTACTATCGCACTACTTTTTCTCAGCAAAACATTACACTAGATATTGATTCAATTTGTCTATTCTCAGTAAATGTCGAATTTGTATCTCGTATAAATGAATTTTGTTTTCTAAATAGTTTTTATAATTTTAAACAAAAACAATAGAATTGGATTTTACTTGATATGCATGAACTTTTCATTTGATTATTTTTAATAATATATCTTTAAATCTTTTTTTAAAATTCTTCTGATTGATATCATTTCTCTTGTGAGTATGTGGTGAGGAAGCTGTATTTTCAAAAAAAATAAGGTAATTGAAAGTTATTGTAAAATGTTCATTTGAATTCTGTAATACTTTGATGATAAATTGATGGTAATAAAATAAATGCGTTTTTGGTGCAACTGAATTGGTTTTATTTTGCTTGTTAATAACCTCATGTATTTTTACAGTTGACTGTTTCTTATTTATAAGTATTTAAATAATTTATGAATTGTGCATTATTTATTAAAAAAAAATCAGTATTTATGTAATCATTATAATGATTGACTTTACTAATTTAATATTTTTATTTGACTAACATTAACTTTCAGTTTAGAGTAATAGAGTGTTTGGTATTTGCATTTTGAAGTGTTAGTGTGCATGTTGAAAATTGTAATAAATATTCATTTTTATATTATTTAATAATACCCTGATTAAAGCTTTTTTTAATAGTGAACTAATTTTTAATAGTGAATTAGAGTTAATGGGAAGTTTGATGTTTAGTACGATAAATAATTCAAACTAATGGTTTATAAGACGGGCGAATTTTTAATTTTTCAGGTTATTTAATTTAAATTATTTAGATTTGTCAGTTAATTGCAAGTATTCGATCTTGTTTGAAACTATCATTTCACAGATAATTCTCTTTTTAAGGCTTGTATTACTTATTCTATTGCTTATGTTTCTAATGGAAAATCGGGATTAAATTTCCATTAATGTAATTATTTGCAAACATTATTTTTATTTTTTTCTTAAATAACTGGTGCTGTAATTTTCAAAAAATAAATACAATCAATTTTTAATTAGACTCTCATATGAATTTGATTCGATTTAGGTTCTCAAATTATTTAAAAATTTTATGTAGATCTTTTGAATACTTTTTGAAACATAGCCATACTTACAAACACACAGACATACATTCATACATACATGTATATATATATATATATATATATATATATATATATATATATATATATCAATCATTATATTTCGGGGCCTTTATATTCACAATTGAAATATGTTTCTAATTGAACAATGGAGATTCGGTTTTATATTTTCAGTGTATTTTTTGATGTGAGATTACCAAATAAGTTTAGTTTGTTAATCTGAAATATTTTATAATTCTAATTATTATTTTAATTTCTTTCGATTTGATATATTTTTTGTTTTTCAATACAATTGGTCGGGTGTACTACGAAAATTGTATTTTTAGCTAAAGTGTCTATTTTCGATGTTTTAAAATTCGATTCGTTTGCAAATTCTTGAATTGACTCATTTTCAGAAAATACTTAAATCTATATGCGTATTATGAGCCAGAAAATGATCGATAATTTATCAGCATTAATTTTTTATCGATTATTTATTGTGTTTTAGAAGTTTCATGTATATTTTTTTCAAATGCAATTTCCGGGCTTAAAAAGAATTCAAGACAAAATAATATCGGTTTTTACTAACTATTGATCATAATATTCTAGTTAAATATTTTTTTTCCAAAAAAAAAAAACTTTTGTTAAAATTTTTTTTTTCATAAAATTTCCATACTACTAGTCATGGTATTTTTTGAGCTAAAAATCTAAAGTATTAAAAATGCAATTCGTTCGCTATTAAATCATTTCTTAGATGTAAACAAATAGATTTATATCAAAAATTGTCATTCTAACCGGTTAGAATTCGATGTATGCATGAAACATTGAAATCAGTCTACTTTTCAAAAAATACAGATATTCATTTGCAATTACCGGGCTTAAAAAGAATCCAATACAAAATAATATATGTTTTTATTAACTATTGGTCATAATATTCTAGTTAAATATTTTTTTTCCAAAAAAAAAAACTTTTGTTAAAATTTTTTTTTTCATAAAATTTCCATACTACTAGTCGTGGTATTTTTTGAGCTAAAAATCTAAAGTATTAAAAATGTGATTATTTTGCTACTAAATCGTTCCTTAGATGTAAACAAATAGATTTATATCAAAAATTGTTATTCTAACCGGTTAGAATTCGTTGTATGCAGGAAACATTAAAATCAGTCAATTTTTCAAAAAATACAGACATTCAGTTGCAATTTCCGGGCTTAAAAAGAATCCAATACAAAATAATATAGGGTTTTATTAACTATTGGTCATAATATTCTAGTTAAATATTTTTTTTCCAAAAAAAAAAACTTTTGTTAAAATTTTTTTTTCATAAAATTTCTATACTACTAGTCAGTCAATTTTTAACTAAAAATCGAAACTGTAAAAAATCTAACACCTTCCCCTAAAATAATTGATAGTACTGCAACAAATAATGTTTTAAAATTAATTCATTGATATATTATATACTTTTAGTTAAGTACTTTGAGAGTTTCATTTGATATTCATTTAACAGAATTTCGAATCTACCTTTCTGAAATTCAAATAAATTAGGCAGAATTGTACATACTTTCTTTAAAAAAAACGAACTGATGTTTGCTACATTCTTTTAAGAATCAGTATTTGACTAATATAAAGGTATATATATATATATATATATATATATATATCAGTTTTATTTATAGTACATACTATAATCGTTCATTATACCAAGCACAAGTTTGTTCGCTCTTCACATAATTAACTTGCTTTATTCAAAAGACGAACGCCTTAAGAGCTTTGTTCCGTTACCGTTCGTAACGTTGGGTTCAACTTACACCGCTATTCAACTTTCCAATGGCATTCAGGTTTTGGTTAATTAACTGTCACTGTTAATACAAAGTTTTAATGTTTCTGCTGTAAACGATGCCGAAAATATTGTTATTGTAATGCCGGGAGATATTTTTTAACTATCGATGATCACGAAAAAAATATAATTAAATTAAATTACAGTATAAATCAATGCCTGTCGTCCGACATGTACTTCTCTTAATAATTTGATGTATGCGACCGAGCGAATTTGTGTCGTGCACCGATTATTTATTGTTTAGATAACGAGCTTTTTTATGAACTGTTCAGGGTGAATCTTTTTTTTAGAAAAAGTTGAGAAATAAATTGATTTTTGATAAAAATGTAAATGAATACCTGTGGTTCTTTTTGTAGATTTTTATTTTGTATTAGAATTTTCAGTAATAAGAGAGAATAGTTTGATGTATATACGGAATTTAATAGGAATTAAGGTTGTCTGATATTAATTACTTTGAAAATTCTATTTTATGAGTCATGCAGAGCGTTTGAGGACAGTTGAATTATATTCTATAAATTGATTTGTTTGTTAAGAAGTATAGTTACATTTATATAAATAATTTTTAAAATTGTATCAAAATTCATGTTTAAAATGAGTTATTCGTTTCTTTTGAAACCATATATATTTTATCTGATAAAAAAATGCACAATAGTTGATTATTGGTCATTTTTTCTAATCAGAAATGTTCTGTATTGTTTGTGGGCGGTTAAAATAGTTTATTGTAAATTATTATGTCTAGACTTTTGAGTTTAATTATAAAATAAACTAATTGTTTTATTCTGTACAAATCTGTCAATTAGTAGAGCTTCTAATGGTCTATGTGGTATTTCTTTTCTTGAAAAATAACAAAATTAGAACCAATTTATAAATAAAATGTAATTGAAATCTATTTAAAAAATATTTATTTTATAGCAAACGGCATTTAACATTCTTTGTATATTTTTTAAAAATTGATAAGAGAGAATGACAATTTAGAACAAATTTTTTAATAAACTGTAATTACAATCAACATTTTTTTTTAAATGAATAGTTCCAAATATCTAACACGCTTCACTTTTAAGTAACCAGATTTCAAATAAAACTTGAGTTACTTTACTAAATAATTTATTTTTTCACCATTCAAACCATAAAAATCTCTGATCAAAAATGTTGAAAAATATTATTGATTGTTTTTAGAAATTGATTCCAAACATATTTTTTGTACTTTAACTTATGAAAAATATACAAAAAAAATTAAACGCTTTATGGTTATAATTTTGTATAAAATATCACTGGAGTCTTTGACGTTTAGCGCCAATCAAACATAATTAAAAATTATTTATTGAACATCTGAACATTTTTTTCAGCGTTTAGAAATATGTATTAGTTGATGTTAGCTTATTTTCATTTTTGTAAGAATTCAATATATTGTTATATGAAAAAAAATCATTAACTATTTGTGACAATTATATTAGCTTAATTTATTGTGTTAAAATTTATTGAATTATTCAATTTAATTAGTTAAAAATTGTGATTTTCATTCAATTGAGAATCTAGATTATATTGACTCTAGATTAGATTTTACCTTCAATTATTTTTTTCTTTTTGACTATCGCTCTCTTTCTCTCTCTTCCTCTCTATCTCTCTACACACACATACATACATATATATATATATATATACATCAAATAAAACTACACTCTCCTAATTAAAACAGAAAACAATACAGCAATCGTCTCATCTCATCTGTCCATACGGGATTTCGGTAAGCGCGCGCATATTTTCTTGATATCTGCGTGCCGGACCGTGTGATGTGATTATTAAATCTAGCGTAATAATTGATACGTACACTGAGGGTTGGCGTCATTGTATTTAGATTGAAATTATATTAACGTCTTACAATTTGCCGTGTGCTTGCTTTATGGAGTTTGCAACAGAGATAAGCCGCCGTTAAGTTTGTTTTAAATTGAAATTATTCCCGAAATTATTGTCATACTGACTTGGTTTTCTATAAAATTGAAAATTATTATGTATATATATATATATATATATATATATTACTCGCCCACAAACAGTACAGAACATTTCTGATTAGAAAAAATGACCAATAAGCAACTATTATTCATTTTTTATCAGATAAAATATATATGGTTTAAAAAGAAACGAGTAACTCATTTTAAATATGAATTTTGATACAATTTTAAAAACTATTTATATAAATTGAACTATATTTGTTGATAAACAAATCAATTTGTAGAATACAATTCAATTGTCCTCAAACGCTCTCAAACGACTCATAAAATAGAATTTTCAACATAATTAACATACAAACAACCTTAATACCTATTAAATACGTATATATATATATATATCAAACTATTCTCTCTTATTACTGAAAATCGCAAACAAAAAGAACAAAATAAAATTATAATCTACAAAAAGAACCACACAGGTATTCATTTACATTTTTTTTTATCAAAAATAATTAATTTAGTAAAGTAAGTCAAGTTTTATTAGAAATCGGATAACTGTAAAGTGAATCTTATTAGATATTTCAAAACTTTTCATTTCAAAAACGATTTAATTACAGTTTATTTAAAAATCGTTTTTAAATTTTCATTTTTTGATGAAAACTTTTAAAAAATATACAAAAATAATTAGACGCCGTTCGATTGTAATCTTTTATAAAGTATTGAGTTGTCCAACAAATCTGTTCCGTTTTTGCGAGTACAAAATTTGTTTAATTTATTCAATTTTTTAATTTATTCCTGCTGGGACAATTGATGGCTTAGTAAACAACGGCACGAAGTTATTGTTTAACCGAATATTATTACAGTCATTCATATAAAATAAAAATCTAGTACGACTTTATAAAATTCTATTTGATTCAGTCGTACCGAATGCATCCTTTGATAATTCTTTCTCCTCGAGCCACTCACTGAAATCACCTTTAAATTCACCAATCAATTCTCCATGTCTCCAGACTCGGAAATGTATCGACGATGCGTCATCAGACGCAGACACTGCAGGTGGTCGGATTAATAGTTGTGAAACAAGATTATAACGCAATCAAATCGCGTGTATGTGTGTGCAAGTACTCTGAAGTGTGTGCCACACGTACGTGTGTACACGATACATATCTGGATGAGCGTGGAATGGAGAGACGGAGTTACGTCGATTGGGAGCGCACATGGATGGATGTATGGATGGATGGATGGATGGATGGAGGTGGCGTACAACGGGATTGTAAACGTTCGTGTTGTAGTAGGTACACGTCGTGTCTGGATGCTGTTTGATATGTGACACTGTGCTCGAGTTTGTTATCTCGTAGCTCATACCCTTTCTACTTCGTTTTGTATGCATAGAGACGGAAACATATCCCAAAGCTCATTTATGCTAATACCGGTTTGTTTAATTTCATTTCAAACGGTCTGCACATGTTTGTTTTGATTTCGTGACGAGTGTTTTAATTTTTTTTCCTGATTTGTGCTCTTCTTGCGAATGCTAATTTCAATGTGAATAAATATCATATACGCACGTACAATTCATACACATGTGTACTCAAAAACACACACACACATAACTAATTTTTAAAAAAATAATTTTATTTCACAAAATTTTATTTATAAAAATCGTATACTAAGAAGTAATCTTTTTTAAACCATTGTGATTACTGAAACATCATTTTGTTTGTTGTAAAAAAATAGTAAAATCATTAAAAATTATTTACAAATAAAGACGGTAAACATTATGAAACAGTTGTATAAAATATACACAGTTGTTAAAATCTTCAAATTCAATCTTTCTAGTAATGATGTATAAGTCAGAAATACTCTTTACCATCAGCACAAAAAGTATGATGAAGATTTACAAAAAAAAAAAAAACATTTTCGTTAATATAAATGGAATATAAAAAGATGTAGATATATAGATAGAAAAAAAATCAAAACCGATTAAAGACAAGGTTTTTCCATTGATGATACATATTTTTTTTCTTGTAATCAGAAGTATCTCTTAACACATATCCGGCAGGGATTTCTTGTATCGCCATCGCTCAAATCCCCGGCCAGGCCGGCCGGGTGATAGTTATTCTAAACAGGCCGTTTAGAATAACTATCACTTTCAGAGGCACTAAACTGTAAAGGAATTAAACGTGAGAGTTTTGTTTTTACAATAACTTCACTATCAAAGTTAAATTTTACAAGATCTTCAATGCCACTACACTCTGATAAATTATCTGCACGATAAATTATCTATTTAATTTGTTTGGATTTAAAAAAAACAATCAATCATTTACTGCAAGACCCAAATGTCGACTTTTCCTCATCCGGCCTCCCTATGTGTTAAGAGTAAAATTATAATTTTCATAAATTGATTCTCTTTTAACTTCACAAACCACAAACATGTTCAATAATTCATTTTCGACCACACTAGAACAATCAGAATGTTTAATTAATTTCAGTGTTGACAACAAATCCAGGTTAATGTTAAGTAATATTTATGAATTTTTTTAACTGTATATTTTATTGTTTTTATTTTGTTTTAATCAGAAGAAAAACCTGAAAATTTTTCATTATCACTGATAAGTTTTTCATTTCTGCACAAGTAACATTTTTTTCTGATTAAAAATTTTCAATATTTGGGTATTAATCATATGTATTGTCGATCATTCTCAGTTTTTCAAGCGATAGAAATTATTAAAATATTTTAAAGTATTCTGAATACGTTCACTTGATGAATTTTCTTTCTTTTGAATCATCTGAGTATCTATTCTCCACTACTAGTTCCAACACGTGTGCTATCTTATGGCAGATTTAAGGAGTAACTTGAAATGTATCTAAATATGTCACTTGTGATCTAGTTGATACGATTAGTTGCATCATTTTGGATCATTTGAGTACCTGTTCTCCTCTAATAGTATCAGAATATCTACCATCTTAGTTAGGGTTTAGCGATTCTCTGAAATCTATCTCAAGTCATCACATATGAGGAAAATAGTAACAGAGAACAGACATGACATACATGAACAGACATTTAGATGATTTAAAAGGACGAAATCCACTAGGATGACGCATAAACGCAATCACGGGTACAAAAAAATACAATTAAAATAAAGAATACCTTGTTTAATTTTTTTCAGACAATTTTTAAAGATAAAAGTTAAGAAAATTATATTAAAAAGATATTCATTTGATGATTTAGTTTATTTATTTTATTTCCTTATTTTTTTCTGACTAAATTAAAATTTTTAATATCATTAAAAAAAATCCAATTTAAAAAATCAGCTACAAATAAATCTATTTTTTGAGTTATGCATTCTTGTTGATCTTATATATTTTTGGTGGTTACTATTTAAATTTATTACAGATTGTTAACGTTAACATATGAAATTATTATAGATATTTTCACTATGAAAAAACAATTCAGACTGGAATATAAATAAGAAAAATATTTATTACACAACTTGTTAAATATAAAAAATAAACATTATTGATTCTAATTCCTTAATTCTAATGTTAATTGAATTTCAAACAATTATATATATATATATATATATATATATATATATATATATATATATATATATATATATATTGAATATGTAAATGTGTGTGCGTTTAATATCGGATGAAATGCCATAAAATAAAAACAGCGAATAAAAAATGTATTTGTGAAATAGTTAAGTGTAATATCATCATCATCATCATCATCCACCTGTTGTATTGGAAAACGATTACACATAAATAATACAGGTTATGGCGTTATGCACTGTTGCCTCCATCTCTGAGCCGGGTGTTAATTTAACTTTAATCTCTCAAATCGGGGCCAAATTGAAATAAAAAATACCAGGGTGTTATCGTATTAAGCTCAATACGAACCACATTTTAAAATTCAAACTAGAATTCAGTTAATGAATGCAAGTGTATTTTTGCACACAAAAAAATACACAACAGAAAATAATGCTAGTGTTTAAAGTATTAACTACGTTTCATTGGCAATTTAGCACTTATTCGAATGAAATATATAATGCGTTTGTTTATGAATACACAAAACTGTACTTTATTGACTGATGTTGTGTATCTGTATTTCAGTGCAGGTCTGTTTCGAATCGTGGTCTAAATATTCGATCAATTATTCGAACTCTCTGAATGTTCTTTCGATAATAATTGTAGTAGATGTAAAGAAAACATTAAATTTTATGATAATTTTTTCATAATCTCATTCTTCGATCATTTTAAATAATGTTCTGGAGGTCTTCTTCCTGTAGGATCAGCTGCAAGTCTATCTTCCACGCTTGGTTTCAGCACGTGTATCATCTTCTGGTGGATTTCGAAGACTCTCATTATTTATGTTAATATTAAGAGGTGTGGTTTAAATTATAGCTGTACAGTATAAAATAAAGCTTTCCAATTGATGTTTCTTTTTATATTTCTAGTTCTAGTTTATAGTTTATTTCTAATTTTTCAAGAATATTTAGTTTTATAATTTTAATTCCTATTTTTTTATTTCTATTGTTTTATTTATATTGTTAATGTTATGTTCCGTTTCTAGTTTATGTTTAGAAAATATAGAATATGTTTTATTATGTTCCAGCCTTTAAAATCAATTCGAAGATGGCACACGTGCCGAAACCGATCTCCGAGAATAGAGTTACAGCTGATCCTACAGAAAGACGATGTCCAGAATGAGATACTAACAGGATCACAGGTACAAATATTACAATTATGATTTTAAATGATATCTGATATTAGTTTTATTTTTTTTAATCGTGTTTTCTCCAATATTTTAATTATATTTTTGAATATGAGGTTAAATTTACTTTTAAAAAATATTTTTGGAAGTAATATTATATACTTCTAAAAATGTAGATAATCTGTGGCTTCGAATTGAAAACTTGCAAATTTTTTTAGAAAATGAAATTATTTTTTTTCTTCTCTATAAGAAATAACAATTAATGTTTTTTGGGCAAGTTAGTTGTTCAAATTGAGAGAAATTTATTGAAACTGAATAACATTTTTCTGTTTTAATTGGTAAGATTTATATATTTAGAATCAGTGCAAAATAATAAACGAAGGATTAAATTTATAACAGAGAATAAGAAATTGAAATTTAATTTAATCCCGAATTCTTGTTTATTAATCTTTCTAGAGGAGAATTATTATTACAATTTATTATGAATTATCTTCGTTCAAAAACGTATTCCGTCCAGGAACCTGTGACGCATTAATGATATTAAAATTAAGCACAACTTCCGATAATCGATACGAAACGCGCGTGTAAAAAATATCCCGACCATTTACACACAATCCATACACATCTCCCCGTGATATTATACATTTACATGTGATATTTATATATATTTTTTTCTTCGAAAAGACGTTGTCCGTTGTGTATGCATTTACGCGAGACCCCCTGGCAACAGGAAGACTTTATCGAATCGAACACCCCTGAAATCCACCCGCCGCCACCGGTTCCCACACCGCTCTTTCCGTTTCATCATTTCAAATGTAACGTGTTTTTGATCGAGCAGCCTGCGCGTCCGCCAGAATCCTGCCCGCACATTATTCTCAGAGTTGGCTTTGCGGCTCGACCACCAATCAAATTTATTCTCGACGTCGAATCGAACCGAACTTACGCGAACGCGTGCGAGCGACAAAGAGACACGAACATCTTTGGTAAACGTTTGATATATACCTTTAAAAGCTTCTTAGATCCCACGAGCTTTATTTTTCTTGCACGTGGCCAGTC
The DNA here is from genome assembly GCA_034766995.1 of Acanthacorydalis orientalis. Taxonomy (NCBI): domain Eukaryota; kingdom Metazoa; phylum Arthropoda; class Insecta; order Megaloptera; family Corydalidae; genus Acanthacorydalis; species Acanthacorydalis orientalis. The sequence goes on along the minus strand of CM068321.1, from coordinate 30,172,468 downwards.
TCGATTGAATTTGAATGTATAAAAGAGCTTCCATTAACCACGCCAACTTCGGCGAGACATATTTATTCAATCGGTGATCACTAAACATGAAAAAGTTTTCTTTTTTAGTCGCACGATTATTATATGATAATATTTTAAATGTATTATGCATTATGTACGGTGGAAAAAAGATTTCTCTCTTCTTATTTTAAAATATCTATGAGTGCGTGTGCGGTACGACGATGTTCGGATATAATTTGAATTGAAAACTATTAACAGAAACCCAAAAGCTTCCGAAGAAAAGCGTTCATCGTAAAATGTTGAATACATGAGATAGAAATTTATCACATTTGTTATAAGAGATCTGTATAAGTAATTATCTTCGTTTGGATGTTTGTGACTTGTTTTTATCAATTTCATTAAAATAAAAAATCGAATTAAATATGTACCACTACTCTTATATCAACTTGTCTTTTACGTTTACCAGCTTTATTAAATGAAATTGTATTTTTTTACTAGGCAGAAATATTATTTTTTTATTTAACAAAGTTACCTTTATATTACTTGATGTATACGTTTTAGACAACTATAACTTATTAAAGAATCTTACATCCAATCGAACATATTTCCAATAAGAATCAAATTAAATATTTTCAATATTAAATATATTTTTATAAATTTCATTTCTAATCACAAAATTCTTCGATTGAAAGCATTTTCTAGAATTAAGTCGATATTACACTATCATACATTTTTTTAAATAATATAATGAAATATTTTTTATAGAAATTGTCAGTAATTATTCTATATTTTATAAAAAAAAATTTTTTTATGTGTGCCCAATTTTTACACTAGATCTGATAGTTTAATCCCAGCTTAGGCTATAGTTGATACAATATTCAATTTTGTAGCTTTTTTTAAATCATATTTCATTATTGAATGAAAATTAAATGAACAGATTTTGAAATCTCAAAGTTGAAATTATATGTAGATATTTTTCAGTTTATGTATTTTTTTTAAAAATTCTTTGTGTTGAGTGTAAGGGGTGAAACATATAAGTATAATATACTTGATTATGGTAAATCAGTCCGGTGGCTCTAGTTTATTTTACTATATCACATATCATTTATTTATCTTTAATTCTTTTAAAATCACTTTAAGAGTCTCTGTTATAAGTTTTTTTTTTCTGAAAGTAGACGTAGAACGAGGGAATGATTTCATAGATGATTGCATTTATTTCAAGCTCTTAAATTTTTATTGAAATTAAAATATTTACTTAATTTTTTTCTAGAATTTTTTATTTATATTTTGCTCATAGAATAGAATAACTGATATTTGATGAAATTCATTTATAATAAAATTGAGGTCAGAATTAAAAAAACAAAAACAGTAGTTATTTTTCTACCAACCTAATATTTATAAAGTATTTGTGTTCTTAATTTTTTTTTCATATTATTAAATTACAGATTGAAAGTAGAGGTTTATTTACGACTTAAACCCATGTTAAATACTTTTTAATCCACCCTCTTCAATTTTGTCATCTTAACTATTTATAATAAAATTAAGGTCAGAATTCAGAAAACAAAAACAGCAATTATTTTCCTACCAACCTTATATTAACGCAGAAATACAGAAATTTAAAATACTTATTTTGTTTTATATATTTTTTTGAAAAATGAACTTCATATACTAATTTATTTTTAAAAATATTAATAATATTTATAAGATCCAACTGTTCTTACATTTTTGTTCACCTTATTTAATTACAAATTGAAAATAGAGGCTTATTTCAACTTAAATCAATGTTAAATATTTTTTCTTCAATTTTGACATCTTAGATATTTATTTATATCGTCTTATCTTATATAAAATTCATTTTATTTCATGTTGATTAGTTCTTATGAGTGACATAATTTTCAGTTAATAGACAAATGGTACAATTTAAAAAATATAGAACTTTCTGAATTTTTTTTAATTGTTTGGTATACATTGGTTATATATATATATATATATATATATATGTGTGTGTGTGTGTGTGTGTTTGTATATTTGTGGCGTAATTCTAACCTAACAGTTAATTTAAAATACAAAAACCGATTAATCGATGAGTACGGTGCACGAACAAATCTCAAAAAATTCAAAAACATATCGCTCGAAACAACGTATACCGTATTTCCAATTATATCTCATTTGCTCGTGGAAAAAAAATTTGGCTAAAGCAGTATACTGATAACAGGACACACAATTCAATACACGAATTTGGTAAAAATCAAACGTTAATACCAGGTGATCCATTCTCAAACTCGCTGACAGCCAATATCGCACACACACTCTCGTACCTTTTGCCCGTCACCTGTCACATCACGCATCCGGACATTTTAATGAAATAATTTTATTAATCCGAAACAGTATGTACAGTTCACTGCCGGTGATGATATTAGTTTATACAAATCTATTTGTTTTGGTACCGAAATGTCAGTTGGCATTCGCTTGCTCCTTGTTATGATTAATGTCATATGTTTGTTTTTTTATTAATATTTTTTTCCGGACAATATCGTATATCACGTCGTTGTTGTTTTTTCACACTAAGCATTCGTAAATAAAGAAAATATGGCAGGATAGGAAAAAAATGTCATATAAATGCACACTACAAATATGCTTTTGGATTAATTTTAACTTGAGTTGTATTTATTCGCGTTTTATTCGATTTATTAAAAATCCCCCTAGTGAATTAATAAAAATGACCCTCTATAAACATTTATATATATATATATATATATATATGATTAAAAACAGGTAGAGATAGGAAGAGAAAGAAAGGGACAGTAAAAATATAGAAATCTACTTGTGATTCAGAAAAGAAAACCAAAAAATAGAAAATAAGATTTTTTGCTGATTTCCTGACAGTACACGGTGTGTTTAATTAGACAATATGTTTGTAATTCAAAACGAAAGAAATATATTTTACAGTTTTAATAAAATTATATATATATATATATATAGGCTGGTGCAACAAAATGAAGGGATTTAAAAGATTAATATTTTTTTATTTTGTAATATTTTAATCTTTTTTATTTCTCAAAATATAATAGAAGGATGAGAAGTTTTTTTCTGATTGCACGTGAAAAATGACATCATATAAGTGATTCCGATATTCGGTTTCACAAAGTCGAGCTCTTTCAAAGGTATTTTCCATTACTTCTCTCTGGATTTCTGGACATGACGTTCGAGTTTCTTCTCGTATGTTGTATCTTTAACTGTAGTATGTATTTTGGTTCATTGACGTATACGCGTTTTTTAAGTAGCCCCCAAATAAATCAGGTGTGTTTAAATCAGGCGAACGCGCAGGCCATCTAAAATTGTTGTTCCTTGAAATTATGCGTTCGCCAAAAATATCTGGTAAAAGATCCATAACGGCTCTTTCTGCGTACGCTGTGGCTTCATCTTGATGGAACCACATCTGTGGATGATTATCAACAGCTGGCTTCAAAATTTTTTTCTATCATCGTATGGTAAGCAGCACCGTTTATGATTACAGTAGTGAGTTCTTCATTTTCGAAGAAACAAGAGCCTATAATCCCTTTATTTCTCTGCACCAAACAGTACACTTAAGTGAGTGTAATTCCAGCTGATGAAGTGTTCTTAGATTCTCTGTAGTCCATATTCTACAATTTTGTCTGTTCATGAAGCCATTTAAGTGGTAATGAGCTTCATCATCATTCATAATCGAATTATGAATAAATTCGTTATTTTCTTTTGCATGTTGACGAAAACGAATTGTAAAATTAATGCGATACTGATAGTCTGTTAGCTTTAGCTGTTGCACAAGCTGTATTTTGTATGGGGATATTTTTAATGCAGCCAAAATCATTTGCAGTGACTTCCGAGATATTCCAAGTTGAGTTGAACGTCTTCTGGTTGATGTTTCAGGACTTTGGTCCTGTTCGAACATTAAAATAACGACGATTTGCTCTTCAAATAATTGAACACTGATTTTCAAAATAAAATTCAATCCCTTGCTATTGTACCTTAAAAATGTTTAATATATTTAACGTTTGAATACGTGAATGATTATTTCTCCCTCTCTTTACCTATGTATATATACATACATATAAATATATATATATATATATATATATATGTATGTATGTATTTATATGTAGAATCTAGCATAATTTCCATACAGTTTCAAAAGCATATCGTCTAATCGCGTCACATTTTAAAAACAATCATTAAGTATTTCGCATACGAGAGCGCAACATTATTCACTCATAAAAATAATTTTCCACGCAAGAAAAATTACCGCAATGCAGTTCAGGAAACAGAAAATACATGGTAGTAGATTGTGTGTAGGGCGGATGGTTTTGTACACCTACATTTCTACTAGCTGTGTGTAGCGCGGCAAGTAACTTCAGCCAGTGACTCCCTCGCAGGGCCGTCTTGATTGGCCAGCGTTCAACTAATCCCACTTCATCCCCGATGCCGCGAGGGTGCAACGCCACCTCCACGTTCGCATCCCTCGAACACAAACGCCCGCCGCCACCATCAACTCTATGTATATGGTGGTCGACGCCAGTTGAACCCGTGACGTTTGTGAACAGTGGGATGAATCTTGCGAATGGCATAAAGATAAAAAGAAAATTGGAATTTACTAATTTTGTCAGAAGACATATAAAAGTACTGTAGCAATAAAGATTGTTCAACTTACGGTTGATATAACAATCTGTTTTCCAGTTCACAAATTAAAATATATTTTTTTTAATTGTGCGCCTTTTCCCGGTCTCCTCTTGTCGATTTTTAAAGAACTTTACGTTATTTCACCACATAATCTCGGCTATAAAATCTTTTATAGTACAAACTAAGAATTCGATGCAATTACAATATGTTTCTATCATTATATTTATATATATATATATATATATATATATATATATATATATATATATATTTAAATAGTGTACTCAAGATAACATTAAACACATTATCTATTTTAAAAGAACCACGTGATGAAATCCAGTAAGAAATATTTGCGCATATGTTACAGAACCAATCAATCAAAGATAATATTTCGAATAGTACTTGACGCTCGAAAACCGTGTATGTGTGTATGTGTGTGTATGTACAAATGCGTAATCATTTATTTACTCAACCAATTTAATTCGGCATGTCTTTTGATCTATGAAAAACGTAAAAATAAATGCAGATAAGTATTTATTAAATTTTTTATTTGTAAAATAAATAACACTCGACGACATATGTTCTATGCACTTCAATTGAACAGTAACCATTGTACAAATAATATAATTATTTAACTGTCAAAATTCGATTTATTAAAAAAAAAAAAACGTTCAGGCCGTAATACGTAGATGGGCACGAAAAGCTACTACATTTCTATATAGGTTTTGTAATAGGATGGTACTAGTAAATATTTTACATGGAAGAGTTTTTATTTTGGTTTATCTTTTTGTCATTACTTGAAATATATATATATATATATAGAGAGAGAGAGAGAGAGATGTATATATCCATATGTTTTTATAAATGTTTAAAAATTTCAAATAACATTTAATATTTTATAAGAACAATATACTTCTAATATTATAATAAAAGTTTTATGTAAGGAAAATACAAAATCTGTAAAATAGAAGCTAATAAAATGTAATTTTTATATATTACAAAAATTTCTCACTCTCTCTCTTTCTCATAAATTAATATTTGAAAAATTATCTGTAAACATTTATTATTGAATACAAAAAAATAAAAACAAATTTAACACAAACACACAATCTATTGATTTGTTTTTACTTATTAGTTTCTGAGGCTTGTTTCATCTAATTTTTAAAAAATCGTGTGTTCTATAATGTTCAGAAAATAAAATTTATTTTTTCAATGCAAAATAAGAAAACGTACCTCTATATGAATTCACAAATCTTTGTCGATGCGCCCACAAAATCGAAATAATCATTTGAAAATATATATACATGTTTTTTAACTAAGAAAAGTCTATAAACCGTTTCTCAGTAAATAATTTTCATTAAATAGTCCTCAGCGTTTGTTCACTAAATAGTTTTGGCACTGAGGAATTCACATTTAAAAAATCATTTTTCTCTCACCTCACAAACTTTTTTTGATTAAAATTGTTTACTGATTATTTCGATTATTACTTATACGGATTTGTATAGAAAAACAATCAAAGACGATTTTTTCTACACATTAACTTTCTTAGAATAAATTAATTATTTATTGTTAACCAATTAGTGCACAGATTTTATCTAAGAATATTGTTATAAATTTGTTTTCGCTTGCAAAATGAATTAAGATACGGTTTACTTTCATTAACTATTTATAAATACAAAATTACAACTATTCGTCACAAACAGTTTTTGATCTGAAAATTCTATAATTTCAAATCTGATAGAAAGATCTCAAATCACAACTTAGCATCGTGTGTTTTTAACGATTAAGAAGTTGATTTAATTTAAGAATTATTTACCTTGAAATTTAATATAGTTTTATACAAGAATCAGATTGGTATATGCATTTTTTCCAGAAAAACAAAGTATACTAAAAAGTAAGTGACTTAGTCCATTATCAAAATAAACAGAAACTAAATTATGTTTCCCGACCAGTTTTTCCAAACTCATTAAACGGTACATTTTTTACTTTTTTTTTAAGTTGTTCTAGATTATTAAAATATAAATAGTTTAAATATAAAATAAATCATAAAATCATTTTTTTCAATTTTTTGACTTAGTCCACTGTCATAATTATAAGCATATATATATATATATATATATATATATATATATATATATATATATATATGTTAGATTGTATGCCAATGTATACAACTTTTTTTTTAAAAAAATGAAAAACGTGTACGAAGAATTAGTGTAATTGATCGTATGATCAAATTTCACGGCAACGCATTAAACAAATATGTTATTATCTTGAGCGTGTAAGATAAAAATTAAATTATATTATACTGGAAAACACGGCAAAATCAAAATGTATTCGAGATGGTGAAAGTAGAGAAAAAAAACGGAGCACTCACTTGATTTAGATTGACATAGAAAGATTGGGCAAATAACAAATACTGATAGAAGAAGCGAAGAGAGAAAAGATTTATGATATTGGGGATGTGGCATGCAATGCTATAGTATACTGCCTGCGTATTTTATGTTGTTCTGTGTAAGCCAGATTGTAGGATGCGTGATTTTTTTTATTTGCTCGGCCAGTGTTACTGCATTCTCACAAGTTTGTTACGAATCTACGATGCTTTTTGTACGATTATATATATATATATATATATATATATATATATATATATATATATATATATATATATGTGTGTGTGTGTGTGATTACATAAAGATGTCGAAATTAGATATAAATGTTTATACATTTCTTTAACAAGCACACGATTTTTTTCTTCTTGGGTAAAAAATAAAATTTTGATTTTAAATCTCTTGTAGTATCAGAAGTTGTAATTTGAAATTATTGAACAATTACACTTCAAAAATTAATAAAAAATGATCAAATACTTTATATTCAATAATAGGTTTTACAAACGTGTCCATTTGCTGAAAATTATCAGAAACTTTCTGGTAAAAATGTTTAATAATTGATTATTGATCATACTATTTATTGTTATAAGAATTATCGCTTAGCAACAATTAAAATAAAGAAAACTCAATTGGTGAAAAGTTTGAGTAAAAGAAAATTTGTCTAGTTTGTGAGAAATGAATAACTAGTTGTGAATTAGGGCACAAGGAACTTGTAAAAAATCTGTACATTTAATAATTGATACATGTTATCATCTCATATTTTTACATATAAATAATTTGTACTTAAATTAAATTATCTGCTTGAAAAAATTAGTAAATATTGATGAAGTAAAATCACTGCTTGTATTACCCCTATAGTCGATATTTTTTAAATTGTTATTTTTTTAGTTAATGATTATGAAAGTTATTATTATTAGATTTGATAAGAATCTAATTATTATTTAATTATTGATTAAGAATTTTCTTGCACTTAAAATTATAGTATTTCTTTCTTCTTGTCATTGAAAGAGTAATGAAAAATTAAAACAAAAAGAAACTAGTTTAAATAAAAACTTAGTTCATATTCTAAAAAAAAAATTCTCCCACAGTATATAAAAAAAATAAAATTAGAACTAAAATACTAAATAAAAAATAACATAACTTTCATGTGAAATCCTAGATTGAATCATCCTATAGATATTTGTGTATTTGGTTAAGATAAGGGAGAAGACAATTTTATTATCTGCAAATTTTTTAAAACGGTTGTTTAAACTTGTAATTAAACTAAGATTGAATTCTTTAAGCTAGAAACTTTTCTATATATGATTTCAAACGGTTTAATAATACTATTTTATTTTAATTCTTTATAGAATTATTTCTATATTCAGTTTTATTTGCTCCTTAAGATCAGTTACTTGAAATCTTATTATTTCTCTCTCGGTTATTTTTCTTCACTGGTACCACTTTACTTGAGTCTATATTTATCTAACCTGTACGATTGGTTTCAACATGTTCATCGCCTTTATTTAGTCTTAAATTAATTTTATTTACGATAAAGATATTCAATCTTCCAACAATTGAATAATGAATAATTTTCCAACAAGTGAAAATAGCTCGATACGATTTGAGAGTAATAAAAAAATTGAAATCATCATTTTCTGATAACTTTTATTCATGTGAAACATCTCTAATTTATTTTCCTGAAATTGAAACCTAATTTATTATTGATTAGAGATACTTTTGTTCATTTCGAATATATTTATATTAATTAGACAGGATAAACATCAAATTAAAATTTTTATTTTATTTGAATAGATTTAATATTCTTCAGAAATTAGAATTTTGTATAAAAATCTTAAAAGTGAAAATGAGATATTGATGTATCGTTTGTATGATTGCATTTTTTAAATATCTTTATTGTAATTGTTTTGGTTTTGCATATAAAAAAATAATAAATTTCTCAGATAGTAATAGGAGGTTTTATTTGACGAATTTGATGAGTGTTTATAAATTTTTCTGTAAATAAAAACTGAACGGTAGACTCTACTAGTTGTATTTATTTTTATTTAAACATTTTGATGTTTATTTATGTGTAAGATGTACATTTATGTGTACGCCGTCGTAAACATTTCCTCGGTGACCTAAAAATACAAGTAAACCTACATAAAAGTACACTGTGTGCGGATGTTTCGCCGCTGTGTGATACAGTGTTGGTAGTAGATATGATAAACTATTTTTCGTTATTTATCGTACGAACAATCACCATCAATAACGAAGATCGTGTTCGCCGGTGTACATTGTCTGCAGCGAGACGTATCGCTAGAACATCATGTCTCTGCGACGTCGCTATACTCTTTTTCATAAATATTCCATACGTTTTGTCATCTCGCAAACGTCAAACGGAGACGTGAAAAAAAATCACGTCTGCCCACACGCACACAAATCACACGCACATCTCTTTAAATCAATCAGAGTTCGTATCCCGAAACAGTCAACACGAGACGTGAACATCTTTTGTGACAGCGTCTGTTTGCTTTAAGACGCTAAAATAGTGATGTCCCACCTGGCAGTAGACACTACCCCGAACTAGAACGGTGACGTACGCGCAATGTACGGTTGGTGTGAGTGAGATCACCGAACCAAGGGATTGCCGGAGTAAGTCAAACTAAGCTCGTGGACTTTAGAAGCGAGTCATTTGATCCGGTTAAGAAAATTTGTGCCGTGCTGCTAGGACCTTTAGGATCTTGCGAAGGATGTCACGAGGATTTCTAGGCTTTCTCGGAGGATGTGTCGCTGGGCTGTTTGCCGTGTCTCTTTAGTATAATAGTGTAGAACTACAGTAAAGGTGTGTGTGTGTGTATAAATGCATGTATATATGTACGTGTGTATTGACTATGATGTCTACCTTTATACCATATCATTACGTTATTGTTACTGTTATGAGAAAGATTTGTGTCTAACTTTAGTAATATTTTATTTGATATTTGCTCAGGTATTTACCGTAAATTTATTTCATATTAAAAAACAACATATATTAAAAACGTACGTTTAAAAAAAATAAAATCATTTTAAAGTGAATTAGTAGATTGTTCATACTAAATCCAATAACATATATATATATATATATATATATATATAATATAAATTAGGCTAAAATTTAATCAGCCAAGAATAAAAATACACATAACTACATTACACTTATAACACACTTTTTCTATTTAAATTTCAAACATCACTCTTAAAATGAAAATTTTGCAAATATCTATAGATTTTATTAATAAATAAACGCTTCAAATGTAAGACAAATATTTTATTACATTAATAATAATATATTTGCTTATGTTTAATTTCTTTTTATAGAGGATTATTATTATTATATATATATATATATATATATATATATATATATAATTATGATAAAATGTAATGAGGTGAAAAATTAAAAATATTTATCAATACTTACATCTATATTTTTTATATTTCTTGAACAAGAGTTAAATATTAAAAACAATAAATATCGCCGAACTGATTGGCCAAGATATATAGTGTTTAAATGCAAGTTTGGTACTTAAAATTTCTTAAACGACGAGAAATTATTTTAATATAAAAAAGAGTTATGGCTGATTCAGTTTAAAAGTAGAGAACTATTTCTTACACCAAATATGTATATATATATATATATATATATATATATATATATAGATAGATATAGATAAATATATAGGCTGATTCAACTTAGGATTCCACACGAAAGTATTAAAAAAATGTAAAAATTAAAAATAAACATGTTATTCCCCATTTTGTATACTAGTTCAATTGTATTTTAGTATTGAATTGAACTAAAATACTAAATAAAAAATTACATGACTTTTCTTAACCCCTGCGCCCACTTTTAATGCTTCCATGTGGAAACCTAAATTGAATCTCTCTCTCTCTCTCTCTCTCTCTATATATATATATATATATATATAAATATGTATGTATGAATATATGTATAAATTTGAAAATTTGTAAATGTCAAAAAAAATAAAATTCACTAATGCTTATTATATCTTGTCCATCTATCTGCATATAATGCAAGTTTACTTGAAGCGGAAGAGCGTTTTAAAATTTCACAAGATTAAAATGATTCTTTTTTAAACTTGGCATGATATTTTTCCATGATATGCCTTTTACTACGTACATTACTCAATGTTAATACTTCTTTAGTATAACAACAGAAAAATGCATGTCTTAAATACATACATACATAAATACATTATATATATATATATATACATATATATGTGTGTGTGTCTGTATACATATATAGTAAAATAGGATTTTAAAAAGTAATCCTTTTAAAAGAACACATATGTCATAGAACCACACGTTTAAAAAATGGTTCTTCATTTCATGAAAATGTAATTTGAGCATTTGATTTTGTTGAGATTTTAATATCATAAAATCTTATTTATAGAGAAAACGATTTTCTCTTTCAGGATCAAAAACATTGATACATTCAATAACATTTCAACAGTGTGATTGAATTCATTTCTGTAAATGAAATGAACTTAATGAATGTTCGTGGCCAAAACGACCAATCCTTGATTATTTTCTATTGTCCAATAAAATAGATTTAAATTAATCATTAATGTAATAAAAGATTGTTTTCATATTTAAAGCATTGATTAATCGGTAAAAGGTATAGATATTTAATAAACATTTATATTAACTTTGGAATTAAATTTTTAAATATAAAAAATATATTGTATATATTAATTATTATATTAAAAAAATATTGATTTTTGAACATATATTCAATTCTTACAGAATTTGTTTTCATATTTTCATAAATTGTCCACGTGATAAACTGATGATATTTTAAAATAAGTGATACATTTTTTAATATTATTTATTTAATGGTTTATCCAAACATATGATAAATGATTCGTTATCGAATTATTTAATTAGTTTAGATTGTTGTTTTAGAAAGAGTGATTCGAGGAATATTATTAAAATGAATCAATTGGTTATTTTTAACTTATTTATTCATTGACAAACAAAAGAGTTTATTCAATAAATTTCACGAGTGATTTTGGACACACTTTATAAAATGTACGGTATTGGACGGAAAAAAACAAATTCCTATATGATTTTTATCAATTTAAAATTTGTTATAAAATTATAAAACTTGTTCGAAGACAGCGTCCGTTATAAAAACTGCAAGCATGCAAAGACCATAACTGTCTAATACGAGCGAACGATCCTCGTCCGCTTTCAAATTTTCATTTAATACAAAAATATCTATATATTTAAAAAAAGGAACATATTAAAGCGACGACCGTCTATGAAAAGTCGTAGAAAAATTATAGATATATTGTTATACACTAACCATACAGTAGATTCCGCTATAAAACATCGTATAAGTGAGCTTTTCCGAACGACTTTATGTCTGACCGTAAAAGTTTTATACTCCGAAATTAAAGAAGAAAAAAAACACACTGCACAATTACTCAGAGAGTGCAATTAAAGTTTGGTTTATGTTTTTAGCTGATAGAAGCGTTGCTTGCGGCCACCGGCTGAATGAAATGAGGGGCGGAGAACGATTTAAGATTGAAAATTCCATTAAAACTCTTAATTACTTCTTAAACGTCAATTAAAACATAATTTGTTTTCGAAGTTTTGTCGTTTTACGATACATCTTGCTAGGTTTCACATCGCGTCGCTAATTAAATTTCAATGCATTTTTGTAGATGTCGTTTTAATTTATTTTACTACTTATTATTGATCAATGGGAACGTTTCGGCCGGACATTTTTTTTTCACTCGAAACAAATATCTGTACGTTCGGTACAGATATATTTTTGTGAGCGAGAGGCGCAGTTCTTTTTCAGACGAATATGTTCGTTTCAATAGAAAACAATTGGGATCTCAGGATTATCCTCGGATTATACATACTACTTAAACAGTCTTAAGTATTTTAAACGACTTGACGTGATATATAAGGGTGATTTTTTTTTAATTTATGAACTATTTTTACAGCTGTTTCATATACTATTCTTAAAATAGACGCACGTAAACATTGTTTTGATTTATTACGATTTTTAAGTGATTTATTTTTAAAGTATGTTGGTATAAAAAAATCAACAGTCACAGATAAGAATTTTCATTCAGTTTGAAATGTATAAAAATCTCTTCATATACTGTTAGAACTATTTATACTTAAGTAATTTGTATAAAACAATACAGTTCTGACACTGTTATCAAATTCACTTCCACAAATTAATATTTTTTTCAATCTCAACAATATATTTTGATTTAAAATGTTCAATAGATCACTATCGATCGATTTTAATTTGATTTTAAGATTCAAAAATGATCAATTATTGATTTGATGAATATTATTGAAGAGAATGTTTTTGTAGAACGAAAAAGAATTCTTCTGTGAAAGTAATTTTTATGATTTTGATATTTAAGATTTATTTTCTGTAGGATCTAAATCATTAAAGGTATTATGTGTAAAGTAAAGCTGTTTTAAATTTAGGACAAAACATTTACTATTATTCTTATATATTTATTTGTCTTTTTATTTAAAAAAATCAAAAAAAAAATGTATTTGCATCGTCATATAAAAGTACACATTTATGCATGTAGAATATCCTTTATAAATGCGTTCGTCGGTAGTTTTTTTCAATTTGGCAATACTGAAAAGTCAGTACGTATAGAATCAATTGAGATTTTATGACAGTATGTATGTATCTTAGATTTAACATTTTCCGATATGTTTTTCAATCTAAACAGAACGACATATCCGTACTCCGTGTGTGTACGTACGTATGTGTGTATACGTTTTTTTTTTTTGTTTGTTTTCCTTTTTACGTTTTCATCAGAGCAAATATGCTGGCGAAAATAAAGGCAGTAAGAGAAAAGTGAGGCAAGCAGACGGTTCACTCCGTGTTTGCCCTTTTCCACATTTGCTATTCACATAACAGCACGAAATATGTGAAACGAGGAGTGGGCAAACGTGCCGCGTGGAATGGGATGGAGAGACATTGGAGGAGCGCGCTGCAGACTGCTGTGTTAGTTTATTTTATATTCCGATCCGTATGTTCGGTGAGGGAGTCATAGAAGGAGCACTGCCTTGTAAAATTCGGGTTGAACAAATGAATAGTCGGCGTATTCATATTAATGTTAAGATTAAGTATCTGCTGGATAATTATCTTCTATTTAAATGATGCTTAAACTTAATGTAAATAAATTTTATTTAATACTCCTCTCAAAGTATGAATCATATAATTGACTGTTAGTTTCTTTTAGACGGAAATCTCCTTTTTTTACAACGATTCGTCAATATTTCATATAATATCGATTTAACATTGACAACGTTAAGTATTTTATTATAAACAATAAAACTAGTTTTCTTTATTCACACTTTTTTCTATTTTCCGAGATATTACAATTATGTATGAAAAAGAAAACTGTATTAGATAAATTAATTTTTGATTTTGATTATGTTCACTTTTATGAAAAAAAAAAATCAGAACCACAAACATTACAAAATATTTTTAGTCAGGAATTTTTATATTTCAGAATTTAATCATATTTTCTATGCCTGTGCTCTAAAAATGATAGCATCGCCATCGAAATGCGTATAAGTATTCAAAAATAACAATGGATAATCGTTAAGTAATTGGTTAGGAAGCTTTTATGGTATTTGTTTAGATTTTTGATTTTATATTTAAATTCATTGAAAATGATATTCAATAATGATTGATTTTTATGTAGGATTTATTTAGATTTCTGAAAAGTCGTTTATTTACAGTATAGTTATGACTTCTTCTTCTTTGATGGTGCTATGGTCCAAATCGAGCCTCGACCTCCTCAATTTTCTGCCTCAAGGCATTACATCTGCCTCAAGACATTATGTCTGCCAGACAGAGGTCTGGCAGACATAATTCTTCAGTTCCTTACTCCGAACAGTTCTACAGCATACTTCTCTACGTTGTCTATCCACCTGAGCCTTGGTTTTCCCACAAGACTTCTCCTGCCTCGTTGTCCATCCAAAAAATATATAATATATAAAAAAGAGATAAAAAAATATAAAATATATAAGATATAAATAAAAAATATATAAAAAAGAAATATATTTCTATATATTTTTCTTGTATAGATTTATGCATCATTTTGGTTATTTACAAATTTTTAATATAAAATATGAGCTCTGTTAGGAAATGAGTGTTTAAATTATAATACATTATAAAATATATTAAATGCACGTTTTAGTCTCTTAAAAATCTAAATATCTATTCATTAAATCACTTGATTAATTTGTCAGCACAAATAGCAGTTTTTTTCGTTTTTCAAAATTACTAGAAATTAAAAACATTTGAAGAATATCAAAAAATTATAGAAAATAGAATTGAAGATGTATTTTAATTAAAGAGATCGAAAGATGTTTAGGGTCAATGAAAAGATATGATTAACTGATTGAATTGATGATTAGGGAAATTTAAGACTGTATAAAGAGATTTGATATTTTATTTGAAGCCACTCTTAATTTTCTGTAAACTGTTAGGATTTTAGATATATTTTATATATTCGGAAATTATTTGTTTGATTGATAGTTTAATTTGGTACTTGAAATTCGATTACATCTGTTATTGTACTGATATATTTGTTTGATATTCTTTTTAGAGTGACATGTTTTTACTTAAAGAGAAATAGTAACAAAAAGAGTGTAAGTATTAAAGGTTGACTGAAAATTAAAGGCTCAACTAAATAGTGTGCGTTCGAGATAAAAAAGTATTTAAGAGAGAAAAAAAACCTTGAGAGTTCTGTGTCGTGCTTAATTCTTGAAATACGAATTTAATAAAACCTGTTAAATTAATCCGACACGCGAAATGATAGATATTTTCGTCGTGCCGTTCACTGTGTACGAACGCTTTAAATACGCACGTTACGTACAGAAAAATCCTCTAGAAAAACTTGTTTCCATTTCGAGCAGTGACCAAAACCCAAACACAATTCTATGTTTATCTGTCTCAGGCATCAGCAGTATTTGCCCAACCTCTCCATGCCACGACTGTTCCACTGTGGAAGACGGTCGGAGAAATAACGTGGGATTACGCGAGTGCGTTCCCTATGATTAGATTGTAAAATACTGAGATGTGACGTTCATTGTGTTGTAGCAGTGAGAGCGGCGCGTTGCTCCGCTAGCTGAGAGTTGTAGGCCGGGGGCGTCGGGGACGCTGGCGGCCGAGGTACGTGGGGATGAGGGGTTGAAATAAGCACGAGGAAGAACGGCGAGCGGGCGGGCAGGCGGCAGCACACATAAAACCCAGAATGAAACAGATATAAAAATAGGCAAACGACATACAATAAAATAAGAAGTCTCTCGGTGTCGTTGAGCGACGTCGGCGACGGCAGACGTGGCGTCGCGATGCTCATGTTGATATGGCACGTAATGATGATTAGATTGTATGAGCGCATGGCTGAGATGTTTGTCTTTGTGTACGGATGTACGTACATATATATATGAATGGAGATGTGTGTTTGTCTGTTTATATGGTTGACTTGCATAGCACAGTGTCTTTAGATTTGATTATTTCTGTTAGGATCGTTGAACATTTTATTAGTTCCCGTGCTGTAAATGATATTTTTCATATAATTTTTGTTCTCTTTACCGATGACGGTCTCCGGTTACGTACGTTTTTAAATTTTACTGTAATTGATTTCCGAGATAGTGCCGGTTTTTTCCCTGTGAGAATAAAACAGAACTTTTTTACTTTATACAGTTTTCTTTTAATATTCTACTTTTTCTATTTACATATTAAGAGTGATTGACTTTTTAGTATCGTTACAAAGCGAGTTCTTCAAATTAAATTCATTTAAATTAAAAATAACTATCGTCCTGTACGAATTGTTCAGTTCTGTCCTGTCTGAAATAAGAGTAAGAAGTAAGTTTTAATTTTATTATAGAATTAATTTTTTGTATAATCTATGCTATTAAGTTCAACTATTCTTCATTCTGTAGAGTTCATTAGTAGCTCTGGTAGTGCTTGGGAAACGAGTAAAATTATACATAAACAAAAAAATACATTTTCACAAATGAGTCACAGTTTATATGCTTTAATTTTTTTCATCAGTGTTTAACAGATATTTATTATTTATTTTAGTGGTCATTCTATTAATAAATTATTAAATTTCCCACTACTAAATAAATACTAAATTTACCATCAGGTCAAAAAATGCTTTCAATAAATTATTTTTGATAATTGTTTATATGCAACTCGATGACAATTCTGTCTTCTACAAAGCACTAAGATATAATAAAATCTTTTATGATTTATTGGTCAAAAAAAATAGTTAATTTATAAAAACCATTCCATTGTCTTTGGAATGCAGAGGCATGCATGTTTTTGTACATTCTCAATTTATTTGCGAATATGGTTTTATTTACAATGCCAAATCTTTATTTGTGTAACAGAAGTTTTCCTCAGAACTGATATAATTGTTATAGAATAATTATACTAGGAATATATATATATATATTTATATGTATTTATATATACAGAGTGGCGCAAAAAGAACGAAGGGGTTTAAAATATTTTTTTTATTTTGTAATATTTTTCTGTCTTTATTTCCCAAAATATAGTATAATCCTGATTAATGACATGAAAAATGACATCATATAAGTGATTCCCATTTTCGGTTTCATGAAGTCGACTTCTTTCCAAAGAATTTTCCATCACTTCTCTCAGGATTTCTGGACATGAAGCTCGAATTTATTCTCATATGTTGTTCTTTAGCTGCAGATTACAACAATATATATAAATATATTGTTGTAATTTTTTGGCTAAGAAGAATATCTTAAGATTTGATTTTAATATTGTTTCTGGCCTTGAATGTTTTAAAAAATGATTTATTAATCTGTTATTAATTAATTTCGGGTTTATGTTCTACTTATATATATATATACACACATACATACACACACATTTATTTTATATATATATATATATATATATATAAATATATTGTTGTAATCTTTTGGCTAAGAAGAATATCTCAAGATTTGATTTTAATATTGTTTCCGGCGTTGAATGTTTTAGAAAATGATTTATCTATCTGTTGTTAATTAGTTTTGAGTTAATGTTTTACATTATGTATATATGTATATATATACACAAATGTGTGTGTGTATGATTATAGTTAGTTTTGAAAGATTGAACTGTCGCAGTTTCGAAACAATCCGCGACATTCTTTCAGCGCATATTGGCATACTATGTATCTAACAAATTTATTGTGATAATCTAGTGATGATACCGTACATGATAGGAGGCAATTACTTTCTTTGGAATATCCCCCGTCTCTGTATAACTGTGTGTTGCTGTAGCACATTACACCACAAGCGCAACTATTCAGGTGCTGTTGCCTGGGCAACGAGTCCATCCATCACTTGGCCGACGGGCGGCACAAAAGCGATGGAGGCTGAGTATTAAGGGTAGACGTCTTCAACCACCTTTTTACAACGAGATTATTGTATTCTGGATCATTTAATACGCACTGTATTATTTGCACGCACCGAATGACTGTGTAATTATATCGATGCAAGATCGGTTATAAGCTGATTGATTTTTTTTCTCGAAGGGTTCGATTCAGATTTTGATTTTGTATGGAATTAATTTCGACACTGACTGATTATTTAATGCGAAATGTTTAGGGAATATTATGTTTATTAACAAACGCGCATATAAAAAAATCATAAAAGAGAAAATTATATATAAAGAACTGTACACATTTTTTTGAAAACATTTTCTTATAGAATAATAATATTATTTAAACATCTTTTTATCATAGACGAATATAATACAATATTTAATGTTTTCTGTCTTTTTAACTCACCCATGATTATTTTAATGATTGTGTTGAATGAATAAATATTTTATTTTTTTCTTTCCTTTATAACATCTATAGTTTTTATTTTGTAGAAATTTCTAATTTTCTCTGATATATTATTTTCTTTTACAGTCAGTTACAAAATGAACAAATCAATTATTTTTTTCTATCTAGAATATATCTTCTTCTGTTTTTTTTCCTTGTTTCTCGCATTCATATTCTTATTTTAAAACTGGCAATGATTCCTCTTTCACAGTATTTGGATATTTGGCGCTTTAAAAAAATGTTTTAAAATTGTACTGAACATTTTTTTCTCCATACATGTCTATTGTTATTTTATCTTTTTAAATTATTATATTTTTTTAGTTTTTGAACCAATAGAAGTTTTATAGTATAAAATCGGACCGATATGTTAAAATGTAATAGCCTAGAACTAAACACAAATAAGTAAACATTTTCATATTGTATTCGAACATTAGAATATAACGTCTCTGCAACGAAACAACGAATTGCGAATAATTTAATACATTTTTATGAAATTAACTTTCGTTGTTGTATTTAATTCAGTGTTTGGGGCTAAGCCTGCGAAAATCTCCGTAACGAACTCATCATCTTTCACGAAAATAGAACCGTTTAAGAATTCACATCACGACTGTGCACATCTTATTGAAGCGAAGGAGAAGAGTGCCGGACGATGGGGACACGGCAATGATGACAGAAGCCGCCGTGCATTAATTGTTCTTCATACTAATGTAATCGTTACCCCACGTCACACTCACCCCTCGTAACAAGTGTTTGCGTCCCCGAGAACGGGAACGGCACTATTCTGACACTGGTATTTGAATGTTTTTCAGCCGTCAGCGCCGATGCACCATGCAAGAGAGACGATCTAATTGTAAAGTTATTATGTCGAGATCTGTGCGTCTTCTACTGATACAGTGTTGTATTGTAGTTTTTGGTACTGTAACATATTCTACTCTAGTAATCCCTTCTAATGTGCTATGTTTGAATAAGTAATAATATTTAAATGATATTCAGTTGTTGACATAAACGTTTTGCATAATGGTTTTAAGTAACAATTTATTATTTTTTTTTCTAATTGAATTTTAAAATCGAGCACACAGAACGCCATATGCAGGCATTTCGTACGCAACTGCCTGTGTTCTCTGTTATTGAACTTGGCTGTTGAACAGACAACGATTTCATTATTTTGTCTCAAATATGTTCAATCGACTTAATCTAAAAGTGAACATATTCAAGTTCTCTCCACCTTATATATATATATATATATATATATATATATATGTCTGTCTGTATGTATGTATGTACGTATTCAGAAAAATAAAGAAAGATATATTTTATGAATAACAAAAAGAGATAGAAGAAGAAGAGAACAGAAACGAAAACAGGCAATATTTGGAATCAATAAGAAAAATAAAATAATTGACAACTGTTTTTTTGTTTATGGATATTCCAATGGTGTCACTTTCAAAATTTCCTTCATTTCTTGAATAACAAGGCTTAGAAAATTAGAAAAATGTATCAAAATAGCAATTTTGTGTCATCTATTCGAAGAAGAGAAGAATTATTTTGAAATGGAATGAGAGAAGATATAATTTAATGAGACATAGTTGATAAAAGATAATCTAGAACTATAGAAAAATTAATGAAGAAGAGAATCAGAGAGTAAAGTTAAGATTTGAATGTATAATTCAGATAATGGAAAATTTCAATTATTATTATTGAGAATTAAGAAGATAGTAGAAATAATTGAAGCATATAACCTTAAAGACAAACAATATACGAGTTGTTAATTAAAAGAAGAAGCTATAATTTGAAAATAGTAGTTTTGTTTAATAGAAAACTGATTTTTTCAATACAATTTTCTAACTAAAAAAAAATAGATTAATTAATTTCTGAGAACTATTAGTTATACTTAAACATTTAATAGATTTTTATTATTATGGAAAGAATATATGAGAACAGAAAGTGCATGCCGATTTGAGAATAAGTTTTTATACCGAAATGAATTGTTGTAGAGAATATTTTCAAGTATATTCAAAAATATTTTTTTATTGATAAATGATGATTGTCATACATAGATAACAGATCAGTTAAATAAATAGTTGATTATCGTTGTGTTTGTGTACGAAAATTAATAAATGATGTTAATACAGAGTTATTAATACACTAATAGTTTTTGTAGATTCTGT
The DNA here is from genome assembly GCA_034766995.1 of Acanthacorydalis orientalis. NCBI lineage: Eukaryota > Metazoa > Arthropoda > Insecta > Megaloptera > Corydalidae > Acanthacorydalis > Acanthacorydalis orientalis. Next base: position 30,151,351 of record CM068321.1, on the reverse strand, counting down.
CTTTCTGATGTTATTAAATCGTTGATGAAATATTATTGTAGTTGAATAGGGAGATTTTTGGTATTAGAATTAATTATTTTTCATGAAAAAAATTGCTATGAACTTATAAGTTTATGATTTACACTTCATCTGAGTTCTTCTAAAACAATCATTATATGATTATGTTTAATTTTCAGTAATTACTGTCTAAGGAGTAATTATGTTCTTATCTATAGCTTATTCAGTTATTTTATTTTAAATCGATGTGAACGGTGTAAGTCCGTATTCGATTATCGTTACTTTCGAATGGAAATCGGATCGTTCGACTTGTTTATAAATATTCGGTACAGTACATCAATCTGATACATTACACGTCTTCCATTTCGCATACGATACGAACGGAACAGAGTAGTGCTGTGTAACAATACTATACGTAAATTGTATGACCCGTAAGCTTGCTTCAAATGTGCACGGCACAGCATCTCTTCGAGTGGCGTCGGGTTCCTGTAGGATTAGAGTCCAATGCGGCGTGAATCTGCAATGAGCATAAAGCCCTGCGCTGCGCACAAACCGCACACTCCTTATTTGCGGGCTTAAGACACCACTTTTATATAAACACTAGCGAGGTGGAACGAACGAATTTATATAGTGAATCTTCTTCGGCTGCTTCTGCTGCCACTTCGTCCCAGCTAAAGGAATTAAATTGCTCGGTTTGGCTGCTCGACTTTATTGTTATGTGTATCGTTTTGTCTGTCGATTGTGCTGATGGTATTGATTGAATAATTGGAATACGTTTTTAATTTCGAACGCGATACGAGTTTCTCTTTCGCGGGTTTTATTGTGTTCTGTTATGTTTTCTCGATAATATTTATCGAATTTACGCTTCGTATAATAATATATATAAACATTTTTACTATATGTTATCGATTTTTCATTATATTTATGACCAAATTTTTAAATATTTTACATACTTATTTATATCCCTCTCTCACCCCCCCCCTCTCTGTATATATAGATATATCAGAATCAAGAAATATATCAGAAATTTCTACATAATAAAAACAACAGATGTTATAATAGAAAGAAAAAATTAAAATATTTATTCATTCAACACACAGTTTCTAATTAAAAAAAAATTTGTTCCATTTTAAAATAAGTACGGGGTGTTAAAAAAACGGACAATATGTAATACCGTATTATATTGTATTATATCCATCTACGATAAGAAGTTGTTTGAAAAATATTACTATTCCATAAGAAAATGTTTTTGAAAAAATAAAATTAATTTGCAAAAAATCGAAATTCGTCCATGAAACATATTCTTGATAAATTTGTTAAAATTTAAACGTTTGGTTCCTATAATACCTTTATATATGCCTTTCTCTTCCATGAAAGATATTATTGTCTATTTATTTATATAACTAATAGTCTGATAATGAATTGTGCTTACATTCTTCTTAAAATATTTTTGTAATCAAGACAGAAATAATACTTAATAATAATATTTGTTGTTTTCAAATTCACATATTGTAATATGTATTTAAATATGAAAGGGACTTAATGGAGTTGTATTTGTTTATAGTTATATTTTTTATGAATTTCAAATTTATAAAAATCTTTCTTGATCAGAATAATAGAAATTGTGATATATATATATATATATATGTATGTATATATATATATATATATATATATATATATATATATATATATATGTATGTATATATTTATATATGTTTACATGTTTATATTTATCCACATACGTATTGTCATGTATAAATGTAGAGCACATATGTTCAAATGAATGCTATAACCGCAATATGTTGGCGGACAGAGAACATATATTTGACTGCAGTCCGAACTGGTGACAGAAATATGTGATTACGAACGCCCACCGCCGGAGTGCAATACGGGCGACGAGGGTGGCAACCCTGACGGACGCATCCGGGACTTATTTCGTACCGTTGGGAAAACGTATTTTTCATTTCGGTTAAATCACCATAATCGCTCGGCATTGTGAAATTTAATTTTGTTTAAAAAAAACAGTAGTAGGTATAACGCGGACGTCGGATGTAAACTGTTACATATTTCGATTTGACTTATTGACGCATCGATTCGTTCAATAATTTCACAGATTTTTTTAAGAATTCTTAACGTGTATGTGTGTTCGGATCTACGATATTGTCGTATATTAATCATATTTATTTGTTTCATTCGTCGCAGTGAAAGGTTTGGAAAAGAAGAAAAATATATATTATAATACAGTTCTGATAATTTGGTAAATTTCAATTTCACAAATCGATTATTTTTTCGCTTTACAAATCATAAACATTTTTCTGTTCAAAAATGTTCAATAAATAATTATTGATAATTTTTGATTTTATTTATTATATTTTTTTGATAGCTTATAGGCATTTCGATGTCTATGCCATTCTCTTCTGTGTACAAAACATCTCAAATAATTGTATAAATAAAAGTATAAAAAATCTCGAATAAACCTGAACAAATCTTCTTAACCCTTTCAATACGAATTTTTTGTTTTGATTAATTTCGGTAAATGATAATTAATTATATTAAAGAGTAGTTAAAATTATTGTCCAAGAATTTTCCTATATCTTGAATAAAAGATATAGTCCTATGAAGTTTTGTCCCATTTTATTTTATGGTAGGCTCACTATGTAAAGCATTTCCTTGAGAGGAATTTTTGAAAAATTGATAAGACAGGCGTATCCCGTTAGTAATGAAAGAGTTAAAGCAAGGTGTTTCTCTACCTTGAAGCTCTGAAGATGGTAGCATTGGCATAGAAATTATGAATTTGTTTAAGGGTGAAAAGTGTTACTGTTAAATTAATCTGATATATATATATATATATATATATATATATATATATATATATATATGTTACATATGAGCACATAAAAAGTAAAACTGATAAAAAAATAAAATTAAAATATACGTCTGATTACGTTTCAGTCACCCTCAGTCGGACCGCTCATGACATGAATGATTCGAGTAGGGGCGAAGCTACTGTGATTTTATTGCGTACAGTAATCCCTCTATCACAAGGGCTGATCAGCATAATAATAGTTTAAATGGCTTGTTTAGGGCGGCGTCTGTGTACACTACACCTAGCGGTTTTCATGTCCGTGGGTTGCGAAAATATTATTTTATTGGCATCCACCCTATCTCGGTATATAAATACATTTTCGTCTACCAAATAAATATATATCTGGAATTTTCTTCGATAGTGACGGTATCAGTTTCATTTCGAGACGTTTTCACAATTTTTCTAACTGTCTTTGTTGTTCCACTGTTGAAAATTCCAGTCTTCTATTCGATAGTTGTTTTCTGTATTCTAGATTTTTTAAAAAAATCACTGATTAAATATTTCTTTTATGTTCGACTATGACTTTTCTTTTCATTCTCTGAATTGAGATTCTAATATACTTTATTGTTAATTCTTGGAGAAATGCGAAAAGCATCACGGTCCTATCTTAAATCAATACAATCCGTATCATACGTTTCCATTACGAACCGATATTATTTACCCAGTGACATTATTCACCAAACTGAAAATATTCATTGTTCATAACCGTTGGCAAATGTGTTAATCATTTGCATTACAATAGATGTACCAAAGCTGGTACGTATATAGAATCACCTCACTTGAATCGCGTTATTGCCTGTGTATTGAATTTATTAAAACAGTTATGAGTTTTGGTTGTGGGGTGGTGGCGGCGAATGATACCGTACATAATGTGTATTTTATATTATTAGTGCCGGCGTAGTTACTTTATTAATATTCAAACGTATTTTAATACCATTAATGGAGTTTGTTATTAGTGAAACGAATATATGTACTATATATGTGTGTGTGTAGATTAAAAGTCAATTTGAATTAGGATAGTTAGATGTAGAGGAAAGAATAAAAAGTTTAAAAAATATTTTTATCCCGTTAAAAGAAAATGCTGAAAAATAAATTGTTTTTAAATATTGCTTTATAAATTTGTAATACCTAATAATTTATAAATTTGTAATATCTTTCTGTATTTCTTATACTTATTTATCATTTTTCTTACCTCTTCATCAAATTTCGAATCATATAGTTAGTATCTTATTTATTTTCAGTTATTTATTTCGGTAATATAAAAGATGTTTCATTGTCTGATTTTTAGAATTCAGTCTCTTATTATTTTACTTCTGAGAATCGAATTGTTTCATTAAAATGCTTTCGAGAATTAAATATATAAATTTTTTATTTAGGCCATTAAATTATTTCTAAACACAGATGTATATTTTTCATGCTAGTGAAATTAAAATTCATTGTTTGTTGATTGAAGTTTTAAAAAGTTCTTTCAAAGTGAACATACGTTGTGTATATTCTTCGTTTGTTTTCGATTAAACTTTTCTGATAAAATATTATAAATTTTTTTGCTATAAATGTACTTGTATACATCAATATTATTGAAACAGCAGACCTTTCGATCCTTCCACATACTGAGATCTCAGTATAGGATCTTATAACTTACATATGTAAAAAATCCAGTATGGAGTTCGAACCTGTGATTTTCGTTAATTTTTCATGACTCAGTTGTCGGCTGCTTCATTCATTTCATCCAGAAAAGCTTCATAGTCCTCAAGAAGTCACGGTCTTACTGGTCTATCACTTTTTATAAACATGTCATATTGATATACATGCAGTAATTTTCTTCCACAAGGCATGAGAGCGTTCATGAAACGTGTACTTGTAAAATTCTATAAATAAAAATTATTTTTTTCCATAAACATAGATCTAATAGAATAATCATGTATGAAGAGGTAACATTTCAAATTAAAGGAAATAACACAAATTCAGTATAAATAAAACACACATATATTTCAATTATAAGTATTTATTGTGACTAGTTTGAAAATGTTGACTGGTTACAAACGATATGCATGTTAAATTGATAAGTAAACTAATATATTTATATATTTTTTAATTATTATTATTATTCATATATTCGTAATACTTTAAACCTTAACTATTTTACACTATATTTGGTTTTTTAGCCATACCTTCGACCTGAACTATATAAACAACTTAACGCACTAAAGAATCTAAAACAGTTCCGTTTTTTTTTTACAAATCGCACAAGTCAAATTACATACATTCAATACTTGTTCACAAAATGATTGCACAATTATATACAGCTGTATCTAGTATTAAGATATTGGTCTAAGAAACAATTCTTACTTCTTAATATATACATATATATATATATATATATATATATATATATATATAAGAATATGTCTAGTATAAATATCGGAATTTGAAATAATTGTAAGTAAAAAAAACTATTAAAGAATTATAAAAAAATAAAAGATTTATTTAAAGAATAGTTAATATTTTTAGAATATTTTTTTCTGAATAAAAATTGCTAGGAATTCTATGTATTTATCAATTAATTTCTTATTTACATTAGTGAAATTATGTCCAGAATGAATTTGTCTTAGTTTTAATGTAAAATCATCTCATAGTAAACCTAAAATCAAAATAGTTTTTCAAAAAATATTATTTTAGAGTAAAAAATCACTTGTGTCCATTTGGATGCCAAATTTTAAATTAAATAAACTTGTGGTTGACTTATTAAAATTATTACATTATTTATTTTATGTCTGTTTAGAATTTCATTCAATAATTTAAACCACATTCATATTTATAACAACGATTGAAATACACATCAATCAAAAAAATAAACTTCATATCTTCTCTCAAATAACATTTGAGTCAATAATAAAATATTTAAATATAGAACGAAATCAGATTTTCGAAAATAGTCTTCTTCATTGAAATCAAAATGCTTCTTAGTCGTTTATCTAAATTTATGGAGATCGAAGAGGATTACATAGATAAATAGTGAATGTGTATGTTTTTAGAATAAACTATGTTGATCTTATATTTAAATTTATTGACTTACTTTTATCAGTATTTTCCAAAGAATATTCATCACTAAATATAAATCAAGATATTTATTTTTTTAAGAAACTAAAATTAGTTTTTTACTCAAAAATCTTCTTCAAGACTAATGAAGTGTATCTTAGTAATTTTGTGCTTGAAATAGTTCTATATCAAAATAATGAAGTGTATTTTTAATGCCTGAGACATATGTTATCATATATATATATATATATATATATATATATATATATATATATATATATATATATATATATATATATTCACACCCTATCAGATAGGGTAATGAGAAGAATTATATAATATTTTGAATATTTGAAAATTGGATAATTGTTTTGTATGATGTAATTGAGTGATGTTTTTGTATAAATTTTAACAATTTCTTACTGTAATTAATTTATTTTTGATTTTTAAAATAATTACATTAAAGAGAACTGGGAATTAGGTCTTAAAGCTTGATATAATGAGATTGCATTTAAATCAAACCTTGTTATCAAATATTTAAAAGTTTATACGTGGATTCAGTGATTTAAAGTAGAAAAAAGATTGATGATTATGAGAAATAGACAATCATATCGAAGATGAATTTATAAGTGTATGAGAAAGAGCTTGTTAGAATTTTAGACGAATTCGTTCTACTTCTTTAGAATCAATGAATAAAAAAACTATTAAGAAAAATACGTGCAAACGAAGATTAACTATTCAATAACGATTTAATTAAAATAGTATGAAATTTCAAGCAATAAAAAAAGGAACTGTTATCACAATACAGTTTTGATATCGTGGCTGAATTCACTTTCACAAATCATTTTTTTACACCACAAAATACTCTTCTCTGATTAAAACTATGATATAAAATTTTACTGATCATTTTTGATTGTCAATGATCGGCTGCAAGTTTCTTCATCTTGAGATATATTTTGAATTATCAGAGCTCAAACTTTACTTCAAGATGATATAAATTGGAGTTTTTTTTATAGAGAAAAGAGGTTAAAACGTGGTTTCAATCATTCAAACAGAACTATTGAAAGTATATAGAGCTTTAAAATAAAATAAGTTGATTAAAAACATACACAGATTTTTTATTTTTTTGTTACTTATTTTTATGACTGTTTATATACATATATATACATATATATATATATATATATATATATATATATATATATATATATTCGAATATGTTTCTGTATACAGAGATTTAATCCAAGAATTTAATTTTTTGTTCTAGTTTTTGGTAAAAAAATTCTGTAAAAATGATCAGAAATAAATTAGTTAATTTATTTTAAGTAAAATTTCAGTATATGTTTTTTTAATCAAGTTAATTTAATTTTATTGTATATTATTAATGAAATATGTGTTTTAGAAGAAGGTATATAATAAATAGAGTTGCATTGATTTAAATTATATTTTGATTTCAATTCATTTTAATAATCATTGAATGTAAATAAGAATTTAATTGATCATCTACGATTTTTCAACTGAAAAATAAAGAAGCACAAAAAACTCCATAATTATATTTAGACGTACCTAGTTGTGTTTAAAAAACAGGATGGTTGTTTACTAAAGGGCATTCGAATATACACAAGATATATTTCAATATATTAATACATATTTAATAAAACAAAAAAAAAATTTAAATCCACATTCATGTCTCTTAAGTAACATCCTTTTTTTTTAAAAAAAAGCTAAATAATATCATCACTTGTCCTTAACCGAAAATATATTCAATGTCCATTACGATAATTATTTAAAAATTCTTTTGTCAGTTGTCGCTAAACACTTCTAATACTATATTGATTGAAATGATTGCACGATTCTTTTTTATATACAGTACAAATAATTAAGATTTAAATATACTCTTACGTAACATTTTTTGTTTAAGTAAATACTTGTTTTTTAATTTTTTATGTAAATGTTTTTTTTTTCTGGGATATTTACAATAATTCATCCAGTAGTATAGATAGGTTAAGAGGTAACTGTGAAATTGCTTGAGTGGTTTTATTATAATTTATGTATACATGAGATCTGGTATAATGTAGTAATATAATTTTTTTAAAAATTATAATGATTGCACTTTAGATCAACTATATATGTGGTAAACTCTCGAAATCTTACCTTAAATTTTTAAATTTCACCGAGACGATAATGGGTGTTGCCTATTTATTTAAAACACATCATTTTTTTTAAAAAAAATCTAATACGGTTCATCTATTTGAATATTTGATAATTTCAACGCTCTTTTTATATTTGTAACGTACTGAATCTTATATCAATAAAACAAATATTGAAAAATAAACAATTGTTAAACACTTTGATAAGAAAAAAAGGTGCAACCTAAGGAGTTATATAATTGATTTTAATTAACTTTCAAAAGTTTTTAAAACTGATATCAAAAAGTTTGTATTTAAAAAAGAAAACATATCTTTTACAACTCGAACAAAAAAATAAGATATACTTTTTTTGAAATAACTTATTCTTTGATATTTTATTTTTACAAAGATTTATTTATGTTAGAAACCATTTATCTGAATTAAAATACAATTGGGAAAATAATAGCGCCGATAATTAAACGTTTTTGTATAATTTCGTTTATCTATTTAAATAAAGATAGATATAATGTATAAATAAAGACAGATGCTTATTTTTGATGCATGAATTTAAATATTAAATACCGTAATAGTTTTGTTACCAGCTGTTTCTATTTGAACAAGTTTATTTTTAAATACATGATGTTTTATTCGACTTAAAATCGTAGTAGAATTCAAAAATGGAAATATGAAAATTCAAATATATTTCAGTAAAATAGATATTAAACTATTATTGAGACATTTGTTCTAATAACACTTTACAGGTTCCAGTAAATTGGATACCATACATTTTTCAAAAAATATGATGCGTTTTGAATAAATAAGTGAAAATTTTATGACATTTTTCTTGAACTAATAATTTGATTTTTTTCTTTTCTAAATAATAATAATCAAATTAATGAATTAACTGTTTGACCTATATATATAAATATATAAATATATAAATATATATATATATATATATATATATATATATATATATATATATATATATATATATTATACAGTAAATGAATGTTTAGTTGTGTCACTATATTGCAGAACATTTCTGAGAAATGTAATTATGGGTACTTGATGGAAATATATATTCCAAACTATTAGTTTTTAAAAAATATTTGTTATGATTTGAAATAATTGTTATAGTGTGTTGTTTGTAAATAGTATAAGTTGATGATTTAAAAAGTATTTGGGAAAATTAGCAAATAAAAGTGTGTTTTTCCCATAGATGTAATCAGTCAAATTAAAAATATCTACGAATAATATAATGTTTGTTTGAAATAAAAGTATTTTTTATTAGGTACATGAAATGTTTTAAACCAAATATGATCCTACATTATATATTTATTTATATTGTAGGATGTAGTTATTTATATTGTATGGTTGGTTTTTTTTCGGATACAAACAAGGAGGTTGCATTTATGTAATTTCATCAAAACAACTCTGACTTTAAGAAAACGAGTGCCCATTTTTAAATTATGTATATATGTGATTCATAACTGATATTATTGAAATTTGATTTAGACTTTCTGTATTGAACTCAGATGTTAATTACGATAAATTTTAAAACAGTTTTTCTCCATAGTTTTTCTTATACATTTTTTACACAGGATAAACAATTCACTCTTCTCGTTTCGATGCCAAATCAAATAACACGAAGCGAAATATTCATATAATAAAATTCAATGCACAACGTTTACTAAAAAAAAAACTGTCGAACAAACAAACAATAACAACGTTTTAAAAAGAATGACCAAAACTAGTATTATTATGTAATCACCTACAGATTAGGTTGTATCTAGTTCTTGGTTGCCCTCTTGGGCGGACTCGTTTTCTCAGCCCGGCCGTTCGCCGACAGTCGTCGTGCCGGCATACTGGCACGCCGATAGTCCTGCCGACCCGGACCTAACAGGACTCACACTCGAGTACGTGCTGACAAATCCCGAGGAATGTTGTTTCGCTTTCAGCCGTAACGACGCAATGCTGGACGTCATTGCGGAGCACGGCTCTGCAGTGCCACGATGATGGTACATCGTGTACGGATTTGCCGGCGTAGTGTACGGACACGGTTGGCCGGGCACGACAGAACCCGGTGTACCTGCTAGTCCACTGCCCATTGCTCCTGTTAACATTGATCCTGCCGATGTCATGCCGGCAGCGGCGGCGACCGACGTCGCGGAATTGAAACAGTTGACCGGATTCTGGTGATGGTTGGTAGGAACTACAGGCCACGGGAAACTTTTCGTACCTAATGGGCTCGGAACTTTGCTCGCCCAGTTGTTGTACGACGAGTACGACGAGTATAACGAATCGGGATCGGCGAACGGTTGCATTAAACCGTTGAATTGCGTGCCGAAGCCGTTCTTGAAATCCGCGGCGGCCGCCGCTGCGTTCATCGCGTTCCGTTCCCGTTTACGCCACTTGGCACGTCTGTTTTTAAACCATACCTGTTGACAAAGAAATACAAAAAGTTGTTACACATTTATAAACTACTATTTATCAGTTATTTCCTCAAAATGAAAGCTGGATATATTTTTTTCTTCCACAAATTAATTCTTTTTTCATCTCACAAAAATACATATTTTTTTTGAACAAAAATGTGTTTAATAGATATTTTTTTATTATTTATGATTGTTGCTAATATTCATTTCTATAGCGAATGCTATCCAATTTTATTTTTTTTAAAGAGAGGATTAAAATCTAAAATATTCATTAAAAACTACATGTTTCTATTTTCACAGATGAATTCTTTATTCATTCTACAAACTACACACTTTTTTGTGACTAAAACTGTTGAATAAATACTATTGATCATTTTTAGTTCTTGCTTATATGAATTTAAATGGTGATGTCATATTAGCGTTGTAATTATAAAATCAATTATTGTTTTCTGATCAGGTGAAGATGATATCTGATCACTGAGAATAATGACATCGATTCCTGTCGATAAGAAAAAAATAACAATATCAATAACAATAGATTGAATATTGCTAATTAAAAATATTTTTATCGTTTGTGGAATGAAAAAGAATTCATTTTTATTTGCAGTTTGAATCATACAGCAATGTGTGATGATTTATGGTTGTAAATATTGCTCAATCGATCAAAGAGAAGAATATATCCGCTTTTGTGATTCTTCAAAGTCGTTATAAAATTACAGTCTGCGAATCGATAAATAAATCCGTACAAATACGTACGAACTTTATTGCCAATCATTTATATTGTCTGATTAAAAATTCTAATCGCGCCACGAAAACTAAATAATATTCGCGAGCGCCGCTAATAAGCAGCACTGTGTCGAGAGATTTGAAGAATGAAAAAAAAGTTATAACTCGTGGCCGAAGTCCATTATACAGAAGAAAGCTCTGGAAGAAATGTTACAACAAAAGTATCTATAAACTAAACGAATGATTTACGAGCGGCAGTTTCTCTATAAATCGTTTTCCATCTCAGGCGAGCGCGCGAGCACGCCATTTCGTTCCGAGCTGTCATCTCGCATTTCGCGTCTCGTACGTTTCGTCGCGGATGTGGGATTCTCACCAACGTTCACCACTCCATTCGACGAATTCAATTTCATGATTCTGTTACGTCGGAACTATCCGCACCTTTTTTTTTTAAAAAAAAAAAATACATCCGCGACGGAGACCGAACGGTAGATACAAACTAGGACGATTTGCACAATTTATCTAGGCATGTTTTAATAAAAACGCCTATTTCTTACACCGATGAGAAACCAGTTTTCATATAAGTCTGTAACTTTGTTTATATGATTATTCTTCAGTTTTTATAAGTCTCACTCCATCATTTACAACCCTAATTACATACAGTTATATATATATATATATATATAAGCACTTTTGCTCTGTCTATTTATCTGTTTAAATATTACAGTTGAGATTTTAAAAAAGATTTAAAATGTTCATCTTAAATCTTTTTTAAAATCTTAATTGTAATATTTTTTTCAAGAAATACACAAAGAAAACTAAAATATTATTTCCACTTTTAGTTTGTTTAAAAAAGGGAGCATTCAAATCTAAAGTATTAATAAGAAACTACATGTTTCTATTTTCACAAATGAATTCTTTATTCATTCTACAAACTGCACACTTTTTTGTGACTGAAACTGTTGAATAAATGATTTTTAATCATTTTTAGTCCTTGCTTATATGGATTCAGACGGTGATGTTATATTAGCGTTGTAATTATAAAATCAATTATTGTTTTCTGATCTCTAACTCAATCAGGTCTTCTCGGTATTCCTTCGATTAAAGTTTCTATACTTTAGCATGTCTTGTATTTTTAGTTGTCATTTTAATACTGGTCTGTTCTATCTTCTTCTCTTTGTAGAAGATCAATTTTAAATATTATAGAGTATATTAAAAAATCGATACACATTATCGAAAATAAAATTTGTATTTATTGAATAGATGTTTAATTATCATATATTTATGCTTTTCTCAAATTGAGACTTCATTATATACTTTAAATTCTCTTACTAGTATTTAAATTTTTTTTTACAGTGTGAATATTTATTTAAATATTTTGTCCATATATATACATATTTATATATATATATATATATAAATAATTAAAATATCTTACATTCTACAATAATAATATTGGATTGGTATGAAAATAATTCCGGTTTTTGTTTTCTGAATTTATTTTTCTACCAACCTAATATTGTACTATAATTAGTGGTTTAATTTTACAATTGCGAATCTTTTTAGTACGAATAAACAATTAGTCTTGGATCAAATTTTATTTGTTCAAAATGATCAAAATTTATAAAAATCTATAACGATACAATTTTGTAAACTTTCTATTACGCTTCTATTAAATATCAACGAAATTGAAATAATATGACTGTATTTATCTGCTTTGTCAAGTTTCTACAAAAAAAAATTAAAAGTTAAAGAACAACAAATCTCTGTCTGATAATGGGTTGAAATTTTTCGATATGAATTAAACTCATAGATGAATGTTTCATTCAATCTATAAATAATTTTTTTTCTGATAGCAAATATTTAGTGTATTGACTAATGATTATTTTTGATTATTACTTATGTGTATTTCAATGACGATGATGTCATCTCTAGAGAACTGAAATGAAGAAAACACTTCCAAATAGTTTTAATTTTTTTCAGTACTTTACCTCTTTGAGAATCAACATAATTAACGATTAGAAATGATCAGAAACATTTTATTGAACATATGGTTTGTTTAATACGTGAAAAAAATAATTGTGAAAGTAAATTTAACTTAATAAATAAATAATACTAATATGTTCAAATATCAAATTTGTTTTATTTTTTTATTAGAGTTGTAGTCATAAAACCAATTATTGTTCTCTGATCTATAATTCACTTAGGTCTTTGTATTCCTTCAGTTAAAATTTCTATACTTTAGCATGCCTTTTATTTTTATTTGTCAATTTAATTGTGGTTTACTCTATCTTCTTCTCTTCGTAGGCGATAAATTTCAAAGAAATTAAATAAATTCGTATCTAGATTCGATTTTAAATCATTCTTGGTGAATTTCTATAATTTATCATGCCTTGTATATTTATTTGTCATTTGAATATTAATTTATTCTATCTTCTTCTCTGTGTAGGCGATTACTTTCAAATATATTCCAAATATTTCATCAATTATCTAAATGCTTACACTATTTTCAAGATAATAACATTGGGACCTTTTAAATAAATTCGTACCTAGATTAGATTTTAAATTATTCTTAGTGATATTCCCAGATCCATAAGACTTTAAGAAATTCAAGTCATGAGTCTAGGTGTTTGTACTTGTTCTAGTAGCGGGACCATCATTCTCCAGTTACTTTATAGATTGCATTTGAAATTAAGTTCACATATCTGTTTTAATTCAACCAGCAATTATTATTTTTATTATTTTTATTGCAAACTTATTCCAATTAATCTGCATAGATTGATTTCTGTAAAACATATTTAGAAATGCTATCACTATTTTTTAAAAAAAGAGTTGCTCGCACTTCAACGCAATCTCTCATAAACACCTAATACTTTTTAATATCGGACTTCTTCCGAAAATATCATACCTCAGACATGAATATCAACACGAATGTTGTGAATGGTGGCCGTGATGTGGCTTTGATACGGGTGTGGAGGCAACACAGTGGCTGTTATATTCGCGCAGCCAACGACCCGTCTAATTGCGGCGGCTAAATGAAGACAGACGAGCACGGTGATTGGCTCAGAAGTAAACATGAACTTATCACCCGCGTCGATGCACGCGCACACCCCTCACTTTTTAGATATATATATATATATATATATATATATATATATATATATATATATATATATATATATATATGTGTGTGTGTGTGTGTGTTAAACTATATGCACAACCATCGATCATATCACACTTGCATAAAGTGTAAACGATTCATGGAATTGTTGACATATACGAAAGATGTTTTAAAGAAAACAAGAAATTTCTTATATACTGAGATATATGGACGAATAACATATTGACGTATTTGGGTTTGAAGGGTATGGCCGTTGATAGGGATGGATGGGAAGTCATAGGGAGTTTTTCATGATGTTGGAGATCGATAGCATTTATTTGATGTGTGTAATCTTTGATTCAGTACTGTTTATTCGATTAGTTCAACTTATATTCTGATTATTTCATACACAGCACATAAATTATATTAATATTATTCTGACACTGGTTAAATTCACTTTCACAAATCAATTCGTTCGTCATACCATGAATTTTACATATTTTTGTGTTTAATAAATTATTATTATTTATTTTTAATTGTTTATACGGATTTTGACGGCGATGCTATATTCTCAGAATGTTAAGATACAGAAAAATATTTAATGATATTAAATAATTAAAATCAGGATATGTTTTTGTATTCGAATATACGGTAATAATATAAAATAATAAATAATAGTATTAGTAAATTTAGATGTCTCTATTAATGAATGTCAGAAGAGAAAAATCGAATTTTCTATACGAATCCAATAAGTTACAAGTTTTTTTTGTTATATTTTCTTCTTATTCATCACACTCAGATAGATGTTCAATCTTTTCATGTTATCTTTTTATTGAAAAAATGTTGGTTAATTGGTATGTAATTTATTTGTGTAGATAAATGATTTCATTCTTTTATATGCTGATTAGTTCGAGATCTACTAGAAGGTAATAAAAATTGATATTAATCGTTGAAGAAATGAAAAGATTTGTGAAATTTCAAGTGTCTGCACAGATTCAAAAAGATTGTGAGAAATATATTGATAATTCTTGTATGAGATGAATTAAATTTTTGAATTTAACACAGAATCATCTTTATAAGTATACAATAATTTCATTCAAAACTCAACAATAGTTGTATTTATTGAATTCGGAAAATAAATAGTTTGAAAATAAAAAAGCTTGCCACAATATAATTCTGGCACTTGTGAAAAATCCACTTTTCACAGATTTTCCGTACATTCTATAAACTATAAAATGTTTTCTGATCAAATATGTTTAATAGTCGATTACTGATCATTTTTGATTGCTGGTTGTGTGCATTTCGACGGTGATACTGTCATCTTCAGATAATTCAGATTCTTTCTCATTTCCTCAGTGTTCTGAAGAAGATGGTATCGCCATGGAAACACACATAAGCAATTAAAAATGATTAATCGATCAACTATTGAACAATTTCAATTGGGACTTGTTTTTGGATTTGTGGAAGTAACAATTCATTTGTGCCAGCGAAAAGTTCATGCCAGTCGAAAGTGAAAAAAAAGCTCAGTTTAAACAACCCTGTCGATCAGAATCTCTCCGGTTTATTTTTCAACATATTAAACGTTCTAAATAACTAACTGTTACAGTAAACACAGCACTATGCTTCCGAAATAAACTTGTTATACCACGACAGGGGTGTCTAATTGGATTAGACACGGAGCACGCGTTCACATTACAATGGCGCGTGCCTATTGTGAATACGTTGTAATAATAACAGAACGAGACGAACGTATCGGTTCCGTATTTCAGATCCATTTTAACACGGAATCAATCGAATGATTCGGCGTGAAATCGGCCAATTTCGGACAGTCTCTCTGTTACTAACCACTGGTCTGCATTTAATCGTATATAAATTGACATTTACTGTATATACGTTCGATACAATTTATCGACGAAGTTTCTTTTTTGATACATGGTCGTGTAGTCGTTCTATTTTATTTATAATTAATTGTAGTGTGCAAGACATTTATTAGTTACACGCAGATTTTTATACAAGAAGTATATAAAGTTAAAACTCTTCCAGCTAGGTGTCATTTTAAATCTCTCCATACCTGTGTGCAGTAAACACAATTAGTTTACAGCTAATATTTTTCAATAAAATGATTATTTATGAAGGAATGGAAGACTTTTAAACTAGTTAAGTATCAAATTCAATCCTTACAGCGATTAGTATCAATAGAATATTCATATTTCAAGAAAATAAAGAAATATAATTAAAATTATCATTCTATTTCCTCATGACAAACGTTTGATGATCAATAAAATGACATTTATTAAACAACGCAACGTTGAGCTTAGTTTTGAAATAGAAGAGAGAATCAAAGCAATATTTGCAGTTCCTATTCTCATTTTATAAACTTCATTAGTGGTAGTACTGAATACTAGAGGTTTCAATCAATAGTACTGAATAATAGAGGTAATAAGAGAGAATTTCATATCCAAAAAATTAAACAATCACTACGCTAACTTATAAAACCATACAAATATTTTCTTTTTCTTTTATGAAATTATAAATAAAAGATTTATATGTTTGTGATAACTTCATATAAATCTCTGATTTCTATTGGTGTGATATTTTTTTTTTGATATCTTTAAATAATCTTTTTGTATTCCTGAAATATGTGTTTAAGTGCTTCTGTTCATACATCAGGTTTTTATTTTTAGTATGGAGTGATTCTGATTTTTTTTTTAAATTATATATTTTAAAATGATTTTTTATTTATATGAAAACTAAAATTATGTTCATTTGATTAATTAAATTCGATTATTGGTAAATATGATACAAAATATTAATGTGTTTTTTCTTTTCTTTCAGGTACTTATGAGTTTAAACAGTATTCTGCCAAACTACATTTCCGATTTCTTTGATTTATCTTTCTTCGGCTTGAATGATTTGTTTAAACATGTATAATTTTTAACTAATAAAAACTAGATGCTATTTGCAATGTGATATGAAAGAAATAGATTTCTTTCATCACACATCTAATCTTTGCATTTTAAACAATGATTAAAGAATTAGTCAATCTAAGAACAATAACATGTTTATTATTGAATTAACTAATAATTTGAAAAACAAATATTCAAGTTGTACATGAAAGAAATAGGAAACGAAAAATACAGGTTAGTGTAAAAAGTAATTCATAGAGAGAGAGAGAGACCTGTTAGTCTCCAATGTATTTTTTTATAACAGGAATTGAATAAAGAATAAAATACATTTAAAAAGACAAAAATTGATACAAAAATATTATTTTTTTTATAAAGATAGTTTTTTTTTTAAAAAAAAGGTTTATTACAATTGACCAAGTTATTATTTTGATACAATATAAGTATTTGTAAATAATATATCAATTGTTATTTTTCTAACAGGATATTTGAAATGTTTTTCTGATCTACCATTTATTTCTATTTCTCAAACAAAATCAATATTTTAATTAAAAAAATTCTTTTTAAAACAAATTTGCTTAAAAAAATATTTTTCTTACAAAAGTCTGTAATCACATCTGATCTGAAAACCTAAACTTTTAAATTTGATAGAAGCCAAGGTTTTTAGATTAAAATTATTGTTTAAATTTTAATATTTCTTTTTTTAAAAAAGAAAAAAACGATGTATTAGTAGTCCATTCTTTAAAGATGATAGAATAGCAGAAAATAAAATTAAAATCGCTACAAAAATAGATTCTGAAAAAATCGATGCATATTTTTACATTTTAACATCATTTCATCATAAAGAAAATATTTAAAACATAGTCATAGCACTGAAATTGAATTCACTTACATAAATTTTTTTTTCAGTGCATCCACAAATCATACATTTTTTCTGATCAAAAATGTTCAATAATTAAATATTGATCATATTAAATTATTGTTTGTCAGGATTTCAATAGCAAAAACTGATATCTTTAGAGAATTAAAGTATAAAAGAATTATTTTTCAGTGCTTCAAAGTTAGATTTTTTATATTAAAATAAAATACGGTTCAAAGCGATTGTGAAACAAGAAACATATTTACTGTTCATTTTATTATTAATAAATCCAATAACTTTTTTTATATTAATTAATTTACAATCTCGAGTTTGAGTTCTATTCAAGATAGAAATCAATAGGCGGAGAGTTAGTTTCAAAATGTACAGCCATTTTAAAATACTCATCTAAACATTCAACTAATCTTCAGTCTAATTTCAATCTACTTACTTCAATACAATTAGAATCAGATCTCGAGATTGAAATCATGAACTCATTGCTCGCGATAGATAATTAAACGGTTCGTGCAGATTACACAGCTGTACATGCGATTCAATCACGTGTGCAGCTGCTGTTTCCAATATCCTAGATTTGATTTTAAGTCAACATAACGATTGCTATATATCTTCAAGTCTACAGTACAATGCGATCCGATACGATCAATAGGTAACTGGTTCGCATCTCGAACATCTAATTATATTATCTTGTAAGAATCTATCATTTCATTTGAAAAATATTGACTAACAAAATGTATTGATTGTCTATAAAAAAAATTACACGTCGACTTAAATTGAAAACGTTTTCAAACTTTCGGAAAATGGACATCGTGCCAACAACATTCTTACTTTTATCTTTCGTAACGTATTTTACTTTCATTTGAATATTTTAATCCGATTTCGATTGCTGAGCTTAACAGTTAAATCGAAAATGACAGAATGGAGATATTTTAGAGATATTAAAATATGATGTCAATATTGTCTATTGATGTAAATATTTATTTTAATTTTTAAAAAATACTTGAGTATCATGTTTTATTCGTTATTTAAGCTCTGGTATCTAAATTAATATATTTGATTTTTTCTTGTACTGTTATGTAAATATATATATATATATATATATATATATATATATATATATGTGTGTGTGTGTGTATGTGTGTGTATGTGTGTGTATGTATAATATGCTAATAAGTACCATGTATAAAAAAATATAGAACATAAAATACGTTGCACATATAAGAAATGTGTTCGAGGTACGACGGTCCCGTAGTGTGGTTTTACTCGCACCGAGCCACACTTCATTAAAAATAAATTCCGGTGAAGAGGTTGAGGCAGTTAGCGTAGGCCCCGGATCTGTGCGGATTTCCGTGATGCTCCTCGGCGTCGAACGACTAACTCGCTCCGGTTCTTGTCCGTCGTCTCCGCGCGCACACACAGCACATGCTGAACTGCACGAGCCGTATGTACGTGCGGTGCGCGAGAAAGAAACGCGCGTATACGTCTACGTTTGTGGCTGGCTGTATTTAATTCTATCTGATATTGAGTTCTTGTCGCGGCGTGTAGGTGTCAATTCATAGAAACGCGATTCGTCGGTAGTGTGTTTTTAAAGATTTATCGACGGAGCGGCGTTTAAAAAAAACACACAGCCGAATTAGTTTGTGCGCCAGTGAATTAATTCGTGTCGCGCGGTCTTCGATTGTTTGATTTCGTCTGCGGTTCTGAAATGTTTTTTTTTTCGATTTTTTTTTCACAATACGGATAAATTTATAGATAAATATAATTGACAATTATAATTCAGAAACATGAACAAATATTATACACACATACTCTTATTCTTTTAATATCCGTGTTTATAAAATTATGAAATTGAATTTTGATATGACTTTTATAAAAATTCAAGATTACTAATTAATTCATTGTATTAAAAAAATATTTTTTGACATGTATTAGATATAAAAATAAAAAAAATGTATTAAATATAAAAATCATAAATCATAAAAAATATAAAACAGAAAGAAGTAGTCTAAGAATCAAAAAGATAAAAAGATTATAATACATTACTGATTATTAATATTTAACAGTTTTTATGTAAAAAATATTTCATTTGTTAGATAGTTTCTACATGAAAGTGTATGCAAAAAGATCTGTTTAAGATATTTTTGTCTTTAGATAAAACAACATAGATCGTTTCGATAAAATGGCTTTGAGAGATGGAATGTTATCCTAATCTCACTGCCAGGACAATGATTAACGATACTTATACCAGATGATTTTTAATACAGTCTAATAAGGAGATCTTAATTTCAATTCTAGTTCAATCTCCAATCTATTTTCTAGTTTAGTGTCTAAACAATGCTATATTTCATCTCCAGTTAAGATTCTAATTAAATATTCAGTTCATTTATTAATTTAGTCCAATCTGAAATATCGGTTTTCACAAATAAATTCCTTTTCCATCCCACAATTTTTTTTAAAAAAATGTTTCTATATCTTAACACTTTGAAGATGATTGAATTTCCATCGAAATCTACAATTAAAAATGATTAATATGATTCAACAAACATTTTTGATCAAAAAAAAATAATGTTTTGTGGGATGAAAGAAATTAATTTGTAAATGTGAATTTTTCTACAGTTTTAAAAATATATTGCGGTGTTGATCTACAATTTGTGATTTTTTATTCTCTAGTCGACTCTATTTTGTCTTTAATTCAATCTTTATTTTAAAGTATATTTTAATTTATTCCCTTTATCAGTCTCTACTACTATCTCTAGAACAACTTCTAGTTCATTCTTTAGATAAGTATTGTCTACAGTTCTTAGTGAGTTTTTACTCCAATCTAATGTCTAGTCTACGATCCAATTTTCAGTTTAATATTGAATTTAGTCTAATTTTTTGTCTGTTTATCCTTTAGCCCGGTCTATATTCTAATATCAATCGTATCTGTACTCTGCCTTGAATCTAGATTCTATTCATTTATTCTATAATCCAATCTTTTTTCAGGCTCAATCCTATCTACTTTAGTTTGTTATCAATTAATTTACAATTTACAAATTTGAGATTTACAATTTACTTTCACATGTTTATAGTTATTAAAGAATTATCTATTTTATGCATATAGTACTGAAGTTTTTTGCGAAAGATAAATTTAATGTTTGTAATATTCATTGCTTAAAAAATATTTGTGTCAATAATAACAATTTCATGTAATATCAGTTAAAATAAAATCCTTCGAGCCGGATTTGAACCAGCGACCTATGGATATCTACACGAAACCAGCTACAGTCCACCGCTCTACCAACTGAGCTATCGAAGGTTGTGTACGGCGTGCTAAAAATTAAAAATATAAAGCAAGTGAAATGCATTTCTAGTATAAGTTGTTATTAGATTATTTAATGATTAATTTCCGTAATCCTTCTGGATTTTATTTTCAGTATAAAAATGTATGTTAACAATATAAAATAATTGATTTATACTCATATTGTCGAGAAAAAGAGCTTACAAATAATTTAATAATGACATATCGAAAAAGTATTTCGAATAAAATGTACTTTATTTTATCTTAATCTAAATCTTTATTGTTTTCTTGTAATTTATTATTCTATATGAATGTTGCAAGTTATGGGCGAGTGCGTTTCTTCAAACGTTTCTAATTTTGTCATCTTCAGGTACACCTTAAGCTCTAAGTTTTAAATCTACACTAAGATAGTGAAAGTTGAAATCGGTCAGAACAAAAGAACTCGACCTAGAGGATTCGTAGACAAAAATCTTAATTCATAAATTGTACAAACAACCTTCGATAGCTCAGTTGGTAGAGCGGTGGACTGTAGTTGGTTTCATGTAATAGTTATCCATAGGTCGCTGGTTCAAATCCGGCTCGAAGGATTTTTTTATTAGCTTAAGAAAGAGGAAATAGTAATTTCTCAATTATTAAATAAAATTTGTTTTTAAATTCAAATAGTACGTTGTATTAATTGACAGTTTAAACATGAAACGTTGTGTAAATAACAATCATTACTTTATGTATAATCCGTGCGAAATAGTGTATTTATTTTTATAGAATAATTTCAAAACTCTATTTAAAATATTTAATCGAAAAGCCGTCCGCGCAAGGAGAGATAAAATGTCTGTGACATAAGGCATAACGCGTCCATAAAATTAGTTATCGAATCGTCCGTACAATATTTGCGAACGTGAACGCGCGTCCACCGAAAAGAAAAAAGTACATAAAACTATCCGATGTTTATCAACCATTCTAAGATCGTGTTCCGGCCAAATCCCCGCCAGATCAATCCGCCGGTTTTATCGTAAATGTAGTACGGTTACACGACACAAATCTACTGAAAATTCTTCAGAGTGTCTGTGTATCAATTTCTCGTGAACGTAATTCGAAGCCACGCGACCGGACACTCATATCGGGCTTGAGGCTTCGCCCAAAGCCGTTTTATTACTCCGCCGGCTCTACGGATTTACCCCTTTACGTGGCCGTTACCTGCCGCACACACTACGGTTTGTTGCAGTTGTAAGGAAGTACCGCGCGCTGATGAGTTATGTTGTGTCTCCATGTAAAATATATTTGTACGAAATGGCTATTCTATGTGAATAAGTGGCCGCTTGTGCCAGAGATGTTTATTATTACAAGGGTATGATTTAAAAATTACAACCTCTTCGTGTACATTTTTTTATCTTCACATGTACAGGATTAAAGTAATGAACTACACGGATATTTTTCTTTGAATATAAATCGAAATCATATACATAATTACATTAGTTTTAATCATACAACACCTTACACGATTTACAAGAAACTGTAAACCATTCTTAAATAGAATTAAAACGTTCAGTTATAATTCTCTCAACATAATTGATCTATTTATTAAAATACAAATAATAACATTAAATCTATAAATAAATGATATTTAATAAACAGTAAACATTATCATTAATTTAATTTATTCGAAATTAAAATCAATCCATTTCTTAATCAATCGCTCTAGTCTTACACTTTATTCAGTTTTTAAACCAGTAAATAGTTAAATACACTCGATATTCATAAAAGTTAAATATTTATAATATGAAAATATAATAGTAAATGTCAAATTATTTTCTATTGGTATTGAATGTGAAATGTTGAAGATAAATTGAAAGATTACCAAGCGAAAACAGAGTTTGTCTGTGAAAATATTCAGTGTAATTCTGAAAAATTAAATCTCTTAATCAAAGAATATTATAAACAGAATTACTATTCTTAATTAAACGAAACACTAAATGTTTAATTGGCATCGATTTATTAATTGTTTTAATTTCACAGAAGGATTTTATTAAACGATTCCACAAGTAACAAAATACTTAAAATTAATATCATTTATTCAGTCTTAATTTCTATTATTTATTGTTTTATTTTGTATTGATTTAATTTCAGTATTTATTTATACTTATATATATATATATATATATATATATATATATCATATTATCTTTTTCATTATTTTATATCTAAATTACACAATCTAGATAAACTTTGGTTCAGTAATTAATTTTAAGAGTAAAACTTAAAAATCTTGTTTCAAAACTTTTTTTTTTTAATTCTATTAATTTTATTTTATTTAATTATGTGTGATTTCGTGCTCATTTTTTAAAAGTATCATTAATGATTTAAATACATTAAAGTACATATTTTGTAGATTAAAGATTTTTATATTTCAGTCTACAAAAATTAATTAATACAATAGAACGAATCCAATAAATGTCTAAAAGCTCATAGTCAACAATCAAATATTATCAAAATGATTTATGGTCCTTCTTTATGGAATGAAAATAGTATTTATTGGTGAAAGTATTTATTTACAGCGTCAGAACAGTATGCTGATAAATGCATATCTTTTTAAATTAGTGAAAAATATTGATATTTTTAAAAATTTCTACAGTTTTAGTCAATTTTCTTTTAAATAAAAAAATCGATTGTTTCATTTCAACATCTTTTATTATGAAAGGCCTAGAGTTTTGTTTTTTTGCTGAGGGTTATATAAAAATTATTAACAGTTAATCAGTTTTTTTTTCTCAATGTTGACTTTAATTTATATTCAATAATTGTAATTTCTATATAAATTTATGTTTTATAAAATTTTAGTTTACTAATTTAACTTATATATTTTTTAAAAAAATCATGTTTAAAAGTTTATTTTGATTTCGAAAAGGAAACACGAATCAAAAAATTGCATTTATTTTTTCAAATTGGACGACATATTCATTTGCTTTAAAGTGGTTTAATCAGCATTGAGTTATTTTATGAAATTATTTTTTTTTTAATATAAAACAAAGTACTATATTTGTATTGAAATAAAATCAGAAATGTTATCTGATTTGAACTTATGATTGAGAGTTATGTATTATATGCTATTTTAGAATATTAAAATGACATGCTAAGAGAGATTGATTTGTTCTTAACATTATAAAACGAGTGCTCGCATAGACTTCATACAATTAGTAAAAAATCTCCTTTTATACAAACAACAATTTCATTTTATTCTAGAATTTTTTTTTAATCTTTATTATTAAATACAACCATTTTTCATCGAGCAGGATACATTATTATTGCTTGGGAAATAAGTAAAATTATACGTAGACAAAGAAAAATTTTCACAAATGAATCATACCTCTCAAATTATTTACATTTCTTTAACAAAAGTGTCCATTACTTATTATTCATTTTAATTTAGCTCATCATATTTTAGTACCCAAACTATTATCACAGTACAGTTCTGTCACTGTATCTAAATTCACTTTTACAAATCAAACCTTCACTCACGTCACAAAATATAAATAATTTTCTGATCGAAATTGTTCAATAATTGATTATTAATCATTTTTTAATAGCTGATTATGCAAACGACAACTCCATCCGAATTCAGATCAAGGTATAGAAAAAAAAACGATTTAATATATTATCTATTTTTTAAAAAAAAATAATAGAAGGATTGAATTCTTTAAATTATTTACAATGGCTCGATTGTTCATTTATATAACATGTACCTTTTTTTCTGCTCGAATTATAAATATTGAAACTTGAATTTATTTCTATTAAATAGTAATTTGAATGATAAAAGTTCGACTGTCTGTTTCTCTCTCTCTCTTGTTTATATATATATATATATATATAAACAATGTGTACACAAATTTTCTTTACAAACATCCACCACAATTATTATTAATTAAAAAATAATCAATGAATATATAAACACATGCACGCGCGTCCATGTACACACGGATCGTTTTGTATTGTATATATAAATAGATTAGTTCAATTTAGGTTTTGGTGTTGCTAATGCGTGGCCTCTGCTCGCCGGTTATTAAATCCCTAGCGGTGACACGTTTATGCGTACAAAAGGGCAGTGAGACTCATTTTGGCGCCCCCCGCAGCGATACGCATAGCCCCCTCCGCAAAGTGCATGGATATTACTGTTTAATACCCATATGCCAGTCAACGAGTAGCCCCCCTCAATGTAATTGTTATTCGGTTTAATTAAATTGATTTCGCTAATGAATATTGCAACGTACAACGTTATTTAAAGCTAAAATATCCCATCAAATATATATTTAGTTAGTACATACATTGTATATATATATATATATATATATATATATATGCATATAATTGATATAAGGGATTTATATATTTAATTATTATACGAATCGTTTATAGATTATCAAGAGTTTGGCATTGATACAAGATTCAGAAATTTATATCTAAAAATCTATTTTTTAAAATGTTTCAGCAGATATTTCTCTGAATGAATTTGTTTAAAAGATATTCTATCGTTTATAAAATTTAAATATGAAGTTACTATTTAAGCAACTCGTCTATTTTTATTAAATATCTGTATGAAAAATATATAATTGACATTTATGTGTTTAATTATTTATGAATCGTTTATATATTGTCAATGGTTTGATTTGATAGAAGATTCAGAAATATGTATCTAAAAATCTATTTTTTTTAAATGTTTTTCAGCAGATATTTTTATATATATATATAGTGTTTTTAAATGTGAATATTGGCACTTCAAAATCCTAAAACTATAGAAAATATTTCAATTTGGAACAGAGTTATGATTGATTCAATATAAAAGCACCGAATTATTTTTTACTATATATATATATATATATATATATATATGTATGTTTGTATGTATGCATGTGTGCCTACTCTTTCTTTTATATGACTTTTGTTCCCTTACAATAAACGATGAATAATGGCATAACAGTTATTGAAGAAAATGACATTTTAAGCAATATTAGAATAATGTAAGAATAGACAGGTTTTTTCGCAGCCACGCACGGAAAAAAAATGAGAATGCATATACACGTATGCAAATTTTCCCCCTCAACATATAATATTTTCATTTGTGAGAAAGTTTAACGACATGACACCTGTGGAATTAACTCATGCAAAAATTATAAATGATGATGTTCATTTTCGCATACATCATTAATTTTTATTTCAATGAAAAGCATTCATACAGTGGCAAGAAATTGAATGTTCAATATCGATAATCATTATATATATATATATAACATATAAAACATATATCAATTATAATATACGAGTATTGTTCGATTTTGAAACAATTTTTCTTGTTATTTTATTTCATTAATATTTACTCATACAGAATTTATTAAATATGTCCATCAATTCCGTTTAAGGTAATTATATAGAATGCAATAAAAATATATACATATTTATTAATTATTCATTATATTGTTGTGTACATTCATTTTGTAATATTTTATATAAAATTACATTTAGATCCAAATTAAATAATTTGAATGGTCTTTGAAAATTTAAAAATAAACATTTTCTAATAAAGATGATATATATATATATATATATATATATATATATATATATATATTAAATAATATAAATTAATTATAAAAATGAATGTAAATTCATGAATCTATCCTGAATTTAAATTGTAATATTTTTTTCAGTAGAATTAATTTTTTGAATCATTTACATTTTCTTTGTATTAATTTAGATACTTATTTATTAATTCATTTATTGCAATATTAAAAATATATTTGCATTCTGATTGAGATTACTTCATAAGCACTCATTCTCCAAACGTTAAATAATTTAATTTTGATTTTCTGTTTAAATAATTGAACTATATTTAGTTTCACAATTCTGGAATGATTTTATTTGAATTTGTAATTAAATTAGAGTAATTAAAATTATATCATTTATTATTAACCAATCATAATTCTAAAAAGTCTCTCAACTTTTCGAGAGTGCAAACTTTTTTATTATTTTTAAATTTTGTACATTTTTATCAGGTTGATTCAATTAGTTTTCAAAAAAATATATATATTAAGTAACTCTGCAAATCATAAAAAAAAATCCGATCAAAAATGTTCTAAAAATCATTATTAATCAGTTTTGATTGTTGTTTGTGGATATTTAGATGATGATTTTATCATCCTCACATCGTCAATGTACAGTAAAATATGTGTAATTGTTCATTGATCATTTTTAAAAAGTACCTAGAGTCTTTAGTGTCGGAAAAATGAAATGCTAAATTTTGAATCTATTTAAGAAATTGAAATCTAATCATATCAAGAATTAACTCGTACTCTTTCTCATAAATTTTTAAAAATTATATTCGATTTTTAGACTCTTGTTCTAAAAAAATACTATTTAATATATTTTAAACTCTTAACGCTTCCAGCCGGATGCCTTTTTAAAACTCTCCGTATCAGTGCAGTAAACACAGTTGACCGTTAATATTTTTCATGAAAATTGCTATTTATGAAGGGATGAAGGATTTTTAATTAGATGAACTAATTAACACTAGCGACTAGTATCAGTATAATATTTGTATAACAAGACAATAAAGAAATATAATTAAAAATATCATGACAGATATTTGCAAATTAAAACACACTGTCAACTGAGTTTACTGCATCAGAACGGAAGAATTAATGTCTTCAAGTCGATTTTTTAGTTAATCCATCCATTAGCATTATTTTATGATAATTATTATTAGAAATATTTTCATTATAATAAAAAATACATTCCATAATAAAAAAAACACTCTTTAATATTAAAATACTATCGAATCGAGAGACGCTTTATATCTTATCGACACTGAAAAAATATTTAAAAAAAGTTATTTAATGTGTAACTGAGATGTAAATATTAGATATATTTGAATTAGTTTTAATTTTGACATAATATTAGATTAAACTTTTGAAATTATACGAATGAAATATTTATTAATCATAGAGTGGTGGAAACAAGGTTAGCCTGTTGGATATTTGTTTGAAATTTAGAAGAGAATTTAGGAAATAATGTTTAAAAGAGGTCTATAAACATGTTATGTTTATTTATATCCAATTTTATGATTCTTTTTTTTTGAAATCATATTTTATGATTCTTTTGTATAATTTTATTATTTTAGATTTGAAAGATTATCGAATATTGTTTTTTGAAACATATATATATATATATATATATATATATATATATGTATATGAATAATTTAAAACGGCAATTAATCAATTAATTTGTAATAAACGTGCGATCGAAATGCAGTATCGCAATCGCCGTTCTGCAACGAACGCGACCACCATGTTGTTGTCGGATGATGCTATGGTGCGCCGGCGACGATGGTGGCCGAGGACGACTCGCGGCGCACGGAACGCGGGATCAATACCTGCAACGGGCGCTTTCGTCCCCCGCCATCCCCACACCTAGACGCCGTAGCGTTGTGCTCGAACGCGGCGTCGAAGTTTATGCACCAGCGACTGCCGTTACACGATTACATTTACGTAGTAAGACGGAGACGGTTTTATAACCGATTTGATTGATGGAAAAATTGAGTGCGGATAAATACGTATTCGGTGCTTTATGGCGCGTCAACTGATTCGGTTATTAGCATACATATAGCCTATGGAAATCTAAGTTGGTTCAGTGCGTTAAATATATTTCATCCGCGGTTAAATACCGTCTTTCTTATTTACAATACAAATGTGAATGTATTACATTTGTAGCGTTGAATAAATAAATATCAAATGTATTTATTCACATTGTTCCATGTACAATATATATATATATATATATATATATATATATATATATATATATATATAAATGTATATCGTATTAGACGTTCTCAGATATTTGTACAAACAAGTTTTCTTATTTGCCTGCTTTATTCAAAGTCGCGTTCATTATTCGTATCATAGTCGAATAATACTTAATTACATATTTGATTTTTTCCCACGGAGATTAAATACTAATTTTAATATTAAGACAAGGAATTATGTTCTTAAAACTTTTATTATTGAGAAATCGATGCTTCAAAATTTGTCCGTTTCAAAATAGTTCTTGTTATTTTTAACACTCTTCGTTATTCTTCATATCTTTTTCGAGAAGACTTCCTTGATAGAACATCGAACAAATTCTATCGTATACCTCTTCATTTCTACCATGCTGTCAAATTCGTTATTTTTATAAAAAGTTTTCAGTTTGAAAATAGAAAGAAATAGAACCATTGAGTAGGGTGGATATAATATTCTGTTTTTATTCTAGGCCAAAAATCGCTACAATAATAATGATGAATGGGTAAGAGAGATATCGTATGGTATTAGGTTGGTAGGAAAATAATTACAGTCTTTGTTTTCTGAATTCTGATTTTAATTTTTTATAAATAGCTAAGATGACAAAATTGAAGAAAACTGATTAAAAAACATTTAACATGGGTTTAAGTTGCAAATAAACCTCTATTTTCAATTTATTATTTAATAATATCAACAAAACTTTAAGAATACGAATATTTTATAAGTATTAGATTGGTAGAAACACAACTGCAGTTTTTGTTTTCTGAATTCTGACTTTATTTTTTTTATAAATAGCTAAGATGGCAAAATTGACGGAAACTGATTAAAAAATATTTAGCATTGGTTTAAGTTGCAAATAAATCTCTATTTTCAATTCATTATTTAATAATATGAACAAAAATTTAAGAACACAAATATTTTATGAATATTAGGTTGGTAGAAACATAATTCCGGTTGTTTTTTCTGAATTCTGACCTTAATTTTTTTTTCAATTTTAATGTCATTTCATTGTGTTGTCGCTTGTTCGACCACACTATTTATTTTCACATCAAAAACTAAAAAACCGATCGACAATCTACCAAAGTAAAGTACTTATATTAATGCATATAATATTTGTACTAATTCCACATTTTTCGTTTTTCTAAATAAAAATAAAATAGAATATCGAAAACTATAATTTGCATAATTACACTATTGACAAATCATAAAAATATAATTTTGGAAATAATTCTAATATTTTATATTAGAATTAATTCATCGATACCAGAATATAAAATCTATATCAGTCTTGAGCTGATTGAATAATTTACATATTTAAGAAGCCATTCGTAGAAGTTCTATAATTTATCATCGATTTTCATCATCTCAATCATTTTTGTCCTGTTGATCTTTAACTAAATGTCTGTTCTTCACTATTAGTTTCGGTACAAGTCATATCCTCATCTAGACGTTGAAGAATATATTTTAAAATCGATTTAAGTTCTGTTTGCATATTTTATTATGTTTGGTTTAGAATTTTAATCTCTTTAAAAGTTAGTTTTCAAAATCTACCTGAGTATGGTACTTGTATCGTATACAATCTAGTAGTGAAAAACGACACCTGGCTGATCTAAAAGGACAAAGACCAACAGGACAATTTATCAATGAAATCACAAGTATAAAAATATACAACTTTATGTATCAATGATTGGTATAGTCAAACAGCGAACTGAATATCAATTTTCAAACTTTTTCGACATCTTCATCGAGTTTTATGATTTTAAATGTTCAGATTTCGAATCATCGCACATAAATTCAGAAATCTTTTATGTAACTTAACTGAAACATTCTTACTTCATCATAGATATTTGTCTAGACTTAAGATTCAGTTACAATTTTGTCAGTTTTGACTAAATGTTTAATGTGAGTGTGCTTTTCTAAATTCGATCACACACTTTCCGATAAGAGATATAAAACATATCTTATACAAATGAGTACAAGATAAATATTTTCTGTACGATTATTTATTGTTAAAACTAGAAAGTATCAGGTTCAACAGCTCTGCATCTGATCTTTTAATTGTTAATATATTTAAATTGAATCTATAATTGATTGATCTATTTTTAATTTCTCTTTTAAAGTTTGTTTTATTAAATGGTAGATTTATTACGTTGTTCATCATACTTTTAATAAATTATTTTAAGATTTAGAGAATGATTCGATGGGTTTTTGATTGTTAGTTGTAATAATCAATAACATAGCCGATTCAAAAGGAAGAAGACCATCAGGATAGCGTATCGATGGGATGAAAAATATAAACAACATGTAAAATCAAATCGTTCAATTTATGATCGAATTGTTAAAAAGCCTACCCGTTCGATATTCGAGCGAACAAAATATTATTTAAAACGCGTCTTCTTACCGTTCTCGGACTCTCGCACAGACACAAAAGGGTCGATGATTCAATACGTCACATCGTCCAAACCGCATTGTTATTTTACATTATTATTTAAATGTAGTGTACATGTAACATGTAATTATAAATTCCGCTTCCACTCGGAAGCCATGTTGACGTTATTAACTCTACGCGATTAGTGGGCCTTAGCGGCACTAGGCAGGTCGTGTTGCTGACATAGATGGACGTTGCTGATTATATTAAACTAGAATTATTTATCAGCGGTCCGAGCAGTTGGCTTACTCGGGCCGTTGGCGTAATTAAACAAATCCCGTGGATGCTGTTATTCTGTGCTTCTACTTGCTTCACACACTTCACAAACCTCTGTCTGTCCGACGTACGCACACGCATGAAACTTGTGTTAGACTAATGAATAAGATATCAAGGGTTGTAAACAATGTGGTTGTACAGATATTTTCTCGAAAAGTTACTCGTACTAAATTTAGTGGATGCGAAAGAAGGCCGGGCGGTGTTCAAGAAATTTTACAGCGGCGTTTTATCAGCATGCGAATTGATTGAACTGTATATATTTTAAGGAATTAATTTTGAAACGAAACATTGCATATATTATCTCATTTTATCATTTTTTTTAAATATTAAACCTATCATTATAAATAAAAATATTGTTTTTAGATTTTACAAATATATATATATATATAATCTGTGGAGTAAAAATTGAATTGTTTTTTTAAAAATAGCCAATAGGCAATTAATTAGATTTTAAAATCAAAAAACACAATTATTTAGTAATTATATGGAAATGAAAGAAAAACATTCAAGTTTATTATATTCCAAATGACTATAATTTTATTTTTTTGTTAATTATCTGAAACATTTTTTTTATTTATATTTTATTCTCTCTCGAATTTGTAAAAAAATGTACACTTTCATCAAGTTATTTCTTAGAAAGTACTTTTTAAATTTGTGAACATATTTTAATCAATTCAGATAGATACATATATATATATATATATATATATATATATATATATATATATATATATATATAAAACGCATTTAAGGTAAATGCTAATCATGTGGATTAAACGAATGCAATAAATGTGCAAGTTTGAACTTTGAATATGTAAAATTTAATACGTGTCAGCGCAATTGGAAGCTTATTACAATGTATAAATAATGGTCATTACGTTCTGCCACATTAAATCCATAAATAACGAGAACAACATCAAACGATGCCTTTCACCCACCTGTGATACAAATATATACCGCAATGCAGTGTGACCACAGTTCTAAAGCGGCACTCACACAGTATTTACAACAAATTTAATCATATGAACGGCGTACGCGTGATAAAATATTTACTTTATTAAACGTCGGACGGTCGAGCGCCGATCTGAAACAATTAGATGTCGAGCACGGTGTAGGAAAGCTTCTTAAGCCATTCTTGGTATTTGGTTTCGACTGAATGCGGAACGTTTGCGGAAATAATTTTTTACGGTTGTTATAACAATTTTTAATTGCATGTTTTTTTTTGTGTTTTACTATTATAAAAAAAACGATTTTTAATGTTAGAGCAGAAAAATTAAAAAAAATCCGTTAGAAAATTCGTTCAAATATTATTTGATTTTCAATGAATAAAATCTTTATATATATATATATATATATATATATATATATATATATATATATATATATAATATATGCAGAATATGCAGATTGGGAAGAATTACAACAAACACTAACTTTTTAAAAAATAATTTTCTAAATTCTCATTTCACTTAAAATGATAATAATTATGAAAATAAATCACAGAGAAAAATAGATTAATACTCTATTTTTATTAAACGAATGAAACCCCGGACTTAGTTGCAATCTTAGACTCTGAAAACTTTTTTTATATTTCTTCAGAAAAAGATTATAGTAGGAAATTTGTAATTACTTATAATTTTATTCTAAAGGAGGTTCTATGTCTGAATTTGATTTATTCTAATCAGAAATATTTTATTATTATTCCAGATTTACATTCGGATCGTATCATATGTTTAACTATATCATTTTTCATTCAAAATTTGTATTTTTTTTAGTAAAAAATTTCAATAAACTTTAATCTTAAAAGCATTTTACAACAATTCAAATTAAACATGAAAATATACGCTGTACTCACTCAAACATATTCAATTTTTTTTAATATTTAAACTCTTTCAAGATTAAATAATGAACGAATTCTAATCATTTCAATCGTTCCACTGTATGTGCCGCACTAAGTGACAGTGTACCGACGGTCGTTGCATGTGTGGACCGTTCGTAAACCCCATACCATCCGGATACATGGCTATGCAAGCGAACGCATCAACCAACTGGGCTTTGTTTCGCAATCAATGGCAGCTTTTGGTCGGATTTAGAGTCCTTATTTTTAATTGTGTGTAAATGCGAGCCCGATACAGTTCACAGTACCGCATGCCAATTTTATACCAAATTGCTATATTATAGTCAGATTCGGGTTTAGTGATTTCAATATTAGCTCACGGTACTTTTTTTTTAATACGTACAATTAAATTTCTATTATCGTTTACGTGGAACTAAATCATTTTTAAAATTGTTTTAAGGATCATTTAATGTGCGGCGACATGTATAGAAAACAATAAACAAAAATGTATTAACATTGATAGTGAAGAAGTTGCTTGAAGTATTCAATAATTTACAATTCTTTTTTGTTTATAAATCAAAATGTAAGCAATTTCAGTAATTATTTTTGATAAATTAATCTCAGGATTCACATACAATCTCTGTTCAATGAAAAGGTTCAATAATTAATTATTTTTAAGTTTGATTTCGGCTTATATTCGATTCTAAATCGATTTCATCATTTTTAAACATCGATTCATCATAATATCAGACTGATTTTCAAATTTCAGTTTTTTTAAACTGAAATAAGGAGTTTAATAAACAATGCGTATTTACAAGTATATACTTGAATTTATTTTCTTTTTATTATTTGAATATCATTCATTTATTTCTATTGTAGATTTATATTTTAACAGAAGATTGATTTTTTAAGTATTTATTTCTCATATTCATAAAATCTACAAAAGTTTATTAATTAATTTTTTTATACATTTATTAATTTATTTATATAATTCATTCTGAATGATTTATATAGATGTTTGTTTCATCAATATTAAAAAGTTATTAAATTTGAGAAGGTAAAATATAAGTTCTATGATATATGTTTTCTACTAGTTAGTAAATGAAATTCTTTTTAGAAAAAAAATAGAAAATATTGTATATAGTTGATTAAGAAGATATTATACAAAAATATCAAAAAAATAAAGTGATATTTATTTATAATACAAATAAATTTGAATATGTCTCTGCAATTTTCAAATAATTAGTAAAAAGTTGTTTTCTGATTTGAAAGTTTTTTGTAGTTATTAGAGAAAATGGTTTAGAATTGTGATTTAAAATAATATACTGTATTTATTAAATATATTAAAATTTTAATTGAATGTCTGTGATTCAGTTGATACATTGTTCTGGAGATCTTTGTCCTTTTCAATCATATCAGTGTCTGTTCAGCACGTGTGTTATTTTCAAGTAGATGTTAGAAATTTCTACAACTATTTGATAGACTCAAATATCTAAAAAGTTTCTAACATCCACCTAAGGATTTTCAAAATACTGAATTAGTGCTTGAGGAATACATTTAGATGATCTAAAATGACAAGGATCTCCAGGATAACGTGTTAAATACATATTTAAATAAATCAATCAGCTAAGTTTGAATATTTTGATAATTTTATTGTTTGCTAAAGAGAAATATTTTTTTACGAATATCAAACAATTTTTCTTGTTATTTATTGAAAAAATATTTAAATTGTTTTATTGTTTTATTATTTATTATTATTAATTGAATATTTTTCAAAAGAATATTTCATAAATCAATTTTCCACAAACCACACAAAAAAAAATTGATCAAAAATGTTCAATAATTGATTATTGATCAATTTTGATTGTTGTTTCTGCGGATTCATTGATCTTCAGAATCATAATTTGGAGGAAAATTATATCTTAGATTTTTTAAATTGTTTCTTATACTTTATCGATTTGAATGTGATGGAATCGGGATTGAAATTCGCATATACAAAAATCAAAAAAGATCATTAATCAGCATTTTTGATCAGAAAACTGTTTGTGGTTAATGGGATGAGTGAAAGATTCATTTGTGAAATTGAATTTAGTGTCAGTGCCACACCTGTACAGTGACTTAAATTAACAATTAAATAAATCGTTCGATGTATTCTATTTGTTACTAAATAAGTTTCTATGAAAAATGTGATTGAATTCGATTCGAATAAACATTTATCGGCGATTAACAAAATCACAGCGACACTCATTAATTTATTTCATCGTATAAGTCAAAAATATATAATGAAACAAACTACACTGTTCGGATATCAAAATTAAAATCATATCGTTTAATTTATATGCTAATCCAATAATAATAATAATGGGAAAAATACTAAAACCAGGTCTGTTGACTGAACTAATGTAATCAATGGCTAATGACAATGATCATTACGTGTACAGTGGCGGTGGGTGGGCTGCACAGTGAACGTGCACGTGTGTGTGTGTGTGTGTGTACTTTTATGTGTACGTGTATTGTAGAGCTGTGAATTGCGCATTTCGTGCGAAAGTATGAGGTGATATTGCTATGCTACATCTATAGTGTGTATGGAAAGTGCTTAAGCGAGCTTATGGATATTTTTGTTTTTAATCCGAATACACCGCGAAATTATTTTTTAAATCAATGAGCGGCCTTTTTGTGTGATCTCGTTATGAAAACATGGTTGTTGTTGTTTTTTATGTACCGTGCTACAATATTCCAGTTTGATTACTTTTTTTTTATGGAAATTCGTTTTATCAAAATAACGTCTCTCTTATAATATTATGTTTTTTATATAAATATGCATGGAATTATATAAATAATTATATATATATATATATATATATATATATCTGATTATAAAAACATATTAATTAATAATTTGATTCAATATCACTTCTGATTTATTTATAAAAAGCAGCATTTCTAAACTGACAACATGCTCTGTTGAAAATAGTGTTTGAAATGAAACTTTTATTTGAAAAATATCATTGTAATTTAATGATTTAATATTTTATAATGGATAAACTAGACAAATATAAAACAGAAAACATTCGTGCTTAGAAAAAGTGAGATATTTTTAATTATTTCATGTGTAAATATATTTATGTCGAGGAATTCTTGTGTTTCTATAAATTTATCAGCAGTCTATGAAATACTGTTAAAATGTAAGAAAATACAATATTGGTTTTCATGTTTTCTTTTCTTAAAATATTTTGATAATTTAAATGCTATTTTCTAAAAATGAATAAGAGCGATACATTGAACAAAATAAATCAGAAAAAGAATAAAAAAAATCACTAATGATAGAAATATTTATATATTTTCTATTTAATTCGTGTTTGTTTTATCGATGAGGGGGAGTTGTAGTTGCTTTTTGATTAAATTACTTTACAATTACATTATCTCTTAATTATTTAAACATTTAAGTAGAGAAATGACGATTGTATATATATATATATATATATATATATATAATATAATTAATTCGATTTTTTTCTCTCAGTCTTGTATTTTCTTCTTTATAAGATCGTATTAAATATTCATAGCGAACAGCTCGCACATGATATTTTAACTATATGAAAAATCGATTCGTGCTTGTATATGTATATACAAAACGCAAGGAACGTATCTGCTGTGAGTACCAAAAGTAATGCATCTTGGGTCACGCCGGGTGGTCTGCCGCAAATCCTCTAAATGGCCGCCATTTCGGCGTCCGAGAAGTCTGCGATCCACTTCCCACACGTTTGGCCATCATCTACTGTTGTCTTTGCTTTATATATCGCTTGTTTCTAGCCACCATACCATCTCTTTTACATCGGGATAGTATAGGTTGGCCAGTGGCGGTGTGATTGGACCAAAAGTCGATTCGTTGGTAAACAGAAACTCGTCGAAATCAGTAATTTGGTTTGTGGAAGATTGTTTCGAAATTTGAATATAGGTGTTCTTATTCTTTATAAATAAAATGTTTTTTTTTTAAAAAAAATGTTTTAAAAACATATTAAGTGGTGATAAATTCAACAATTCTTTAACGTTGTATTTATTTTTTAAAATATAATTCATTTCCATTATTATATTCATAGAAGAATAATTCATATATTCAAAAATATATATATATTCTATATATATATATATATATATATACATATATTGTAGACATTTTTGTTGTATTATTAGAAATTTTTTTATTCGTATGCAGAAATTCGCAGATTTCCATGTTTTTCGATTTACATTGGAACAGAATTTACAACAGTTCCTCAATAAATATTTTTCATCCATTTATGTTGTCGGGTTTTCAGATTTTAATATATGATTAGGAAAGAAATCAGTTAATTTGTGTACTTATTAAAAAAATTATAAAATTATTTGTGGTTTTCATTCCTCTCTACCTGCCAATATGTCGAGAATTAAATATATGTGTTTAATATAAATTCTAAAAAATAATTTTTTGAACTGCAAACATTTATTTTTTAATAATTTTATAAATTTAAATTGTGTTAGTTCATTAACTGATGAAGAATATTTTATTGGAAATTCGGTTAAGGGGACAAACATCCTTCAAATATGTTTACAGATAGTTTGTTATTTATATAAAGTTTTGATTGTTATTTTGATATATCGCAGTATTACTGTATGTTAATTTAAGAAGCTGTTCAGTAATAAGAGATTTATTAGAAGAAAAAAATAATTGGTTTAAATGAAATGTGTAATAAATAATCGTGTTGTGTTTGTAAACGCATAAATTCTTTGATCTACACTCGATTCGTTCCGTTCGAAAGTGTCCGTCTCTTCGTTAAAACAACAGAGACCGCCGCCACCACTGTCGTCCACTTTCACCCTACAGCAGACCATCCGCAGGACCACCCTCCAGAGAACAGCGTCTCTAACCCGACCTTGATTTATGACTTCCACGTTCGGAATCGCGCCACCGCCGTAGACAGACACATACAGGCCGAGAGGATTTCTGTTGGGTTTTTGACCACGATGTGTTTTGTATTGATGATGTGTTTCGGGTAAATGTGGATGTCTTTTTGAAAGCTTTGTGGCTTTTGGATTTTTCCTGCCCGCGGCTTGTGTATAAGGTGTATGCGTGCGTTGTGATCGCGTGTAAAGGATATAATGTCAGTGTATGGAATTATTTCAAGCGGTTGCCTCTGATATTTTATTATGGTTATGTTGTAAAGAATTCATGATATTGTTTCAATACTTGTCGAGTTTTATTGTGTGTACGCGGTGAAAAATTTGTTCAGAGTTTGATGTACTCGGACAATACTTGCCTTATACTTGAATGTATTCAAAATACTGTTGACTTTTTATAAGTTTTTATATATATGTAGGTACGAAAAAGAATTTTTTTTCAACTTATATTTTCTCAAATTTACAAACAGATATATATATATATATATATATATATATATATATAAAATATATAATCATATATTACTTTAATTTAATTGAATAATAAAAATTCATCTTCATTAAATTTATATAAATATATATATATATATATATATATATATATTCATAAAATAATTAACAATTTACAGCATCTTAATTTCATAAAAACCTTCAAACAAAATTAAAAGATGTCAGATTAATTTCAATTTCTTGCATATTTTATAAAACCACATCTTTATTCAAATCTTTAATTTTCAGTTTTTTAAGACTTTGTAGCAAAAATGAAAGCTTTATCCACATAGGATTGTTAATTTTACAATCTGAGTCAAGTTTAACTTGGATCTTAGTTTTTTAATGGAAGTAGTTAGATTATAGTTATTTGCAATAAAATTAATTTTATTTCCTGTTTTAGAGTGGAAGTAAATAATATATTAAGTCTTTAATATTCAGTTTTTTAAGACTTTGTGGCAAAAATGAAAGTTTTATCCAGACAGGATTGTTAATTTTACAATCTGAGTACATTTATATTTCTGAGAAAGTTGAAGAGTCAAGTTTAACTTGGATCTTAGTTTTTTAATGGAAGTAGTTGGATTATAGTTATTTGCAATAAAATTAATTTTATTTTCTGTTCGAGAATTGAAGTAAATAATATATTAATTAGTAGATTAATAACTGATTCACATTTATATATTTGTTTCAAACAATAAATTTTCGTATCTATTCTCTTTTTTCTTCAATTTCTTCTTGTTATTCCAGACAACATACATCATTTCGAGTTTTTCTTTTATTTGAAGATGTTAAAGAGTATAATCGACTAATTTTTATCTTCCTTTTATATATATATACTCATATATATATATATATATATATATATATACAAATATGAGATTTAAATTTATGTATGAAATGCGTCAACAGTCAACAGTCAAAGCTACATACTGAATATATATATATATATATATATATATATATATATATATATATATATATATATATATGATTCTATTGTAAATCTTGCTATTAATTTTACATTAATATTAAATTCACAATAAGCTTCTAGGTCACAAATGTCAAACCTTGTGATTATAATGTATGTATGATTAATATGAATTTTTAATTAATTGGAATTTTAATTTGTTTCGGTGCGTTCGGTGAAATCTACTGAGGCATTTTTGAAAGGATCAAAAATTATATAAAGATCAATCGTGTTGAACTGATAAATTAAATTGT
This sequence comes from Acanthacorydalis orientalis, assembly GCA_034766995.1. Taxonomy (NCBI): domain Eukaryota; kingdom Metazoa; phylum Arthropoda; class Insecta; order Megaloptera; family Corydalidae; genus Acanthacorydalis; species Acanthacorydalis orientalis. The sequence goes on along the minus strand of CM068321.1, from coordinate 30,110,993 downwards.
ATGCTCAAAATATTTTTTTTCTTCTCTGAAGTTGATATTCTATTTGTTTTGAAAGTTTTGGATTTCTCTTGAGTGAATGATCGTATATCGACGTTGTATCATTCCTTTATCTTGAAATAATGTTTTATTGGTTATTTTTTCTATTAAGTATACGAAGGGAAGAAAATTATGAAATGTAAAGAAAATAATGTTTAAAATCTGAAAACTTTATTTTTTTATATCGATGTTTTTATCAATCAGTTCAAAAGCAAAATTTATCTATTTAAATATTTTTAATTAAAATATTTGTACTTATTTAATATACTGATAATACTTTTATGTGAAAATACTACTTTTAAACAGATTAATCATTTTGTGTGTTAGAAAATTACAATTAAAGAAACTAAGCAGTCAGCTTAAAAATTAAAAATTGAAATATAACCGTTTTTGATCAAATAAAAGAAATCTGAGCGGAGAAAATATGTTTTTTACTCATTATTTATTATAAATGAATGATATTAACTAAAAAAAATCGTTTTGAAAAATTATGATTTTTCATGAAATTTTGCATACTACAAGTCGTGGTAATTTTTAGGTCAAAAAATAAAATTTTCAATTCTTTAATTTTTTTGCTAGTATCCGTTAGTTTATACTAAAACTAATGAGTTTCTGCCAAAAATTATTTTCTGAAATGGAAATTTGTGATCTGGCGACTAAAAACTTGATTTTTATAATTTGAGATTTCAAAGCAATGACTTTGACAATTAATTTTGACCAGTTTAAATGTTTTAATCACAATATTTGTACTTATTTGATGCAACAATAATGTTCTTTATTGAATAATATTTTTTAAAAGAGAACAATTGGTTTGTTGGTCTAAAAATGAAAATTAATTAAAAAAATAAGAATTTTTAGCTCAAAAATCGAAAAATGAATTCTGCTCGCTTTTGACCAAATAAAACAAATTTAAGTCGAAAAAATACGTTTTCCAACCATAATTTACAATTATTTATCTCAAATGAATGATTTTAGATCAAAAAAATCGCTTTTAAGAAATCATGATTTTTCATCAAATTTTGCATACACAGGTCATGGTAATTTTTAGGTCAAAAAATAAAATTTTAAAATCGACGATATAAATCGACTAATTGTATTAAAAACATTGAATTTTTATTAAAAATAATTTATTTTATATCGAAATCAGAGTTTAAATCAAAGAAATAGTTTATGAAAACTCAAACATTTTCAATGAATGTAAAAAGTAAATTTAAAATTTATCGGTTATCAAATTTATCTAATTTGTTAAAGAACGATGAGTTGACTAAAAAAATATATCTTTTTAGCTAGCATACGATATTTTTAGCAAACCAGTTTAATATGTTTTGACAGCGATAAAAAAGTTAATAAAATAAATAGTGTGTTCTTGTGTAATTTCTCAAGAAATTAATTTCACTCCGATTGATCTCTATTTATTTACTTTTTAAATTCAACACGCCGCAGGAACATGCGAGCATAAATATGTATCAAAAACGATTTATCGAAAATAATAAATTAGACGTGAAGAACGGTCGATTCCGAGTAGGAAAAAAAACCGGTAATAATTATAAAAACGTTTACACTTGCCAGTAGAAGAAACAACTCGTAATAAATTGTAATGTAGTGGAATCGGTATCCACCTGCGCATGTATATAAATACATAGTATATAACATAAGTGATGCGTTCAGTTGGTCGAACGAGGACTTTACGACACATGTTTATGTGACCGCTGCCTACTGATCCACTGGTCCGTGCAGGGCTTAGGCCGGCTCACCGGGAGATATATGACCCACGGCGAGACACGACGTCCACGATTTACGATACGATCGATCCATCCCAACAACACTATAATAACGCAATAAATGTGTGGACGCGCGACTGCCAAAATACTGCACTGATTGGGATGTTTTTGATCACTCGGCACACACGGACGCGCGCACACACGAACTTGCGGTGGTTAAAATGGGATTTTGTTTGTTTTATCATAAAATATATAGTGTACAATAAGACGTTTCTCGTCCAACAACAGTTTTCTTTTCAGAAGGTTTGGCTCTGGCGATTTTTTTTGTTTCGCCTTCCTCATTTCCGTCAACGGATTTTTTGCCTTCGAGCCTTGCGTGAGTTAATTAAATATTTGTACGGTTATACAGTTATTTTCGGAAGGTCGGCCGGTCGGCGTAAGACGATTGTCGGATGGATTTTCATGTTAGAAAATAGGTTTTTTATGACTGGTAGAGAAAGTGTTTATTTTAAATTTCGAACTGACGAAAGATCGGGCGATTGATGTCTAAACACAATTGTCTGTGAATCATTTTATAAAAATAAGTCGAGTTTTGATGTCGACTATTTAATGACTTGTAAAAATAAACAAGAATTCCAACAGCTTTCTTTTATCGGTATTGGAAAAATTACAATAAACTGTACTTTTGTAAAAATATATAAAAAAATATAATAGAATATAGATCTTAAATTCGATCCCACATTCTAAAACGATATTAAATTTTATATACGAGTATATTTTGAAGAAAAAAATGTTCTTTCAATTACAGTCTTGGTACTGTTGCTAAATTCATTTGCAGACAATTTAGGAGGAATGTGTACAGAATTGTAGGAGGAGTGAGTTAATATTATCTACATACTTATCTATTATTAGCTGAAATGTTTATTTCTTATTCAATTTTCTATTTTATATATTTTTTATTAAAATGTTTAACACTGGCTCATTGTCCAGATTATTTCCTTATGTATACTTCAACGGCGATGTTATCATAAATATTTTTGAATATTTAAATTTTGACTTTTTTGTAGGATTTAATTAGTGATTAATTTATAAAACTGACCAACCGTATTGTTTTTATCCAACTAATTTAAAATTGAACTCTTTCTTTTAGACACAATCTAGTTCTAGTTATACTCTGTACCTGGATTCATTTTCACAAATAAAACTTTCACACATTACACAAACCACAATTGTTTTCTTATTAAATTTTTTCAATAATTTTTTGTTGATAATTTCTACATATTGCTTATTCGTATTTCAATATTGATGCCATCATCTTTAAATCACTTTCTTTCATTATAAATCAAACAGGTTTTTTTTACAAATGGATTTTTTCTGCCCCACACTCCACATGATATCCATTGCAGTATATTTTTTATGGTTTGCTCTGTCACATTAAACTATTCACATTCAGTTTTATAAATATGTTAACAACTTACACAGAAATGCCAGCATCAAATATTCAGTAATGAATTATTATCTTTTTGAGTAACTAATGTATATTTTGATGAAGGTTTTATGTATGTAAATTGCTTAACAATAATTTAATAAAAAAATAAATGTGTAGTTGTTCTGTTAAAATTAATAGGAATAATTCCAGTCCAAATTTAAAAATATAAACGTCAATCACAAACATTTTTTTACTCGTCTCACAACTTATAAAAAATGTTTAATTGAAAATGTTTAATAAACGATATAAAAACGGCAATAATTTTTGAATATTTTAATGTAGGGGATTTTATAATATTTAGAATAGTGATTCATTTGTAAAATTTAACAGCCACAATTCTGAAATTATAATTAATGTAAAATCGAACTTTATCATTTACCTAGAATATAGTTCAGGTATTGTGACTGAATTCATTTCTGCTAATGACTTTTTAATTCGTTGAGAAATCCATAAAAAAATTCTTCATGAAAATTGTTTAATAAATATATATATATATATATATATATATATATATATAAATAAATAATTATTTCTAGGGGTGTGCTATCATCTTAAAATCGATAAGGTATTGAAAAAGTGTGTGTGTGTTTTTTTTTGTAAATATTGAAACAAACATTCATTTCCATTTTTTGTCAAATGAATTTATCCACAAAACTAAAACTGTATTCTGAAAAAATAATTATAATTGTAAAATTAAATCCAAGAATTACAAACAGGATTTGGATAAATATGAAGAATAATATTTTTTCTGAACTTTACGATTTTGAGGATGATATCACTGCCATAAAAATACATATAAGCAAAAACAAAATGATCAATAATCATTTATTGAATATTTTTTAATCAGAAAAAATATTATGATTTGTTGTGTGAATGAAAAACTCATCTCTAAAAGTGGATTTAGCCAGAGTGCCAGAATTATATTATGCATAAATTACTAATTATCAAATGTTCAATTTAATTTTATAAGCAGTTCTAGTTGAATTTAATTCTTCTAAGCTTTTCTAATTCAGTAAATTAGATGTTCATTGATACCTTTATCACGGCTACTCTTCTGTGAGATGAAAGTATTTCGATTCTTTAAATTAATAGACAATAATTATCGTTAAGTAGTAGGGAAACATTATACATTCTAGGTATTGGTACTTAACTGAGTCAACAACATGTAATTCATGTAACTAATGCAGACCAATGATGATAATTTTTAATTTCCGAATTTATATATATATATATATATATATATATATATATATATATATATATATATATATAATGAAAAACGGCATTAATATAAAAATGTCTTTAGTATAAAAAGCTAGAGATATTAAAAAATCGTATGAAGTGAACAAAAAAAAACCCATATTCCGAATCATTTATTAATATCTGAAAAGAACGGAAAAAAGTAATATGAAAAAAACACACACACGGACGAGGAACTAAATGAAATCCGAAAATAACAACACACATCTACAAAAGATTCAATTTATCAGTCGTCATCAGCGGGAGTTTAAAAAATACATCCGTACATATTAACACAAAACCGCACGCCGACGATGCCTAGTGTTTTAATTTATTGGGGAATAAAATTGTCAACCATGATTGCGACGGCAGCCATGTTTGGGCTGGGATTAGTCGATCCCGGTTCTGGCTGTCCGCACTCGTCGCTATCCACTGTCCACCGTCGGCTGAATTATTCCGATTGATAATTTACAATCGCCGGTACATCAGGGGTGGATTTGAGCACGTCAGCTGATTTGTACTTAAAATGTGTACGTCTGTTAGAAAATGTAATGCGGTCTCGTACGGATTGTGAATTATATTAACATTTATTATGTACGGACGGTTTGAAGTTCCACGAACAACTCTTTCAGGTTTGTGTGAAAATCGTAACTGGCTCTTTAAATTCTAGAAATGAATTATATATCTACACACATAGATATTATATATATATATATATATATATATATATATATATATATATATATATTTGTGTAAGTTCTTGATAGTATTCATCCATTTAGGTTATCTGAGTTTTTGTATTTTATTATATGACTAGTTTCAACACGTTATATCTTCAGGTAGATTTTAAAGTTACTAAAATCTACTTAAAGATGCATTCATATTAAATGAAGAACGGAAATGATCCAAAAGGACGAAAGCCATGAGGATAATTTAAATTATCCACATGATCATATTCATTAATTAAACCATGAGAATATTAATAGGATCATAATTATAAAAATACACAATTGAAATTTTCTATATTAAAAATTTTATATTTATTTTTTCAAGTCAGACTTTTCTGTACGCTATTTGAGAAAATGAAATTTATTTTCTAATTTTAAATGAAACCGCGAAACTAATGAAACTGAAAAGAAAACTTATTGTAAACTTATTCTAAAACTTCTCTGTACTCGATATTAGTAATTGATTTGTGTTTCTCTGTACATTGAAACTTGATATCCTGCTTAGATGTACATCTGGATAGACCAACATACAACTGGTCGTGCCCGAATACTGTTTCATTGGAATCGACGAACATAACGATTCGTGAAACATCGGAAATGATCGGGAGTTGAAATGAGTAACGTGATACTTGTGGAGTGTAGCAGGGGGAGCGGTGTTGCGAGGAGTCGGTCTACACGAAAAAAATTTTTGTTGTGGAAATTTTAGTATGGAATTATTTTTTTTATATATAGAAATATATAATGAATTGTTTTATAATTTGTTAGAATTTTAAGTATGAAAGCAATACGGTTTAGTAGATTATACATACTTTATATCACCCTGTATGTTGGTTCTTAAGATTAGTTGAAATATTAACTGATTTTTTTCAAATCATATTGAAGATAAGAGTAAGTTTATCTGTGTGTATGTATAAAAGATTTTTTTTTATTTCGTGTTACTAATACACAACGGAATTAAAATACCATCGAGTACAATCATTTCGTTCTAACCGAACAACAGAATCCTATTCAAACGTGAAAACATATCAAACGATTCCGAACGGAAAGTGGCATCTTACCGAGCTTCAGTACGCCCATTTTTGGACCATTGCTTACATAAACACATCGCACATAGAGCCGGTCATCCCTGTACAACACAGGTCAAGTGGTTGAGATGCTGAGGGACCTCCCGCGTACGAGTACCATGTTTCCATAGTAACTGATCCTGTGTACAGAATATGCCGAAGCCGACACAGACATAACACCAGTGCGGGATCGTTTGATGATACCTGATATTCTGGATGATCTGGATTTATTATCAACGACAGGAAATGCTACTTGACGTTCGTATTATTATATAATAAATGTTATCAGTGCGATGCGTTTTTTTTTAAAAAAAAAATGGGTTTATTTTACGGGGGTTCTATTTCAATCTTGAACTCGGTCGAAACAAATACATAACGTAGATATATAAGGAAGATTTTTACACATTTCATTCAAAATTAGTTAAAATTTTAATGAAAAAGGAAAATATTTTTTAAAATACACCGTAAAGTATATTTATTTAGAATAAAATTAAACAAAGCAGACACAACATCTTTCTTTTCAATTCATTGATGTAAAATTTGACATGGATCTATTTTAAATATATATGTATTTGAGATCATTTCTAATTGATCAACTCTAATTTTATTTATTTATATTTTTAAAATAAGATATTTAAGGTCTTTTATTGAATAAAATATCAGTTCTAAGAATGCACACATGCTTTTTCTTTTTCTAATTCTTTATTTTATATTTACAATTTGTTTAGTTAATCAAAAAATATGTTTTATATATATATATATATATATATACTACAAATAAAATATAAATGCTAAATTTTATTTTTTCTGGCAAAGAAATATTTTATGAAAAAATTAGAAAAAAGGGAGTATAATATTTGAAAATTTTATAAAGTTATTTTAGACTATAGATTTGTTTTTTTAAATATTAAAAAAATATTTTTATGGACAAAAATTTGTTTTCATGCATATTTTCGTTTATTTATTACTATTTAGAATCATACAAGTGATTATTTCAACTTTCTAAACTTTTATTTGTTCTTGGTGTGAAAATAAACATCTAAACTCTTTGACTAGTCATTTTATTATTAATTTATGATATCAGTAGAGAAAACATCCGAGTAAAACTGATTAATTAAACAATAAATATTATTTATTCTGTAAAAAATCATAAAATTTCAAAAAAAATGATTCGAACTCACCCTGACTCTTGCCTCGGTCAAACTTGTCCACATTGCAATCTCTTCCCGCGTGCTCATATCCGGATACCTATTCCTTGCGAACGTTGCTTCGAGTTCTTGCAGTTGTTGCGACGTGAAATGTGTCCGCTGCCGTCTCTGTCTTTTGTTTTTCTTATCGTTTTTTGTTTCTTCACTATCATTTGTCTCGTTTGTACCCACAACGGATGATTCGGATTTAACTGGTTCGGGATTTAGTGAACGGCCAACTAGAAAAAAATATATAGACATTGGGGTAACGTTTTCTTTTTTTTTGTAGAAAATAGGAGAAATATTTGTTACGAATTTCGAACCCTCTTTCATGCTCAATATAGATTAATATATATATATATATATATATATATATATATATATATATATACATATACCAATAAGAATAGATTTGAGATTATGTGCTATACAAGAATGTCCTTTGTAGTTTTCATGCTAAATTGTATTATTTTTTTAGTTAAAGATGAGAATCTAATTTTTTTATAAATAATTTAGGCACTTTATTAGAAATTCTTATTTTATTTTTAATAATTTGTTTATTTTATCTTGTATAGTTTTAAAATAAAAATTATTTTCTTTATTTAAAACACACAGATTGGTATTGTAGTTGAATTAATTTCGATAAATGAGTTAATATTTTATAAATCAAAAAATGATTACTTCAGAAGGTCCAATAGTTAATTATTGTTTATTTTTATAAATTAAGAGGTCTGTTAAAACGCGAAAAAGATTTATAATCAGATTGAGACTAAAATCAGATCCGGCCTGCAAGCTTAATGTGTAGGAATAACAGAGAAAAGTATTATGCATATGTATTTTATTAATTATATATTCTTCGTGACTTTATTTTTTTTTTCTAAAATATACTAGCATTTATAAAGAATTTTTTTTTAAATTATTAGAAAGAATTAATATTCTTCTTTATATCAAAATAGTTTTAATACTCTGGATAAATTGATTTCCACAAATGAATCGTTTTTTCATCTCACAAATCACAAAAAAATAGATTCTTGTCAAAAGTATTCAATGTTTATTGGACATTTTTGACTAGAATTTTTTTTCGGTTTGTTAGACCAAAAAAAGATTTCAGATCATAGATGATAATTTTTGGTTGTTGTTTATACACATTTCGATTGAGAGGGCATCTTTTTCAAGGCACTGAGCTACTTTAATTATTTTAAATTACTTTAATATTTCCTTAAAAATGTTAGTGATTAGTTACCACAATTACTTTTTCTAAATCAGCAGTTGTGGGATATTATATATATATATATATATATAGTGTGTATGTGTGTGCAAGTATGATAAAGACAAATTAAAAATTTTAATTCAAAAACCTGACAAATTTATGAGTGTATGTATACTTGAAACACAATACTATTAATAAATTTTGATAATTCTGTTTGTACAACAATTTATTTGAATAATTGCATTCGGTATTTGATCGATACGTGAAAATTTAGATAATTTTCAAGTTGAATAAGATAATAAATTGTATTATTAACATTATTAAAATTAATTTATAGCATCGATCAAAGACCCGTATCGTTCTATTCATTAGCACAGTATAATTGTTCGTTAATTAAATAATAATTCGACGTGGAAAATCCTACCGCCGAAAGAAAACGAACGTAACGCGGTTTGTCATCATTGCAAAAAAAAAAATAACAATATAAGTGTTTTATCGTCGTGTTTATTTTAACGTCAATTGAATTAACAAGTAGATAATGTCCAGTTTGATATCTGATCGTGTCGTAATCATCAATGTTTGACAGGTGTGAATGGCGGTTTTCTGTGTACTGAATCGTAAATGTGTCAAATTCATGATGATTGATTGGTCGGCAGGCGTGTTCAAAGAGTTTTTTTTTATCAACGTAACTTATCAGCGCTGTAAATGCTGGCGTGCTTGCTTACTCGCTGATAAGCGCTCCCAAATCACAGACAAAGGTCATCATTGTCTTTGGTACTGGATTCTCTGGGACACTCGTGTGCTCATGTCTTTGTTGGCAATGCTCGATTTATCCAGTGCGCGTACAGTTTTTGCCGATATAAATATTTGACAGATGGTATTTTTTTTTGTACGAATTTACTCTTTAAATAGAACGTATGTCACCGAGAATGATGTGTTCTTGTATTAATTATATTTGTTCTTTTCAATATATATATATATATATATATATATATATATATATATATATATATATATATATATATATATATATATATATATTTGAATGAAAACAATTAAAAATAATCAAAAGATATTCTTTTTGATTATTCAAATCTTTACTATAAAAAGATATTTTAACTTTATTATTATATTCTATAACTTCGAACTATAACTTTATTATCATATAGGAATATTGCTTAATCTAAATCTTCAATTTTAATAGTTAGAGAGGAATAAACACTTTTATTAAAATTTTACATGAATCTTATAATGTTTATTGTTTCCTTTTCAGTTTTTTCAATTCTTGTTCCTTGAAATTTTGTTTCAGTATTTAATTATATATATATATATATATATATATATATATATATATATATATATATATAATAAAGAGAGAGATTAATTCAACTTCCAGAAACATGATTTAATTAAAATTCTCAATTATAGTAATCAGTTGTAATTATACTAATTGTAATAATACTAATATTACTTAATCTAAATCCTCAATATTAATAATCAGCGAGAAATGAACACTTATTAAAATTTTGTATGAATCTTGCAATTTTCATTGTTTCCTTTTTACTTTTTGAATTCTTGTTCTTTGAATTTTTGTTTAAATTTTTATTTAATTATATATATGTATATATATATATATATATGTATGTATATATATATATATATATATATATATATGTTAATTCAATTTCTAGAACCATGATTTAATTAAAATTCTGAATGTTAGTAAGCAGCAGGAATAAAACTATTTTTATACACATTGTTAAAAATTTTATTTTTATTCAGTTCCTCTTATTTCTTTCAGTACTTGTTTCTCAATTTTTGTTCTGGTATTTGATTTCATATATATATATATATATATATATATATATATATATATATATATATATATAAATTTTAATGTCACAAATATAAAATGTTGTGTTTATTTATGCGTGTGTATATTTATATATTACATGTTGAAAACACTATTATGAATGTTATTATTAATGAGCAATAAAACTATACAAATATGTTGGTTATTTCGTCGGTGAAAATTCCAAACACAGTGTCATTTAACGGTGTTGTTATTCAATTCGTCGATACATCAGCTCCAGTTCGTATCGGACGAGTTAAAAAGAGACGTCTGCTTCATATCCGCGACGGTACCGTCATGAATCCGTACCATAAACAACGTTTTAAATGTGTAGGCAACGATGTCAGGTGTCACCGCAGAGACATTAAAAAAAATCCATAAATTATTGTCGTTTTTATTACACAACGCCGTCAAGGAGACCGTACCAATAAAACTGTAACAAGAATATCATCGATAGAATTCAGTCACTTGAATAATGTCATGTCTGAGCGGCACTTAAACGGGACGAGACGCTGAAGGTGATGGAACGAGCGGGATCCCGCTTCGAACACAGCCATTAAACTGTCGGAGCTAATCCGCTCCGTGTCGAGGCAATTACTCGTCGAGTTATGTCTCCCGAAATAACGGTTCGCTCCTCTATCCAACAGTGTATGCAAATCGGTGTGCTCTTCTCCTTCGTATCCATCGCTCCGCTGTCTCCGAGGACGCTCACAAAGCTCACTACGCACTTGCATTAACCTTGAGTTTGTTTAGTCGAGCGCGCGGTGTTTGTGTGAGTTGGATGGAGGGCGGCGCGCAACTACACTGTATACTCCACTCGAATTATATACATTGTAGAGTTTAATCAAATGGTGCGCAAATTGAAGTTACAGCCGAGCGTCGTTGACTGCCGTAGGTTAAATACTGAACGTATACTTCTTTATTCGTACGTTTATTTCGTATAATAATTGTATAGTACTCTGTTTAGATTACATCTATTCTATTGAAAACGGTTATAAACTGAAATAAATACAAACATTACATAATCTAACATCTATTTTAACGCTATTTTATTAATTTATTCTTATCAGAAATTAATTACCCCCTTGACTACAATTAATATACATTAAATTGATATTATGCAATTAATTTAAAGAAAATAACAATTATGATAAGTGAATGTATACATCAGCATCCGATTTATAAACTTGCATGATTATTTTAATTCTCAACAGTTTTATATTTAAATACTTTTCGAATAAAGTACTACAACAATTCCAAAAATATTACATAATTGTAATATTTGTATCTTCAGCAATCGATTTAATTTAAAAGCTTGTGTGGTGTGTATAAAAATTGAATATCTCGACATATTGACTAAGAACCTTTTCATGTATTGGACACCATTAAAATCTGACTATTTTACTTGTATTGTCTCAATGATTTTGTATAAAACTGAAAATTTGTAATGTATTTTAGAGTATTATGAGAGATCAAATTTTAGGTTCAGATTAAACTAATCATGGACTATTTAAATTAGTTAGTTATTTGGAGTTGAAGGGCATGGCAACGTTTTAGATCATTAACGCCCTCTGGACTATTTAATATGACATTAATATTGAATATTTCACTAATAATACCTTCAAATTAATATATATGATAAAAAATTGTTTTATTTTATGATTATATTTGGTTAATAATGTATTTTTCGAGATTAAAACTCATAGTTTTTACGTAAAAGGCTCGGATAGTAAAGTACATGTAATTTGAATTCAAGTTGCACTGTTTGAAAGTCATATTACTTTTATCTTTTAGTTATCTGCCTAAATTCACTTTCAAAAATGAATCATTTACCTCATATACTGCACTTTTATCAATTTTAAACGACCAGTAACTAATTATTGTTTATTATGATCTTCTTATATCTATTTAGATGGTGTTATCAAAAAATTGTAAAATAAAATTATATAAAATCTAAATAGGTCTTATATATGGGGTTGAAACCTAAACTATAACAATTACGAATGAAAATACCTTTCACTATGTTTTACTCCCTGCTCGTATCACAAAACTTTTTTTCTAATCAAAAATCCTAAATAATAAATTATCTATTATTTTTATCTGTAGATTTTATTTATTTAGATGCTAACTGCATCGTTCTCAAATTACTATCGTAGAGAAAAAGTTGATTTTTCGAAATCAGATTCTTCTGAATCTTAACGCTTTCAGGACGATGGCCTCATCTTTAAATGTATACAAAAAATTAAAAATAAAAGATTAGAAATATTAACTGATGAATATTTTTAATTAAAAAAGGCGGTTAATGAGAGAGTGAAGTTTCATTTGTGAAAGTGAATATAGGCACAGTTCCAAAAATTATATTGTGAAAAGATCTTATTGATTATGAAACCTCTGCTAGAAGATCACAATTCATTTAAGATTGTCTCTTTTAGTATGACACATTCACAGATATTATTTAGTATTTATATAATTAGTATGATTAATAACTTTTAATTTTTTTCAGTAATAGAAAATAAAAGATTTTGTAAAATATGTTACTTAATTTGATTAACAATTCATCGAGGTTATTTATCGAGGTTAGAATGTAAAGTAAACCGACTAAAATTAAAAAAAATATATTTATATTTTTAATTTATATTTAGAGAAAAAACATGTTGTATTACTGATTTATAAAAATATATGTGATTTTTTACAAAGTGTGGCATCTTTCTAGTTTTCTAATTAAATCTGAAATAAAAACCGCAAACAATCAGATAGACAGTAGATCTTTCCATGTCGTACTGATTTATCGAAAAAACTATATAAATTGATATAAATATCTGCATCTGTCTCGATCTAATATTAAAAAAGTTAGTCATATTCGAAAAATGTTTAAGAAACGTTTCAAGAACCTAGTGTCGATCCGTTGTTTTATAAAAAATAAGAAAAACAAAGCCGCCGAAAATTCCGCATTCCCAGACGTCCGTTCGAAAATTTATACATCAAAATGAAAAAATATAAAACGGAATCGTCATAAAAATTCAACTACACATACAGAATAATCACAGCGCGGTGGAATACGTTTTATTGCACAACTCGTCTAACCGAAACGGTGTGACACACAAAGACACACACGCGCGCGCACGACGACGACGACGACGTCGTGTATTTGTATCGGTATCGTTTTGTGTATTCGTTTTAAATACTTTAAATCCTCGACGAGCACAGGTGGATAAACTGTAAATCTTTTGCGGGCCAATATAATCATAATAAACAATTCACGGTGGCTGATGTCGCGGCCATTTGGCGTACCTGTCAACGCTTGCTGCGATTCATGGCTGTGGCTCAAAGAGACTCGGATGCTAAAGCTCACTAGATCCGTCAAGGATTAATACGACTTTAAACTTGGTTATATCTGATGATTTAGACTCCGGAGTATAATAAGTTGCTTTTGAAAAGTGTGTACGCTGATTTCGTTTGTGTTCGTTTTCATCTTTTATATATGTTTCGCGTTGATTTGATTTGTCGATTTTTAAATAAAATTGTATATATATATATATATATACACATATCCATATAATTTATTTGATGTTTAATTTCGTTGGTTTTCTACTATTATGTATAAATAATACGGACACATGTTTCTATTCGTGTGTATAATTTCAAGAATATTTATCATTTTACACAAATGTCTGATAAGTAAACGATTTAAAATCTATTTGTATTTATTGCTTTTATAAATTTCTTTTAACTTTTATTATATATGTATATATATATTATGAGAAATGTGAATAAAAAAAAACTGTGCATATTCAGTAATAATTGTATACAATGACAAAAACTTATGACCGATGTAAATAATTCTTATAATTACAATTGACAGTTTTTATATCTGTGATAGTGAGTTTCAATCTAAAATCATCTTGTTGGTTTTACTTGATTAACAAAAAACAGTAAATCTTTAGATGTTTAGTCAATTTAAAATCAGAGATTTTTTTGAGAAAAATATTTTTGTCAAAGCATTAAATTCGAAGTAAAGTCTAGCTTTGTCGACACTAAATACAGTTCTAAATAATATACTTTTTTATAAATGATTTTAGTTGATTTTTCTGAAAAAATCTTGCATAAAGTTAGTGTTATAGCTTTTCAACGTTACCTTTCATTCGTATTTCATCCAAACTTTTTTTTTAAAATATATTAAATTATCGTTAACTAACATTTATTGTTTTTAATTTATATTTCATTACAAATTCTGGAAATTTATTTAAATTCTAGGACAGACACTGATAGCCTTAGATGTAGATACTTTCTAATTCCTAACAAATTATCTATTCTAGGAAATAAATTCGAAAAGATCCAGTAAAACTCTAAGAATTAAAAAATAAATGTAATTGAGAATTCAATTCAAATTTTAGAATATATTAGATAAAATATATGAAAATGTTTTTGTGAAGGCCTATATTTAATTCATTTCTTTTTGTTTCAGGTAAAAAAAAATTTTTAAGATGGTTTAAAAATATTAAACCAGTCTTAATTATTTTTTCCGAGAAATTTTGATCACACACCACGTCGAGAAAATAAATATTTGCAAGTACAATTTATAAGGTAATTTTTTATGTAAAAACTATTATTAAATAACAGATCGTACAAATTAAACATGTAAAGTAATTGACTGAGAATGTAATAACGTTTATCCAATTACTTATTTTATTAATTTTTAAAATCGATAAATAACAAAGACAAATGACAGATTAATACATAATATTATTTTTAAATTATTATACTATTATTGATGAAAAATTATGACCGATATTTCCACTTTAATAATTTTATTGAAAACATTACTTTTAATTTCATTAGATTTCGGATCATCTTGATTAGAATTACATTAAGTATAAGCATAAAAAAAATAATTCAATAGATTGATTAAATTTATGTCTAAGTATACTGTCTAAATAATTTTGAAAATAATATCAATTTTTTGTCAGAAAAATACATAATTAACCTATTAACTGGGAACGACAATCGGTGTGCCGCTGCTAACTTATTCCTCAAATGAATGTAAAATCGGTGTGTCATTACATTTTTTTTTTCAATGAAAATAAACTGTTGTTCGTATTCAATGGACCGTATTTAAAAAAAACTTATTTTAACCCTTTGTTCTTGTATTTTTTTTAAAAAATAATCCATATAAAATAGATATTTAAATTTAAAGGAGGTATCTATTTGTTTCGTTCGGTACCACGTTCCAAAAATCTTTGGTTAGACCTTTCTTGAATACATCTAAAACTGAAACATTCTTTTCTAGTCTACGCAGAGCTACCGAGTTAATTCATATTGCTTTTTCATTATCCCCTACTTCTGATCCATTATCACAATCTTGTCACTGCTAGTCATCTGCATTTTGTTATGATAAAGAAATATTTATTGAAATATTGTCAGTTTCTTCACTCTCTGAACTAACTAGTTGTTTTACACGTTTTCGAGATCTCATAATTTTTTTTTTTCACTTTAAATACTTTTCTCACTTAGAACTCATTTTCTTTTTCATTTTCTTCACCATCAACTTCAAATGTTTGTTTTTACTCTGCATTTTTACCATGTGAATACTTCACAAAAATAAAAACTAATTCCACCACTGATATAATTTCAAAAATGGTCACTACACAATATGTATCTAATAACTGATAAAAAAAACATGTGTACTTAACTTAAATAAAAATTGCATGAGTCAGACCCGTGATTCATGCCCAAGGGGTCAAGAATTTAGATTTCTTTTAAATATTCTACAAAATATTATCCTGGTGGTCGTCGTTATTTTGGATAATCTTAGTATCTGTTTTTTTACTACTAGTTTCGACAAGAATATCTTTTTCAGATAGATCTTAGATACTTTTAAGGTAGTCTGTAAAATTTACCTAGACAAGATATATATACTGAAACTAGTAGTGGAGAACAGACACTCAGTTCATTCAAAAGGACGAAGAGAATCATAGTGAGATCATATTTAAAAAAAAAACGCTTAGAATTTGATAAAATCACAGAAATTCAATGAATATAATCATATATTTCACATCTCGAAATTAACAGGTTAAGCTCAATAAATATTCTTTTAATTTATGTACATTGTCGTTTCCTGATTCGAATCGAACCCACTGCTTAGAATAAAACAAGATAATTATCCAATTCAAAAAAGTCCACATCTAAATAACATAAAACCAATTGGAAAATATCTACGACATGGGCACCGACTTGTCTGCCAGTTAAAAAGAATTAAATCGAAAATTTTTCTCAAACCAAACTTCAATATGTTGATGCGTTTATTAATTGTATTTTTTTCGGTTATTTATTATACCAACAAATACTTTTAAATTTAATCTATGGAGAATTAATCAGATAAAATATGTTTAGTGAATTAAAAAAAATCCATAAAAAATAACGATGCATGGAAAGAGGAAAAAAATATAATAAATTATGAAGAAAAATGTACAACAAATATTTATTTCGAGCGTCGTGAAGATGTCTGTAGTTAAATATGTAATAAAAAATTGATGAAGATAAAGTAGTTCATAAAAAGTACATAAAACGCGAATAATTATACGTATTTATAAAAATGAATATATATATATATATATATATATATATATATATATATATATGTGTGTGTGTAAACGACGAGTATGTAAAAATTAATAAAAGTTTTCATTGAAAACCGTAATATACTTAAAAATACTTTCACTGCAGAATAAACAAAATCACAAAATAAATAATTGTAAAAGTATACACCAATTATCCTTTAAATCCATTTAAAACCAATCGTTAAACAAAACCTGATACTGAAAAATATCGTAAAAAAGAGAGAAGAACACAGACAAACGAACGATTTACCACATCCACCTTTATATTATATAGAGTAACCTCTCACAGCCATGATCCCATCTATAGGCAATATTTTCCCATTCTGCTCATTGCAGACGACGTCGGCGAGATCTAAACTCCGTACCGCTCAGGTATACGAACGGAACGTATGTTTGAGAAGCTGATTAAAAATTCAGACCCACTAAGCTTCGGTAAGTGGCTGTAGAGCCGGGGATAGCGGAAGATTGCAATTATTTTTCGCTCCTTTCGCAATGTTTATTCAGGATAGCGTTCGTTCTACGTGCAGGATACCGTCAGGATAAATCTGCTCCGCCGTGCGCGTTTTTCTGCGCTTTTTTTTTCTTTCGCGTTTTAAGATTTCGCTGCGTGATAGTAGTGGTGAAGGTACTGCCTCTATTACTACCGTATATTTCATATGGAAGCTATATTGAAATGTTTATGTTTTTTCGAAATGTCGAGCGGGGTTCTTTTTCATTTTTTTTTTTTTGAAAGATTACGAATGTCGGAAAAATTATCTATGTCATTTCTTTCACTATGTTTCTTGTACATACAGATTATTTTTTATATCACTATTAAATATACTCAGTATTTCAGTGAAAATAAAACATTTCTTCATTTTAGAACTAATTAAATATGTTCATTTTCTGTTTCGAATAAATCTAACCTGACAGCAGGCTTTCTTACAGAGCAAATACAGTAGTTTATAGAAAAAATCTAAATAATTTATTTTCAGTAAAATGAGAGGCTTAAGGGAATATGAATCTTGAATTCTGTAACATGTCATCTATTCTTTATTTAACTTCAACGAAATATTAAAAAGATAAAAAATAGGTTTGTTCTATTGGATTGGTGCAAAAATAATTGCGCTTTATACGTATCGAGTATAAAGAGACATATATTAGTTAAAAATTATATTTATTTATAATTAATTTACTTATTAGCACATTAAATTTTTTCGACTTGTAGTAAATTTACAAACTGCAGAACAACAAATTACTAAACATATTAAAAGAGAGATTTTGTTCGTTTCACCTGCTAAAATTCCTAATTTAAATTAATTTCTACATATCTCTTCCTAAATTAAATTCATTTCTCTATTTAAATTCACAGGTCTATCTTGAAAATATATTTTGAGCCTGTTTCCTTGTGTGTCAGATTTATAAAATTTTTACTGATCCATTTTCTTTTAAATGTTGCAACAGTTGATTATTAATTAAGTAATATAATTAATGAAATAATTATTACATAATAATCAGTATTTGATAGGATCTGATTTACAAAATTTTTCATAATATCTGATTGTTTAAGATTTGTCAATTTTAGTTCTGTTTAATTTATATTTTAATTATTTTAAATAACATTTATTTTTGTTTTATATTGAGACCTGTAGAGTCCTTTCTTTTAATTGTATATTTCACTTTTCATTTAAGAGAAACTATATTCAGTTATATGATATTTGATCAATTATTTTAACCTCTTAAAAGTTAATTATACATATAAAAAAAATATTTTGCAGATATTTTTATCATTTTTGGTTTGTATTGTATTTTAGGTTTTTAAATAAGTTAGTGATTTCGATTATAATATTTTATTTGAATTGAACACTTAATTTTTATTTAAAATTTTGTATATTAATATTATATTATTATTATTATATTATATTATTTTGTATATTTATTATTTGTTCATTTCGAAAATGAACTTTTGATGGATTATTTTGTTCTTATTGGAAAATCAAATAGTTATTTAAAAAAGAGATATTATAAATAGTGATATTTGATGATATTTCTGTTTAAAAAAAGGACATAGCTTGATAGTAAACAAGAGGAATGTGTTTTTGTATTTCAGTAATTGAAGTTTCATTCTTGACAATGTATTTAAATAATCGAAGAAGTAGATCGATTTGAGGTTTGGATGTGTGTTTGTATGAATGATGTTAATAAATATATTCGTATCTTACCTTTTCGATCGCGTGTTCGACTTCTAACTGGACTACCAGCAGCGGCCGTGGCCGCCGCAAACGTCGGTAATTGGGTGTGTTCTGCGGCTGCCATGGCCGTTGCTGCTGCCGCCGCTGCAGACATCGAATGCGCGCTGTCACGAAAGTCACCCGTCTCCGCCCACACTGCAACAAGAAACGTACACACACCATTGCTCAGTGCATCCGTCTAGTGTACGTTTGTGTGCGATCCTCGAATAAGGAGATCGTGTTACGTTTGTACATTATTCTCCCCCAATCGGATAAATAACACAACTTGCGTTCGATACGATAACATTTGATGAATTTATTTAAGGATAGCTCGCACGGAACGGTTTTATAGACTCGAAAGCGTTTCTGTATAAATACAAACCGAACCGTTTCGAAATTCGTCGATTGTAAATCGTTAGTGTTTGAAATATTTCTGTTTGTTGATGGTGACGCGTACCGTTTCGGAAATATTTCTTTGAAATACGTTCTTTACACGAAATCAACAACTTGAAAAATGTTCGAAAATAAAAAAAATATACATATAATATTAAGAATAATTGGAAAATAGTCCCCTATCAACAATTCTACAACGAACTATCAAAACAGAGCTTTGGATATCTAACCACAATTCTTAAGTGTGGATTCTAAATGTAATCATATATAATTAATGAGAACAGTTGTACGATCAAGATATATATATATATATATATATATATATATATATATATATATATATATAAAACAGATCATTGCACCAACACAGAAAAATAAACAGGTCTCCCAAATCCTTCTTTTGGTCTTCGGCCAATTTTGATCAAATGCGAACGTGACATTTAAGTAGATATTTGTACTACTGATCACCAGCCAGTGTTTTAACGAAATATTGAGTATTACTCATGTTATATATATATATATATATATATATATATATATATATATATATATATATATATATGTATGTAGGTGAGTCTCGAAATTCGACTGACCGAATCTTGTTTATTCTTGATTTACACTTAAATCTACCATTTTAACTTTAGTCTACTGAAACGTAGAAGTTTTACTTTTAACTCTGTTGGAATAAAGAAAATACTTTATCATTTCAAAAGAAACTATAAAATTTATATATATATATATATATATATTATTTTATTATCAGCATTAAACAATCCTTTTTTTCATTTTTTATATATATTTTTACAGATAGAATACAATATTAGATATAATTCATTATTTACAATTATTTATTACAAATTAACGATTTTAGTTCGAAAAATTCGATTTTAAGAAAATATGATTTTTCATCAAATTTTGCATACTACAGGTCGATGTAATTTTTAGGTCAAAAAATAAAATTTTCAATTCTTAATTTTTTTTGCTAGTATCCGATAGTTTATAGTAAAAATAATGAGTTTCTGCCAAAAATTATTTTCTGAAAGTGAAATTTGTGATCTGGCGACTAAAAACTTGATTTTTATAATTTGAGATTTCAAAGCAATGACTTTGACAATTAATTTTGACCAATTTAAATGTTCTAATCACAATATTTGTACTTATTTGATTCAACAATAATATTTTTTATTAAAAAATATTTTTTTAAAAGTGAGCAATTGGTTCGTTGGTCTGAAAATTAAAATTAATTACAAAAATAAGAATTTTTAGCTCAAAAATCAAAAAAATGAATTCTGCTCGCTTTTGACCAAATAAAACAAATCTAAGTTGAAAAAATATGTTTTTCATTCATTATTTACAATTATTTATCTCAAATGAATGATTTTAGATCAAAAAAATCGCTTTCAAGAAATCATGATTTTTCATCAAATTTTGCATACTACAGGTCGTGGTAATTTTTAGGTCAAAAAATTAAATTTTAAAATCTGTATTTTTTTCGCAAGAATTCGATTTATTGTAGTAAAATTAATGAATTTTTGTCAAAAATTATTTTCAGAAAGGGAAATTTGTGGTCTGGTGGCCAAAAACTTGATTTTTATAATTTGAGATTTCAAAGCAATGACTTTGACAATTAATTTTTGCTAGTTTAAATGTTTTAATCACAATACTTGTATTTATTTGATGCAACAATAATGTTCTTTATTAAAATATATTTTTTTAAAAGTGAACAATTCGTTTTTTGGTCTGAAAATTAAAATTAATTACAAAAATAAGAATTTTTAGCTCAAAAATCAAATAAATGAATTCTGCTAGCTTTCGATTAAATAAAACAAATCTAAGTTGAAACAAATACGTTTTTAATTCATTATGTACCAGTTTATACCAGAAATAAATGATTTTAGCTCAAGGAAATCAATTTGAAAAAATCATGTTTTTTCATCAAATTTTGCCTACTGTAGGTTATCGTTTTAACTATCCAAAATCTACTTAAAGATGTCTCAACTACAAATAAAATTCAGAAAAAGTGAACTCATACGTGGCCTACGATTTAAATAGAATAACGAATAACAAGTACACAAGAGAAACGATTTTTAAATTTTATTTTCGGATTAAATTCTGATCGAATTTCAAATTCAATTAGAAAGGAAATATTTAATTTTTTACATCAATATTAGATAAATTTTGAAACTATTTTTAAATATGTGTATATTTTTGTTACAAAATGTATAAGTGTATCAAAGTGTTTATCACTATATATCTTATTATTCTTAATTTACTGATATCATTATCATTTATTTTTTTATCATAATATATTTTTAGTTATAATGAAAAATTACCTAGCCACTTACCACTGATATCAAATTATTCAAAACAAGATACGATTAATCAGTAACGTTTCATTAATATAATTTATTTTTTTCTTACTTTTAGAAAAAGCTGATCTTAAGCCTATTAAATAATATTTTATAATTAAAATCTCCATTAATCACTAATATATATATATATATATATATATATATATATATATATCACAAATATATATTAAATAAACTAGTTAGTATTTGGATTCTACAAATTTATATTTGTTAAAATTTGTATAATTTCATTTAAAAAAATATTTCCATTCAACTATGAGTAACTAGTACTTTAAATCTCATTTAAATTATATTTAATAAAATAATGTACATAGACTAAGCTTGTGAATATGCTATTAACATAACTAAATAGGCAAACTTTAATTTTCGATACAATTTCAAGCAAAACAACTTATCTCCCAACATATTTTTGCTGTTGTCTGCGGTAATAAATTATTGGCAGTCACATATCTCAAACAGTTATGTTATAACATACACATATTCAGAGCCAAGGGGTTCAGGGTATTAATAAAATATTTTAGTAAGCAACGGAAAAATACATACATAATAGTACGCCACTGACACTTTTATATATTTGGTATAAAAATATATATGTAATAATTTATCAATTTTACGATAAAATTATTTATTGGCATTGAAAAAAATATTTTCTTAGAATTAAGTACATATATATATACATATATATATATATATATATATATATATATATATATATATATATATATGTACACCTTTCATCATAATTAAAAATATCTGAAAATTTAGTTCCAACAAATCTATGAATTAATCATATGTACTCAATCATTTCTGAGTCTCATGTACTGAAATTTTGTCTCAGTGTTATTAAATTTTATATTGAAATAATACTGTCATACGAATTCGATTTGTAAGTAAAATGAATTAATATTTGTAATAATAAATTTCAGTTAAGGTGATTGTAAAAGAAGGTATTTTTTAAAAGATACAATTAATAATTTACATATTGAATTCTCTTGTTTTTAATATAGATCTTATATCTGTGTAATGATATAAAAAATCTTACTTTGTATAAAACATACCGGATGTTTTGAGTATTTTTGTGTTGCCTCATAAGAAAAAAAATACAACAGAAGACAATTTAATTAAAATGAAACCAGTATCATGTATATTGATTTGTTTGATCTAACTTTACTATCTATGATGATAGAAAGAATATATTTGAATAAATCTCTAAAATAGTAAGTTACTGACACAGTAATACGAAAAATAATCAGAAAGGAAGAGTGAACGATTGGAGATGATTTAAAGAAAGATGTATGTAGTAGATACAAGAAGTATAGTGATTTATACGGAATACTCAATCTTAAAAGAGATATATTATTATGTATTTTGAGCTCTGAGAATGATGGAATCACTATCAAAATGCGTTTAAAAAACAATTAGTAATACTTTATTGAATATTTTTGGCCAGAATTTTTTTTATAGCTTGTGAAGTGAAAAAGGAATTGATTTGTGGAAGATAAATTAAAATCTACTTAATATGTCAATACCGGAAGGATATAAGGATCAAGTTCATTCGTTGACTCCTTCTATCTTCTATATATAAATAAGTATAGGACATTGATATATTCGATTATATATACAAAAATGCTTGAAATATTATATATTAGATGTCATACTAATATAAAGTGTTTCATCCATTTGTAAAATAAAACACAGGTTTTCTTAATCAAATAATCATTTAAATATAGAAATGGGAGATAATCTAGTAAAAAATATTTATCATTCTATTTCCACATTGTTTATTTATATATTCTTCATCTCTCTTGTCATTATATGACACTAAAATGGATGAGATGTAATTTATACACACCTCTTTATATATATATATATATATATATATATATATATATATATATATATATATATGCTGAAAATTTTCAGAATTAATGTAAAGAAAATTAATTTCCTCGTACCACACATTCGTCCAAATTCAAACATTAAATCCAAATAAGCCTGTTATATTTTTTATCTAGACGACAAACAAATATTTTGAGTTTATTCTTCAGGACGATTAAACTTTATATTTGATGATAATAAATATATACGAAAGCAACAAGTAAACATGTCTGTAAAAATCTTTACAAACAAACAATAAGACATGTGACATTAAAACAACTAATCAAACTATAAAAAAATAATGTTTACAATCTAAATTATTTCGTCTAAATTTCTTTATCATGTATACATACATTTATATATATATATATATATATATATATATATATATATATATATATATATATGCACAAATTACAAATTTTGCAAATTTGTATGAAAATTTAAGGATAAAAAATGAAGAAAAAAAATCACATAGATATGCAATCTTCGATGAATGTTTTTACTGAATTTTTCATTAAGTAACTTTTTTATTTAACAGTTTTAAACGTGTTATTATATAAATTTATTTAGATATTTTTTTGATTGGAATCTTAAATCAGTTTAATTTCCATAAGTGTATTCATAACTACGAGATATAAAAACCAGTTGAATAAGAAATCGAGATTTTTAAAAATCATCACCAGATATGTTCAAAGTCAAAGTGAAAAAGAATGAGGAAAGAATGAAAATCTTGATTTTCTAAAATCCTGAAACAATTATGGCACTGAGGCTAAATTCATTTCCATAAGAGGATATTGTCTCATCCAATAAACTATAAAAAAGTATTTAAGGATCATAAATGTTCAATAAATAATTATAGATCATTTAAAGTATCTGAAAAAGATGACTTCGCCATTGAAATTCGCATAAGCAACAATCAAAAATGATAATCATTTATTAAATAATTCTGATCAAATCTCTTTTATAGTTTGTATGACGTGAAAATACAATTTTTAAAAAACAAAACCATGAAGTAAAATCTTGCATCAAATCCTACCTTTCAAATACATAAAAGGAATTTTCATTAAATAAAAAAAATCTGATATACTACAATTCAAACAATATATTAAATCAATAGTTAATCTGTGAATTATCAAACGATTTTTCTTAATAATTTTCGAAATTTTCTATCATTTAAATCAATTGGCATGTAAAAAATATTTTTAGTAAATAACCAACTTGTACTCTCAATTAGTTTCTTTTCCTTTAATGGAGATTAAACATGAAAATCTAGATTTCATTCTAAAAATATTGAAAAACAATTTATGAGAAAATCGTTTCTTATTTAAAATATTAATATATTTTTTAGATAAGAATTGAATAGTTGAAATAATATATAATTAATTAAAAATGATAGTTCTATCGGAGGTGATTGTTCTGTTAAAAATTAATATTAAGAAATAAGTTAGAAAATATAACACTTTTAATTAATATTTTAAATAGTAAATATATGCAATTAGATAGTAAATCTCGAAGTTATCCTTTTTAAAAACGATCAAATAAATGATCATTCGGAACTATAAACTTTGAAAAACACACATCTATTCCACGACGTCTCCATGCACACAACAATGAAAAATCTCCGTTCGAATAAATAAATAAACAATACAAATATGACAACGTCGTCAACCAAAAAGCAACAAAAGCACGATTCCGAATCGAATATAAACGTTTATCATCCATTTCCGAAGTAGTAATAATCACGAAGTGTTAGATTGTTTACGTTCAGCTTCATGGGGCATTAAAAAGATTAGCAAGTGATTTGCTAATGATTGCTATGGCTTAAAGTTATAGCTACTTTATAAATCATTAATCACGCTTACAGACTTATGATCTTAGCGACCAAGTTTGAGGCAACGGACAGTTTGTCTCTTCAAGTTGTTTACATAAGGATTGTCAGGACATCGAGATTAATAATTTTGTATTTATTGTTGCTGTGTTTCGAACTTTTTCACTCCTCCCTTGCACTTCTGGATTAAAATTGTACTCTGTCTGTGTACTTGTTTTATATATATTTTTTATCTGATTATTTTTCGTACATATATATTAATTCTTGGTTCTTTTTATAATTTAACTCTTTTATCATTTATTAATTTATATGCAATTCACATTTAAAAACCATTTGTTACATAAAATCATAATTTTTTACTTGCATTTTTTTAGAACTCTATAGAAATAAATGCAGTCATCTCTTTGAGACATTTATTTCTTTTAATCAAATTGAAAACACAGTTTTATTAATTTCGATTAGTTATAAACAGTAATACGATTTTTAATCAATCTGAATATATATATATATATATATATATATATATATATATATATATATATATTAACTTTCATATAATAAATTGTGATAGTACTGTACAGTATTATAATATTTGTATTCAACTGACTCGCTAGGTTACTACTACTACGAGCAAAACGTGCTTTGAATGTCAGAGTATTTAACTAGTTTTGTTTAAAATTAAAGTATATATTAACATTTTCTTAAACAATTTATGTACCTGAATCAAAGAGTAAAATATATTAGTTTAATAGTCGTCGAGTTATTGAACTTAAGCTACTTATTCCCACTGTTTTAATATTGGAATAAGAGAAAATTTCTTGAAATATAGTTTTGACACTGAGACTAAATTCACTTATACAGTGTATGACACGTCTCACATACTATAAAAGAGAATTTTTTTATGTATTATGCTCAGGGTATTATAGAATCGCCATCAATTAATACATACATCAATTAATGCATAGAATCGCCATCAATTAATGCATGCTGCATGCTTAATCATTTATTAAATTTTTAAATGAAAAAAAGTGTATGTTTATTCATTTGTGAAGTGAATTTAATCAAAATTCTAGATTAAATTCTACCATTTTTATAATTTTAAATTGAATAATAGGTATAATTTATATATTCAAGCCATTTAGGTGATATCCAGCATGCTATATCTATTTAATCAGAGTATCTTTATTTTTTTAACAGAAATATATAATCATACATTAAAAATAAAACTAGAAAATTAGAAAAAGGCTGGTTAAATAATTTTAATCTTTCATAGACACACTGGTACCTGGAATTATTTGAATTACTGGATTTTTAAATCTGATTTCTTTGATAAAAGTCTTTACCAATAAACGTAAGAAGGAAATTAGTAAAAAATAATATACTATTTGGACAGAAAAAAATGTACTTCTATTTTTTTATTAAGAATTAATTATGTAGATTTTAACGGTATTAAATATGAAAAATGAAAAGTTGTTATATCTTAAATTAATGTCTTTTAAAATCGACTATTAATGAAATAATTTCTGTTTGTATGTTTTTTAAAGTGTATACATTTTTCAGAATTTATTTCATTTTATGTATATATGTATATATATATATTTATATTTATGTATATGTATTTATGAAATCGTATTTAAATGTATGTACATAGAAATGAAATTGTATTAAAATTTCATTTCTGTTTGAACAAACCGCAGCACAGTCGTGACATATTTACAGTGACATCAGTTCGGCCGGTTTCAAGAAGTGTGGCAATGCATCACGGCCAATATGTCGCACTGACACCCGCTCGAAATGAAATAGTGCCCGAGACAAAGCTTACGAATACAGTTTATAAAGTTATATTTGCTCAAAGAAAATACATGTGTGTGTGTACGTGTGCGCGTGTGGCCTGTTGCAGCCACGGACGACTTTTTTTTTCAGACGGCACATTTTTTCTGAAAATTCTATTTCTCAACGTCTCGCGTTCCCCGTTTTTCCCTCGCGCTGGAAAATAACTTGCGCAACGTTCACAATTTCGAACGGCCGCATCTTTTAATCAACATCGTCGACGAATCGGGCAAGGGTTATAATTTATTCTCACGGAACGAACAAATTTAGTAATCAGGCAAATGTGTATGGTTGAAAAATGAGAAATATGTGTACTAAACTGAAGACATTTTGTAAATATAAGACTTTTACATGTCAACATTTTAAGTTTTTTTTACTAGACTATATTTTGATATTCTGGTAAAATATATTACAACGCTCACACAGACCTTTTTTTTATTACTAAAATTCATTTGTAAAATTTTATTTATTAAATGACTGATTCTATTATCATTCAACCAGGACCGGATTTACATTAGGTGCCGCCCTTAGTCCACCAATCAAATTCTCTCTCCCCAAATTTTGTCTAAATGAATTAAGAGAAATCCGTGACTGTTGATAATTTTGATAACATTTCAACAGAAAAAAAACTAATGATCACTAAATAATTTGTAAAATTTTCCATTCGTTTCATTTATTTAAAAAAATATAAATTGACATGTAGTATAAAAATTTATATATATAATTTTTCATTTCAAATTTGAGCTACGTGTAAATCGAAATTATAATTGAAAATAAAATTTCCAGCGTTTCAAAATTTGACGCCCTGAGGTGTACTCCACGTTGCTTCTCTCTAAATCCTACTCTGCATCCAACAATACTTACATTTTATCGAAATACAAGTAACACATACATCTTAAAATATACAACTAAACTAATCTTTCTCAAATAGTTTTCGTTTCACTCCTCAAATCACAAAAAATGTTATGTTCGAAAATGATCAATAAATTATTATTTATTGTTGCTTATACACGTAGCGATGTCGTTTTCTGAGCACTAAAGTACAGAAAAATCACTCCTAGGTACAGCTTATTCAATAACTTGAAATTTTAAAAATTAAATGCTAAGTACATTAATGTTCAATGAATTTATTTTTGATATAAAACAAAGATAAATTTATATTTAACCTACTTTAGAGGATAATATGCTTGAAGGCTTGTAAAAAACTCTAGACATTATATTAAGATCATCTAAATACGCATAAGTATCAATTAGATATGATCAATAATTATTTATTGAACATTTTTGACCAGTTTTTTCATAGTTTTTGGAGTGAAAAATTGTTTTATTTATGAAAGCTACAGTTTTTCATTGTAAACTAATTTTATTTATATGAAAATGCAACACTCTAAATTTACTATTTCAGTATACTACAAAGATTAAAAAAAGTTTCCTAATTTATGTATAATTCCAAACAGGTGTACCTCAAACAGGTGTACTCCACTATTATAAATAAATTTCTTCGAAACGACCGGATTAGTTCATCTTTATCTCACGAATACAAAACATTCTACCCGATCTCAATCTATTATATTTATACATACACGTTTGTGGTGAGATAGTTGTTTGTAACCTCTAAATAGAGCAACGGTATGTGAAAAATGCATTGATACACAACTAGCACGAGGGACTGACTGTCACTGTATTTTTACATCGACCGTGTCCCGACAACCGATGTGCTAATGAGGGCTAAACGATCCTGTCAGATTATTATTCAGTCCATTTGTTTTACATCTTCAACATGAACACTCACGATGAAAGAAATACAACTAGTTCGTTCCAGATGTGTGAATTAATTGCCACTGTCACATATTTTAAAGTAATTGTTACACTTCTAAGACGTTGTCGAAACGATTTTCATTCACTGTTTAACAAGACATAAAATATTTATTTAAACGGTAATCGCTTTTTTATGTGTTTCGAATATATTTCTGTCGATTAGAATATGAAATTGGAATCTCATATATATATATATATATATATATATATATATATATATATATATATATATATGTGGATGTGTATTCTTCTGTATACGATCCTTAAATAAATATCAATTAGTGCCTTACCTCGCCACGAAGTGTAATAATTTAATAAAGTTACAGCGCACACAATTTCACGTTTATTACTGAACACTGGAGAATTTAAACATTACATGGCCTAGAAGGCAAGTACCTACTCGTTTCTAAAGTCGTATATTAATTGTATATATTATCTCTTGTGATAATATGATATAAACACTCGCATGTACATCTTACGTAGAATTAATGATAATATTTACTTTTTCTTCTATTGAAAAAAACAACATCTTAAATTTGGTTACTAAAGTTTCATCAATATACATACACACATTATATATATACATATATATATATATATATAATTCAGTTACTTCGACGTGCCCTAACTTCCAAATAACTGACTCAAAAAATTCAGTAACCATCGAAGTAATAAAAAGAAATCAGAAAAAGTCTTACTATGCTACTCATTTCATTTCTGAACAGTCGTTATTCTAACGAAACTGTCCTGAATTTCAGAACAATATTCCACTATTTCAAAAAAGATTTCTTAATGTTAAATTGCATCATTTTTGTAACTAAATTCGTTACTTTGGTGATACTGGACCAATTTTCAGGACATTATTCTTCTTTCTTCTTTCCTTGAACAAATAAAATAAACATTGTCGTTGTTAGATGGATTTTTTTTTTTGATATATGTCTAGATTTCGATTCTAAGAACTGTTAATTAATCAGTATTACCTTGATTACTCAAATCAATGAAACTAAAACTCTTTTTCAATTGAATCTGGTTAAATTTTCTGTTTTTTTTTTTTTTTTATAAGAAAGGTGTTTAAAAAATAGATTCATTACTTGTAAAATATTCTAAGATTTTTATCAAAAAAAATGATCAAAAACTTTACAGTTCAATAGAGATATGTTACAACCAGGAGAACGAACGTTATTTAAAAATGGATTTACTACCATAAATCATATTTAAAGAGAGAAATCAGTATTAAGATAGAATAATGATTATCAAATATTGATGTGATTAGAATAAATAGATTGTAGAGTGTGCTATTCTATTACAGCTTTATTAATTTATTTGTATTAAAAATATCGAAAAATCAAAGTACAGAAGACATAATGATTTTTAAGCCACATTTACAAAATTACAATGACATTACTGAAGACAGATAAATAAAATTAAAAATTAAAAAAGTATGACATGAGAATATCAATTTTTATAATTTCTTTTATTCGTGCGTACCTGGATTCGAAGTTACTTTTCTTGTCCTTGAGATCACTGTTTTTATTTTTCTTCCACTATCTGTTTCATGTTTAGATATCTTCACAGATGAATACTACCTGAAGTGTATTCACTTGAAGATGTTGGAAGACGAAACAGGTAGTGAAATAAATAAGAATGATGATCTCAAGGACAAGAAATAAAACATCAAATACAAATTCAGTGAGATTTTTTAATGTGATTTGAACATAAATATGCAATCAACAATTACTTTATAGAAATATCTTCTATGATATATATTCAAATAAAATTTATTGTTTTATGTTTCGAATGATTTATATTTTCATTAAAAAAATCTGACCAATTTACTTTTATTTTGTTGTTGAATTATAATTTAAATTCGAGAATATCTTTTTTTCAATTTAACTGGCATGGCATCTATTCAGCATCTTCATGTTTCAATTGCAATGTTCATTAAATAATATTTTAAAAAAATAGACACAAACACTGTACAACGACAGGATCAATGTTTACTTTTACATTTACTTAATACAAATTTTCATGCAGTATAAAATTATGAGAATGAGAATCATGACGCTGCTCTACGTTTACTCTCATACAAACACACACACACACACAGCCTGAACAAATTTCGTAAATTGTTATTTTGACAAGACAGATAAACTGATTAAACAAATGCATATGTGTATCCAACGTTGTATGTTTCTTCATAGTGCTTAGTAATGCTTGCACTATTGTCTTATATGGAATTATATACGACCCTAAGTAAATATGTTTCTTTCTCAATATTGAATTAAACAATTTACATTCTTATTTGAGAATGTTTTATTCGCATATATATATATATATATATATATATATATATATATATATATATATATATATATAAATTAATACACTTGTTTCAAATAGAATTATATGACTAAACAAGTACGTTCTTTCTCAATATTGAATTAAACAAAAAGATTAGGAATGTTTTTAAAAGTGTTTTGTCTTTCTTGATGTATATATATATATATATATATATATATATATATATATATCTTGTAACAATGCATTACAAATTCCCTGTAAAATAACCGATTGGTCGTTTTTTGTGTGTCGATTTAGCATACGAAAATTCTAGTTTAAAAATAAAAACCCATAAATCTCATACATAAATTGAACGGTTTTCTAGTTCGCCGTTAAGATTCTTATCATGAGCAAATCCCGACACTAACTAAACTATTTTACGAGAACACCACCTGGTTTTTTTTAAAAACATACACACGGACACATTATAGGCAATATGGATGCGTCTGATGTATGACTTCCTAAAATCGAAAAGGAAGGACGGCTTAAGGTGGGCTTAGCGAGACGTGCTCGTTCGGGCCTCACTCGTCTACCGTGAGGGTGTCATGTCTATATAGTATGCGTGCCGCGGGAACGGGCATGGTGTGTTTGTCGATGAGGGTAAATGTCAGGTGCATGTTGCATCTTCTGCCAGGGTTTATCCGAAAGAAAATGATTAGGAGAACGTGACGTTATTAGAATTTGTGTGACGTTTGTATTATTTTGAGTATTATATAGGCTATATATATATATATATATATATATATATATATATATATATATATAAATGAAACTGTGTGTAGTAAAGCACACTTGTATTATTTTTTTTCACAAATTTTTACGAGTAGGGTGGTCGCTGGATAACATTATTTTTTACAGATTTTTTTAGTTTGCATTTCTTGAATTTGCAAGTTGTAAACAATAAATCAAACTAATTGATCGTTTACTTTCAGAAAATAACATCCAATTTCTTAAATAATATTATATATATATATATATATATATATATATATATATATATATATATATATATATATATATATATGCATATATATATATATATATATGTATGTATGTATAGAGAGTGACAGAGAGAAAAAGAGACAGAGAAAGGATTAAAACGATTAGAAACTACAGGTAAAAAGTTTCACAAATTAAATTAACTTTTTTTACCACAGGTCCTAATTTTTTTTCTTATATGAGACCTTCTAATTTATCAATATTGTTATCAGTATGTTAATCTATAAAAATGGGTTATTGGTCCATCAAACATACAGATATTCAATGACTACCACCTGTGTTCATTTACAATTATTGAGATCAGAGTAAATAGTCTTGTTTTTGTGTTTAGAAAAATAATGCGATTTATTATAAATATAGAAATGACGTTCAGTACTGAAACTGAAATGTTTGTATGTTATTTCGAATAATATTATAACGATTTATAATAAAAATTTGCATTGATTTTGAAAAATAACTTTAACAACCAGACGTTAACCTTCTCTTAATTAATATATTTTTTTACTAATTTAAAACGATGTAAGTTTACTACAAACTCACTTACTACACTTCTCTCTTTTTATCTCTCTCTCTCTCTCTCTCTATATATATATATATATATATGTATATATATATATATATTTTTTTTTTTATAGATAAAAAATATCAATTTAAATAAAATGAAATTGAGACTTTCAGTTGCAGTTTCTAATCAATATCATCCTTTCTCTGTATATATATATATATATATACATATATATATATATATATATATATATATATATATATATATATATATATATATAGACAGAGAAAGAGATGATATTGATTAGAAACAGCAAATAAAAGTATCAATTTCATTTTATTCAAATTGATATTGTTTTACTAAATATACCAAGCCAGTTTCATGTTATAAAAGTCATTGTAAAGTATTAATCTTGTTAAATGACAATGATGCAAGTCCATTTCCCATCAAACATACATGTTTGTAATTAATACCATTCGGATTCATTTGAAATGCTTGAGATGAAAGTAAATAGTCTTGATTAAGTATTTAAATTTTTGTAAATTTTTGCGAGTTAATGTAAACATAAAAATATTTTTCAGAACTGAAATTTAAATACTTGTAAGTTGTTTTAAATAATTTCATTATTTGAATAAATGAAAATCATTTAAAACAATCTTCAAAAACGAAGTTAACAACGAGACTTTCATTATCAGTTGTTTGTCTCAGTTTACAGTATTTTGCTTTTACTACAAAGCTCAATTATCCCTGCTTATATATATATATATATATATATATATATATATATATATATATATAACATATATATATATATATAACATTGATATTAAATATCAAAAAACCTTAAAACTGTTTACAGTCTCGAAACCGTTCAATTCGCACGACTTCCTCCGTTTCTGCGTCCGATAATAAATCGATCAAACTGTACGTCGTATATTAAATATTGAAAAAAGTATGTTCGCGATAAAATTGATTCGAAAATCGTATCGACAACGTGTTATTTTCATGAAAGGAGAGCAATAACCATGAGAACAGACATGTGCAATTCGTACGGCAGTAGCCGACAACTCTTATAATGCGTTACAGATTAGCAAATTATTTCGCTTCGCTGATTTATATTACATCCCTTCGTTATAGAACACACTACATAATTTATGATAGTCAAGCAGACGTGTACATCTGATGTATATTATATCCGCGAAAATGTTATCGCGCCGGGAATATTGCTGCAAACGAGTGCACATAACCTACAACAGTATTTTTAGATTATTCGACACTTATCTTTATTTTAGTAGTCAACAATTTTCATACATACTTTGTATACATATGTGTATATATATATATATATATATATATATATATATATATATATATGAATAATGTTTAAATTTTGTTAGATAATAAAACTTTATTTAATTAATTTGACCTTTGATATGAACAATGTAATATGTAATTATGAGAGAACAGCAACCGATTCATGTAACATTTCAGAGCATATTTGTAATTTATAAAAAAATTCATACAGAAACACAAATCAAAATTTTACTGTAATACTATTCATTCATATTTTGAGCAAATATAAAACTATACACGTTTATTTCAACGTCCAGTGAGTAATTAAGTAGTAAAATAGAAATCGATTAAAACTAGAATCCAGTAAATTATAAATATCAGATTTTATATATCAGGCAATATTCATAATATAAAAATAATAACTGTTACTCATATTCACTCCTAGTGTGTTTTCCTCTACAAGTACATATTAAGTAAAATATAGAATTAAATAGTTGTATTTTTCACAAATCATTTTTTCTCTTACTCCTACAAAATATTTTTAAGACTGATGGAGATTTTTCGATACCTTAGTGTTCTAACAATGATATAATTATTATAAAAGGGCACACAATTAACAATAAAAAGTGATTAATAATTATTTATTGAAAAATTTTGACCAGAATTGTTATTACAGTTTGTGTGATAAGAAAAAAAATCATTTGTGAAAGTAAATTTAGTCACAATACCAGAAAATAACGATTTTGCTCTTTTTGATTAATTGAGTTTTACTAATTATCTAAAATCTATCTGAAGATGACACTCATACCGATATTACCGGTGGAAAAAAACTCAAGTGATACAGAAGAAAAAATATTTCTGCCTTTTAAAGTGATACACTTTTTTGAAATATAGATAAGTCTAACTAGAAATCAAATTCAAATTAATCTAAAAGCAAATGAATAACTTGGATGAACAATTTGACTGAATTCAAGTTAAAACTTTAAAAATATACTATTTTTTTAAAAAATTATAAAATAATATTTTCAAATTTATAATGAGTGTGGTTCAAATGAAAGAAGAACATATGATGAAGACCATTTTATTCAAAAGATATATTCAATAAATTCCATATCTTTTTTGAAAATTTGAATTAATTTTCAATTATTTTCCATTTCTTATTTTTCTTTATCTCTTTCGTATTTTATTTAAACAAAAATTAGAAAAAATAACGATTTGTCGTTAGGAAAGTAGTTGTTGTAGACGGTTTATCAACCTTGATTGAAGAAAAAATAATGGATTTTATCATCGTCAAAAAAATCATGGTTGAAAAATATGTAATCAATTCCAAAAAAAGATACTGAATTTATATTTTCCATATATCTTTTTTCTTTATTATTTTTCAATATATTCTTTTAAAATACAGTAAATTTTGTATGAAGAAAGATGTGTTTATATAAAAAAATGTTTTTAATCGATAATTCTATATTTGTTTTTTTAAAGAAAAAAAAACATTGTGTTATTTAAAAATCACTTCATCATAATGATTGATGAACCCATATGTAAAAGTTTCATTAACTGAACAATTATAAAACCCACTAACTGATTCCATCGATTATCGATATTATTTTCTAACACAAATGCACAAAATCGAAAAAGTAAACACTTAAACAGCAGTGTGCGGTTTTGTACACATGTAGTTGATTTTAAGATGCGATAAATTATGTTGATCTACGTCACGCACGGTGTCAAGTAATACGTGAAGTATATCGACAGGGCGATGAGCTTGTGTCAACCGTAAAGTAAACATGATCGACCCTCGATGACCGCTGTCCACCCCCTGTAGACATATCGTTTGATGTTTCACACATGTTACGTATATATAATTCACATGTGGTCAGTTCGTGTGATTTTGCCTAAGCTCGACGCGCACGTTTGGCGTTGCAATTAATTTACAACGTCCCTTATGTAAGATTTATGTACACTGGAATCAATGATCTGTTTCCTACGATGCATACATACATATACATATATATATATATATATATATATATATATATATATATATATATATATGTAATTTGTTGTAAACAGATTGAGAACAGCTTTGTTATACGGTATTTGACTCGGCATGAAAATATCAAGTTTCTATTCAATATTTCAGAGATTATATTGAATATAGATATTTTTTTTCAAATTTTCATTCATAAATATATATATAATTATTTATGTATATATATATATAATATATGTATATGCATAAATATAAATTTTAAATAATAATTCCTCCCTCGGAATAATAAATGCGAACGCTAATTAAATCTTCAGATAAAAGAGAATGAAACCGAAATGAATTCGAGAAAGTACTAGTAATAGACATACGACTTTATCCATGTGTAAACAACATTGAACTTAACCCTTTCTCTACTCAATCTTCATTAAATCTATTGACTGCAGTAATACAAGTCACATCTGTGCTGTCCGATGACAGATCGGTTGGTCAATCACAGCTGACCATAGATTTAAGCTACAGAGAAAAGTTATAAATGTTTTATTGTATGAAATAAATGTATATAATACATTGATAAATGCGAGCCAGTTATTCTTCTTGCCTATTTCATTTTCATATAGTAATATCGACACGATATATTATACAGTTTTAATTAAACAAGATAATCGCAAGATAATTGGTACAGTACAATTGATGATGTTTGTCGATGGTGTTGTAACGATGGACGGTGCCAATCGTTATATATTTATTTATATTAATTGGTAGATGGATGATTGATTGATAAGGTAATCTTAAGATAAATTGATGATTTGGTTTGATAGATATGAAATGAATCTAAAAAAAATGTATTTCGAAAATAAATATTTTATGTAAAAATAATTTTTTTCGCATAGAATAAAAATATTTTTGTTTATAAATTGTTTTTTAAAAATAAAATTTTTACAATTTGTAGTATATACAAAACAAGAAAAAATAAAATTGTACATATTGAAAATTAAATAGATTTATTTTACTTTATAACAATTATTTCGTCACTGCTTTTGAAAATCTTTGTTTGTCCTCAATGTTTATACATGCAAACTGAAATTTGGCATAGATTCTTATTTATATTTTTAATGCAAGTATACATAAACACACACACACACATTTATATATATATATATATATATATATATATATATATATGAGATGTAGATGAGATGTGTATTTTGTTAATTAAGAAATTCACTTTTTTGACTTTCAAAAAATCACAATATGTTTAAAAATAGTTTTTAACATATAAATTTCGAATGAAGTTTTTGCATATTTACTTCGGGTAGATCTAATATATTTATTAGAGGTTGTTTTCGTTTTTAATTTATATCTCAGACTCTTATTTATCAATTTTAATAATTTTACTAATGTCTTGAAATATTTTACTAATCCTATATTCTTTTCTGATTGATTTTTAAATATTAAATATCCAATAATTATAATAATACAATCATATTAAAATGAAATAAGTATATTATTATTCACACAAGTAGATAAAATAACCGTGTGATAATTTGAACGCTAGTTTTTTATAAAATAAGTAGCAGAGTGTAAATACTTCATGTATTGAATTTCAAATCCTTTATAAACTGAACGACCATATATTTTTTTAATGAACAGATTCATTTTTTTGACTTTCAAGAAAACAATAATATGTTTGGAACTAGTTTTTAACAATGCATCTAAATTTACAGGCTAAATAAATTCACACAATGTAATATTCCTCATCGGTTTTTTTTTAAAAGCTATGAAATATTTACAAAATAATAAAATAAGTTTTGTTTCATTAGGGAATTTCATGCAGTTATGTAAATATATTAGGAGGTAAAATAGTTTTTTCTTAGAAAAATTATAAGATATATATATATATATATATATATATATATATATATATAATAAAGTCACTGATAACAAGTAATTCACTTTTATATTCATTAATTATGAGAATATCTTCCAAAATCCTTGACACAGGTGAAAATATAATTCTTTTTTTTCTAAATAAAATATTTATTTATTTAATGTTATTAAAAAATATATAAGAAAACTTTATATATTTTTTACATGTTTGTCATATTTATTTACTTTGAATTTGTATTTATAATAAAATACATCAAAAAACTGATATAAGATTCCATTTCTTTGATTTTCTACCGTCGGAATATTTTATTTGAAATTTTATTGTTAAAAAAACAGTTTAAATCTGAAATATTGTATATATATAGTTTTAAACAGTTCATTAAGAAGATGAATGATTTATTAAACATTATTGACAAAATAATGTGCATATATATATATATATATATTATAAGTATATATATTTATAAATAAATAAATAAACAAAAATACACATGAATAAGTTTACGAGAAGAATTTGATTCTTGATTCGTTTCGAAAAAAATAATTAAAAATTAAATTAGTTTAATACCATTCCGTATTCATGTGTTTGTATTTATATATATATTTATATATATATATATATATATATATATATATATATATATATATATAAAGAGAAAGAAGCAGGAGATGCTTTTAGAAAACCTTTATTTTTTACCAAACTCGACTGTTCTAAATACTCTTTTCTAGACGAGTATTTTCCATACAACTTAATAATTAAACATTTGTCTTGATGCACGACACCAATAAACTTTATGTATATATATATATATATATATATATATATATATATATATATATATTTGTGTATGTATGAATGTTTCTCTGTATATGTATGTATACAATGGAACGTCGGTTGTAGAACCAACTTCTGTTTGAACGTATTTTCCCCTCGACAAAGCAAATTAGTAATTACCTCCGAGGGAATATAAAGTGACATTACAAAAGACATCGTTTGCCCCTTGACTGGCTCTCGCTGCTCACATATGGGCCCCATTTCTAGCCACAGCCCCATTAGGACGAGGGTGGATCTCTCTCTCGCGCGCGCAAATGTACACAACCCTTGCTTTATAGCGAAATAATACTTTGCCACACTACCCTATCCTGTAGTAACATAGAGAGACCAGCCCGACGAACCGACACTTAGCTTAAAACAATGTTGTCAATGGTAACGTACTTTATGTTTGTACTATTTCGAATGAAGTTTTTGTATATTTACTTCGGTTAGAACTAATATATTTATTAGAGATTTTCTTTTTTAATTTATATCTAAGACTCTTATATTTATCGGTTTTAACATCTTGTTAATGTCTCGAAATATTTTACTAATCCTGTATTCATTTCTGACTGATTTTTAAATATTAGAAACCCTATACTAATAATATAATCAAATTAAAATGAAATAAATATATTATTATTCACAAGAGTATATACACTGAACGTGTAATAATTTGAACGGTAATTTTTGTAAGTCAAATGATATATTCATAAATTGAAAATTTTATATAATGAATTTCAAAGCCTTAATAAACTGAATGACGATATATTTATAGGGAAAAATTCATTCCTCTACGAAAGAAACAAAAATCTAATTTGAATTCGAATAAATGTAAAAACGATTGAAATATAATCAACAAAAATTACATTTCGTCCTCACTATATTGTTATTATGCTATATTTTATCTTACATCTTAATTTAATATACAATTTACTAGATATTATTAAATCATACCTTTAACTAAAACTAGAATAAAACTATAACGCATAAATCATACTCTGTTTTCAAACTGTATCATAGTTTTATCATGTTTTAAAATTGCAAAAAGAAAAGATTCGAAATTAAATTAATTATTGATAAATATACAAAAGACAATTTCAAAGAATTCATATTTATCATACAGTTAAGATAAACGTCCATTCCTATTTACCTGATTATTTTTAAAGTACTGTTTTATATTTTTCATTTATCAAATAATTAACACATAACATTAGTACTAAATTCTTTACTACTATATTTGTGTACAATTTTCCAATTATTTATATTTATTGTTATGTATATACATTTTTATATCAGTTATTGCAAAAATATATCAACTTAAAGCTCAA
This sequence comes from Acanthacorydalis orientalis, assembly GCA_034766995.1. Taxonomy (NCBI): domain Eukaryota; kingdom Metazoa; phylum Arthropoda; class Insecta; order Megaloptera; family Corydalidae; genus Acanthacorydalis; species Acanthacorydalis orientalis. The sequence continues at coordinate 30,070,356 of CM068321.1, read as the reverse complement.
TAGAAATGCAAGATAGTCAGTTTTTCATAAAAACTGACATCATTTAAAGATTTGCGGTTTAATTTATATATATATATATATATATATAAGAATTTATTTATCATTAAATTAGAATAAATTAAGAAAAACATTTATCCAGTATAAAAATAAAAGATTATATTGAAATGAACCTTTAAAGTCATCACATAATACAAGTTTAAAATATTATATATATATATATATATATATATATATATATATATATGAAATGTTAATATTGAACATTTTTTTATATTCAGGTTATGCTAAATACTTCATTTCTTTTTAAAACATATTCTTGTTAGTAATAAGTTTTTTGCTGATTTTTTCTTATACGGTTTTCTCTTATTAAAATTTATTGAGAAAGGATTGATAATGTTTTACTCTCGACTGACTGTCTTATAGTGAAAAGAACATAAAAACTTACACATATATACCGACAGTGTTAACAACTTTACAACATATATCATCAGCTTTTATGGATCCACTGCCAGATGAAGGCATCCCCATTAACACTTCATTCATTTCTGTCAGCAGTCATTCTTCTCTAAGTTATTCCATGGCTTTATAGTTACAGCTTTACATACAAATTTATATATATATATATATATATATATATATATATATATATTTATATATATGTATATATATATATATATATGTATGTATTTATATCAATTTTATGTAAAAGCTAATTTGAATGTAATAATGCTATTAACAGACAATAAGTCGATTAGATCAATTGCTCCCGCATCATACATATTTTATTGACTCATCAAAACACACAAATGTAAATTTAACCTTCCTTTATGATCCACATATCCATATTTCATTCATTGCATTGCTCGACTTTCGTTATCCATGCGTACAATAGGGCACTCATGAGGTCCATACACATTCATAGTGTTAAATTAGCCGTGACTTTCGACACCGTAGTGTTTTGCACATTGCACAACAGTGACTGCACTGTTGTTGCGTTATATAAAAGCAACAGGATCTTTTTCAGATGAGGGTCACGAAAATAATGTTATTTTACACTTGTCAACAAATTCGTTGAAGAGTCTGAGAAAATAACACTTGTTCGACGGTTCGTACGTGACCCCTAAATTATAGACGTTCAGATGAGTGTGTGTGTTATGTTGAATCGTTTGAAATTTATGAAAATTGAGGTATCAGTTCCGAAATGTGATAAATTATATATTTTCTATAAACGTTCATTAATTTCGTTCTTAAAATATTACATTAATCTCTTCTTTATTCCTTCTTTTTATAGATAATATTTTTTTTAAAAAAAATCAATGTTAAATTTTTATAAAAGAGTTATGTTTTCAGTTTGTTATAGAAATTATTCAATTCTCATTTTTCTAACTATATTTAGTAATCTTTATATCTGAAGATCTATTGTACCCTATTAATCCGAATATAAAAAGAGTTTTTTCCCAAAGATTTTCATTAAAAAACAACGGTCGTCTTATATTTTGGCCTGGCACGCCACTGTAGAATATTTAGTCAACATACTATCAAGTTTTAAATATGTATATGTATAATTTTTATAAATATGACTCTACTAAAAAGTAGATCAACATGCTTTTATCGTTTTCTTTGGGAAAAACTGCATGGTGTCTTATAAAAGCGGTCATAAAAATGCTTTTTCTTGTTTTCTTTTGAAAAAAACCTGGGACTTCTCTTATATTCGAGCTAATACGGTATTTAATCTTGTTGATACATTTCTGTATATTGTTGTTTTTATCTGTTACGATCAGACTCGATGTTTCTGTCATTGAAAGCAAACTTTTTTTATATCGTGAGGTATTAATGCTTGTACATTTTTAACAATGATTAAAAAAAGTAAAATCCTTTTCCACAGTGAATAAAAAATTAAAAACTATTGATAATAAATGAACACATAATACAGAGTAAATACAATCTTTTTTTACAAAGTTCTACATAGATTATCGCAAATCCTCTATAGTTTACCTCACATAAGCCGTACAAACCGTATTCAGTGGCTTGAAATAGGTTAGAAAGCACCTAACTAGAAGATTTACACGAAATGTTTTTAGTTTTGAAATTTGTTTTCAAAACTTGGAGTTGAAAGTTGGAGTTAAATGCAGTACTGACACTGTGGCTTGATTCATTTTCACAAATGAATCCTTTTTCGACCCATGAACCACAAAATGTTTCTCTGATCAAAAATGTTCAATAAGAGGTTATTGCTCATTTTTGATATTTATTTATGTTGATTTCGATGACGTTACTACCATCCTCAGACTGTCAACGTATAGAAAAATGTAAAATTATTTGTGGTACGTGAGATAAAAAAATAATTGATTTGTGAAAATTAAATGTTAGTTTCGTTACTGACAATAAATTAGAAAATACTATCCAAAAATAATAGGGATATTAAAATTAATAGACAAAGAAAAAACAAGATTCCGGACAGAAAAACACAGTAAATATTTTAATACTTTATAAGATTTTAAATTTAAATAACGTTTCATAAAAATTTCAAGATATTCATTTTTTTATAGAAAAGAAATAAAAATATAGCATATTTTATACTACAAATAATTTAAATATCGAACTGTATTTTTAATTTTATGAACAAACAGTTAAATAAGATATTGACTTATTTATACCAATAAGGTGCTAAAAATTGATCTATACTTCTGTGTTATAGAACGGCTTATACATGTTAGTAAATAGCAGCTATTTTTCAAAAAAAAAAATAATTATAGAAGACACGTCTGTATGTATTTTTGACCCAGAGTGAATTACAAATTTTATTTTTATACTGTGGTTTTTTTTTGGTGAAATTTTATGTTATTTTTTATTTTTATACTCTATTTATACTATTAAAAAATTTATACTGACTTTATTACTTTCTCAATTAATTTGAAGTGAAATAAAGTGATGAGTAGTAAAAATATTTTACAAGAAATCATCTAGCAAGTTTTATATAAATATAAAACTTGCATAAAAAATACCCAGTGTGATTAAAATTATTTTAAATTTCCACATGTGTACTCCAGGGCTAGAAATATTTAGCTCATCCAATAATTAATTTTCAGAAAAAATTAAGTAAATAATTCTTCTGTGTGGAAATTTATTAAGTAAGGTTTTAATTGATTTGAGTTCGATTTATCAAGCTACACTTCAGGAGCTATTTGTCCAATTTTCTTAATATTTTTTTAAGAGGAGTGCATTATTTCGAACGTATCCCCAAATAAATGGTCTCAACTCACCACGTTTCAGTTTCTCTAACGGTTCGTGATGTAACGCCGGCGAATGTGGCACGACACCGTGCCCATGATGAGACTCATTACCATTACCACTGTGACCATGATGATGGTGTCCGAGTGCAGACGTGACCGATGCACCAGTCATAATACCTGTTATCGCCGAACTGACCGACACAGCGGCGACGGAATCATGTAGATGGTGATGATGGTGCATTCCGTGCGGATCTGTACCAGCGGCCGAGGACGTCGCTACACCCGACACCAGGTCTTGTAGACAAAGACCCGGGTCGGATAGCGCCTCCATGCGCTCCATTTTAAACGTTGGGTACGCCAGCTGGCCGGTGTTTAGTAACACTTTGATGAGAAGATACACTCGATCGAGATTATTTGACGGAATTTTAAACGTTTTTTTTTATGTTCCGACGAACATGCGCTGTCGCGGTTTACAATTTGACTATCAAATCAAATAATCACATAATTTATTTTATTTGGCTACGATTTGAAATTTAATACAGTGTTTTATGAATACAATTTACTTTTATTCTTTCAGGTAATTTATAACATTCAAAATATACACTTTATTAAATGATACGAATCCGCGTTACACTGAACTACAACATAAACGTAGATATATCACAAATTTGAACATTGTTTCCAATGAAGAGTATTTATTTATTATCATTTAAGCACGGCGGAGTTTTAACTATGGATTATATTAGTGTATTTAGCGAAAGTACACATTGAATTTATGAAAATGACGCGCCGTGTCACACTAAATATATTTTATCAAGTTTTATTTTTAATATTAGTTTAAGAACTGTTATATCAGCGATAATTTTGAAAATTTCAGTAATATATTTATTTAATTATTGAACTTATTTGTACTATAAAATAACTTATCTGTTCCTTCTATGTCGAAGATGAACTCTGGATTTGAAGCTTCATCTGAAAAATAAAATACATTCTATAGAACAAATATTGTCGTCACACACATATTTGTTTATATATTATATGATTTTAAAACAACATTTTTTTATTTTAATCTACAATCAAGTGATGTCGATTTTATTTCATTTATGTAAATGAAATTTTCAGATTTTATTTCCGAGTAAATTTTTCTTAACTCAAAAATGAAATGGTTATTATAGATATTGCATTTTTATATTTACATTTTTTATTTCCAATTCCTATTAATTTAAATATTCGATTTCAATTATTCATCAGTATATTTATAAATACAACGACAGTGTAAATCTTGTAACCAACAACATTTTCAAAAATGAGATTTATAGCTTTTTCGTTTTATTCTCATGTATTAAAATTATTTTTATTTAATTTATTTACTTACATTATTATCAATAATAATTTCATTCACTTAATATAAATATTCTATTCTTTCTTTCATTCTATTAAACAAATACTGTCTGTGAATTACTCGACATCTCATTCCCTCCATCGGTACTTTTTATTCTGTCATTTCAGTTAAGTGTTTCTGATAAAAAATAATATATTGTCTTGTACAGTTCGTTTATAAAAAAATATTTTCTTATTTACAGACATAATTCAAAGAATTACACATTTACACATTTGAATTCGAAAAATATATGATATTTTTTATCTAAAAGATAAATTTATTATAAATATTCCAGTGAATTAACATTTTTTCTTATTCCTTACTTTATGTTGATTTAAAATATTCTTTACAGATACAGTTTTATTCTTGGTAGTTAAACAATTATCATTCAATACAAATAATTTTATGGAGTAATCCTATTCACTCACTAGAAAACTTTATCACTTAATTTTTAATAAATTAATATACTGAATGGAAAATATGAATCAAAATCACGTCCAATTCTTTAATGATTATTAGTTTACTTAAATCACAAAAATATCAGAAAATGAAAACAATAGTTTATATTTATTATAATCTAGGATATTCTACAAAAAAAATTACAAATATTTTTCAGCCAGCAATAACAATCACTTGATATTCCTCAAATAATTTTTATCATTCTGTCAAGAGTTCGGTGGAGAAAGAGTAAAATTTATTTTATATATTGAGATTAATTTATTACATACATTTTTGATAATATATCAATAATTTGTGAAATAATAATAAAAATGTGTCTATTTGAAATAAATCAGTCTGGTAGCAGGGATTCAGTTCGAAACGAAATAATCACCTGTCACATATTTCCCGAGTTAGCCTCTTGTTGAAGGCAGATACAACATACACACATACACACGCATATATATATATATTTATATAAATATATATATATATATATATATATAGAAAGAGAGAGAGAGAGACAGAAAGAGAGAAAGTAGAAAATAGGTACGAAAATTTAAAATTTTCAATGATTGAAAGTGAAATTTCAGTTTTTTTCAATACAGATCGTTTATTTAAATTAAAATTAAACAATTTGTACAAAACATTATTGTTGTAAAATATAAATTAACAATTTATCTATATGTGATTTTTTTAGTTTTCATTGAAATAATAAACGACCTATTTTTTCTAAAAAAAATTCTATCAAAAAATATAAAAATTAAATATAGTTTTGATAATATTAAAAAAATATACTCTTTATGTATATATATATATATATATATATATGGAAAAAGAGAAAGAGAGGGATATAAAAAAATGTTTCCTAGTATTTGATAAAAGTCATAAATATTACACAATAATTTTAAATCCATTTCTCATAATACAAAAAGCATATAAAATAAATATATTTCATAAATCTGTTTTATAATACTATAATAACAGTACGAGATTAAAATTAATGAAGTGCATAAATCTGAATGTAAACAATTATAGAAGATAATATGAAAGTCAGTGATTGTAAAAAAAAAGACTTTAATTCGTCGAGAGCGTTGCTGTATCAAGAATTAATTCGGTGTGATGACCTATCGTCGCGATCATTATCATAAATTATACAATAACAAATTTTGTCGACGTCGAAAAATAAATACTGAACTGTTTGTTTTATCCCGTACAACTTACAGCGAGAATCCCCGATTCGAGCGAACAAAACGTGTCCAACAATCAGTTAAATAATAGATAACCGCAATCACACATGTCAATCCTCGTGAAAACAACAAACGAACAAAATCGAAACATATTTATATCACAATAATTTACATTCGACATATTCAGTCACTAAAAGTCACATAAATAATCCGTCAATAAAAATCACTTGACACGACATTACTTCTACATAGTGGAGCGAACGTATACAAGCAAATCCCAGGTACCAAGTACGAAAAGTCACTTAAGTCTATGAAAAAAGGTGGCTGGCTTAAAAACGGCTTTGCGTCGGTTTAGTTAGGATAAAGTATCGGGTCCGGGCGTCGCGGCGGCGGGCGTCGTGTGCTGTAGCTCTGCGACCACTAAGCTTCGTTGCCGCCGGCGACTTCCCCCTGCGTTCACCGTCGGAGGGGAGATAACATTCGAGTATACACCTACTGGTGCTTTTGTTTATCCCTACCACTGGTGTATCTACGTTACAAATGATGATTTGATAATGAAATTTGATTTTTTACTCGATTTCATAAAATGCAGACGATATTTATTTAAATCAGGTCCGTAAGTGTGCGAGACGTTCGACACGTGCACATTTTCAAAAGACTTTAGATGATTTTTCAAGACTCTTTTCTATGCATGACCTTTTTGAAAATTCCAAACATTATTATTGACAACGTTGCTTATATCAGTAAAGTAATTTAAATATTCATAAATACAAACATTCATCACTACAACTAATTTGTAATCCTTTTTTTTAAAAAAAATATCAGTCATAAACCTTATTTTAACTATTTTTCTTTTTCAGCAAAAATTTTATTCCTGTATTCTCTTTAAAGAAATGTACTTAATAACTAGTGTCAACGTTTCTTTAACAAACATTTTAATCAATTTAGTTTCACGATCATTAAATCTCAGTCCTGACAGGATACTTTCAAAAATTTGTAAGAGTTGAAACTGTTTGTAATATCAGCCAACTGTAACAGCAATCCGTAAAAACATAAAAAGAAAATTTGTTGCACGATAATCATATGTGAAAAAAATATTAAATATATCTATTTTTTAATAATAATATTTATTTTTCTGCTGATCTTCGTCCATTTGAACCACTTGCGTTTTTATTCACCACCACTGGATTCAGTGGCTAGTAGTGGAGAAAAAAAACTCAAATGATCCAAAAGAAGAGTACTCAATCAAAACATATATTTTTAATAAAGATATAAGACTCGATTAAGCTGAATCAGACTTGTGATAAGGATTTTAGAGAATAAGACTCTCATCTGTCATAATTCCATGCTTCAGTCTCTTGCAGAAAGGTAATGAAAGATGGAAACTGTTTCAGACAATTCATTCTAATCTTTTTTACTCCTCTGTGACAAAGAAAATAATTTCTCACTATAGATATCTTTTGTAATTGTAAAAAAAGAAATTATAAATAGTATTGAGGTACTATTAACAATATAATTAACTTTATTAATAAACAATACACTTAATATACCTATAACACTATTTAAATTTATCATTTTTCTTATATAAAAAGAGACAGTGTATACAGAACCAGATAAAAATCAGTATTTTTTTTAATACTGTATCCCTAGTTTATGAATTGTCACAGTATTTCAACATAATTGTAATAAAATTCTATTATAAGTCGACAAGTAATAAATTGTCATTTTCTGTCAGTATTAATAATTTATGATGGATATTACACTTATTTCTCATATTTTTTGCAAGAAGTTTCGTAAAAGATCCTAAATGAACGAGACAGTATAAATAAAAATTTAAAAAATCGACACGAAGATTCTTCTGACTCTATTCCAGTCAAATCGACTTTCGATTAGTCACGATTTTTTTTATTTCCTTTCCACTTAGTCATCCACACATTCTAACCATCTGATTTTTTAAGTTATTTGGTACGGAAGCAATTAAACTCTTTATTAAAATATAATATAAACTTTCGAAATGGGAAACGAAACAATTAAAAACATACTTGTGCAACATATGAATTGAAAATGTAGAATAATCCATCGTACGAGCAATAAAATCGTCTTTACTGGATCATAATTAATGTCAATCTTGTAAAATGATGGTTCCAGTGAAATTGTTCACATTCGTCGTGGATTACGATCTAATCGCGCCAGTGATGTCATATTTTTATAATAAAAATATAATAAAATCGTTCTCAATTTACAGTTTGTCTCGAGTACGGTTTTTAAATCATTAAAGTGCCAAAAAAAACTGGACAGTTTTTGATTTATTCTCAATTTGAACATAATTTTTAATCTAAGGAAATAATTTATTTCATTGTTAATCTAATATAAGTAATCTTTTATTTTATAAAGTATCATATTTTATAAGCCTGGTGAAATTATTTTTTTTACTCTCATTAAATTCTATTTATTGCACATAAAATGGGTCAGAAAAAATATGTTGCAAAAAATAGGCAAATAAATGCATGATGTGTAATAGATGGTACTTAATATTTTTTAATATTTATATTTTTTGTTATATATATATATATATATATATATACATATGTATGTATGTATGTGTGTATGTATGTATTTAGAGAGACGACCAGATATATAATTAAGAAAGAGAGAATATTATTTGTGAAATATTTTTTGTACCATAACAAATTTATATTCTTATAATATGGTTGTATTAATTGTTTAAATATTTCTTAAATTCAGTTCAAAGTAAAATAAGTAAAAAATATACATATTTTTAGAGATTTTCATTAAGAGAATTTAGAAAGAGAGAGAATTTAGAAGCGATTTTAATATTAAAATTAAGAAAAAATAATTTGTAACAGTTGAAAGAAAATTGAAAAAAATGCTGATTATTGTAATATATTTGTATGAATTTTTCAAATATTTCCTACATTTAAATCAAAATAAAATAAAAAAATGTTTAAAACATATATTTTACTTAGAGATTTTGTATTGGGAATTAAGAGGAAATAATAATCAGTCATATAGGGAAGAAAAGTAGAAAAATTAAGTCGAATACTAACTTTTTTTTTAAAAAAAAAACAATTCAAAGAATGTGAATATATATATATATATATATATATATATATATATATATATGGATTTGAAGGTCATAAACCGTAATTATTTTTCTATCAACCTAAAATTGATAAACATTCTTAGTCAGAAGAATTTAGTATGATTTGAAGAAAAGTGAAATAGTTTATTTATGAAACTGAATTTAGTTACAGTTTCAAAAATGATATTTTAAATGATTTAATTTTGAGATTATAAGTAATACTTATTATTTTTTATACAATATTCTTTTCTTTTTAAATATTTGTATTTGTTCTCAATAGTAACCAAAAATAAATAGTAAAAGGATAAAAATTCTAAAATATTTCAAGACATGTTGAATATAAAGGCCTCTAGATTTTTTTTGTGCATTTATTAGGTTGGTAGAAAAGCAATTTCGGTTTATGATCTTCAAATTCATACAGATTTTTCTGTTTTTTGATTGTCTTAGCTGTTTTAAGTAGTCCAGAACTGTTGTATGACTAACGCCTAACTTTTGTGCAAGCTATCGAATTTTCGTGTGGGATTCTGATTCAACTAACGCATTCAATTGCTTGTTATGAACTGAATAAAGACGTCTGAGACCTTCTTCATCTTCAAGTCTCTCGTTCCCAGCATGAAATTTTTGGAACCACCATTGTACCGCACATTCTTTAACAGTACCCATACAAAAGCATACGAGCAGTTTCTGCTGCTTTACTACTTGTTTTGAATACATTAAAAATTACTCTTAGCCGCTTCTTTTTCATCTTTAATTCAATAGCTCAATTGAAGCATAATTAATAATAAAACCAAAATCGATGTTATCAAAATACAGACCGAAAAATGCATTTTAAAATGATATTAACATGAAGATGACGAAATGACACTTTCATTGAAAAAATATGGTTAGAATTCAGGAAACAAAAACTGCAATTATTTTCCTACCAGCCTAATATTTAAAATTAATGATAGGAGAAACACTTGTTCAAATTTCTTTCCATATGTTTGTAAAATGTTAATAGTTGTATATTCTTTTTATGAATATATATATATATACATGTTTGTTTGTGTAAGAGATCTTCCCTTTCTTAAAAAAAATCTGCAATAAATATATGCAATAAAAATACACACAGGTAAATCTATCGGTACGTCTATCTTTTATTCACTTTATTGCAGGTTATGTAGGGGATGAGACGAGTGGCCGAGGAAAGCCTCTACATCATTGTAAAGCCATCGGCCGGATCTGCGAGTTTTATCCGGCCAGATCAATTGGTAGGCCACTACTTAGTGCCCGTGGCTGTGGTGTGCAGTTGAACCTTGCACGCGTTCGCTTGCTCGGATTTCGTTAACTGTTCCGCGCAATCTTTGCAAATCCGACCGGGCTTTTACCCGTACTGTAACGATACTCGCCTTTACTTTTTATTACTTCCGTGATAATTAAATCGGTCTTTTTTCCTCCGTACGTGAATATTAACACAAAATACTTTTTTTAAGTGGTTGTTCCGTTCCCCGTCTATTCAATTTAGCTTATTTAAGATTTTATTTATTGCGAACGGCTCGAATGTGTTTAGATTGAATGCTGTACGGTGTTTTTTTTTAAGAAAAAAATAAATATCAAAAATTATAAAAGAACTCTTATGTAGAGATAACATCGTTATCTCTCTCAACGTAATTTATATTTGTAATCTCATACAAATCGCTTTTATATCTTTTTTCTATTAGAATTCTCTTTCCTAAATTTTCTCATCTTAATTAAACATGTTTACGTGTAAAAATTCAACATTTGATTGAATTTCATAGTAAGATTATATTCAAATTTAACACATATATAAAAAAGTCAACACTTTTTGAAAAATTTTCTTTCATATCAATAATCGTTTTTTTCACAAACTATTTCTTATTTAATTGCATAAGTAATTCAATTAGCTTACTAATAGTATATTAATTAATTATATTAATACACGATTAAAATATTATTAGTAATATATATATATATATATATATATATATATATATATATAAATTTAATAATATATTGTAATAATATTGATTTACAAGATTATTTATATAATATTCTCAGTATCATTTGAATATTAGTATCAAACTGTATCAATATTATCAACTCTCCAAATTGCATAAAATTAATTATATTTAGTCCAATGTAAATTAATTAAATGGACTAATTTGTAGCTCTGTCAGATTAAATTAAATATATTTTACGACGAAACTGTTTACTCAGAATTATTTTATCTGATGATTATTTTTATTTGCAAATATTTGAATTTATTTCTAATAAATTCAAATATTTACAAATTAACGATAAACTTAATAATAGTACAGTAATACTTATATATATATATATATATATATAATTTTAATTTAATAAAATAATGTTCCTGTTAGTTTATTCCTTCAGAATTTGATCATAATCTCATTAGGATTTTCAAAAAAATACTGAGTCCTCCTTAATAACTATTAATATATAAAACATTGTTTCACTAGTGAATTTTATTCTTTCATTTATCATAAATAAATTCTAATTCAAATTTTCAATTAATTATTGGCCATTTTAATGGTTATTTTGATGGCACATATTTTCAATAATATTTCAGTTCAAAATTTAATTTTCTTTAATTTCTCATCAATTTAATGATGCATCTATTATAAATTTATAAACAACAAATAGACAGACAATAAATAAAATTAAGAGAATAACTATTTAATGATTAAAAATTTTTTTTATTTGATATTTAGTTAATCCTTTATATTTTTATACAAGCTCTATGTTATTTAGGCCTCTGAAGGCTATAAATGTCTGAATTGAGAATAAGAATTTTCTTTATACGAAAATGTAAAAAATATTTAACTGATAGTTTAATATTAATCGAAAATAATTAATATATATATATATACATTTGGAAAACTGTAATTTTTATACATTTTACAGAAGAAAATATAACTATCTATTTTATTAATAAGTATAGTTATTTTAAAATACAGCTAATTTATTCATTTTGTTTTGATCTCATGTTTACTTATTCATCGTTATATACGAATTCTCTGTCACAAGCAAGTTTATTTCTTTCACAACTGGTTTCGACTTTCGTCACCTTCAGATAAACTTTGTACATAATAAAAAAGAGCTTTACAGAAAATGTATCTGTAGATGACGATAATTGAAACCAGGTGAAGCAAAAATCATCTCACACATGATCTACAAGATTCAAATATAACAATAAATATTATTAAATATGTCAATTTTTTAACACTATGACTAATTTCGCTTTCACAGATAAATTCTTCATTCCTTTACGAACAACAAACATTTTTCTAATCAGAAATGCTCAACAATCGAATATTGATCATTTTTAATTCATGCTCGTGCATATTTCGATAGTGATGCCATCGTTTTTAGAGCGCTAGAGACTTTTATTTGGTTTTGGAGGGAATAAACAATTCATTTTTGTTAAAAACGAACTTATTTGGGAGGGTTGTTCAATTATTAAGTACAGTTCGTGTTTCATTTAAATAATTTATATACTATTTATATCACATGTCAGATAGTATTCATTGGTTTATCTCTGATAATTCAATCCTTACTTTTTAATCTCTTACTCCGTCACTCTTTATCTTTATATATATATATATGTATATACCAAGAAATGATAATAAATCAGTATTAATATTTTATACATATTTCAATACTGGACTAAATTGCAACGTTAGTCAGTACACGTGTTTACAAACATTTATTTCTAACGAATAGTTACACATTTTCAACAAACTACAACTTGGAAACATTCATGACGTTTTAATAGCGTACATTATATAATTTTTTTTATAGAAAATCAACAAAAACGATTCAACACTCCTGTACACGTGCATACGAATCGACCTGATACGATATCTTCTCTATTGATTTACAACCGACGAAAAAATATGTCGAATAATCACCGTATCTGAAATAAATGTTTCATACACACACAGATATATATATATATATATATATATATATATATGTATGTATGAACGTATGTATGTATGCATATGTATATGAATGTATATTATTAAAAAATATTATGTTAACTCGAATGACACTGTTAATTATTTTATTACGCCCCATAATATGGCGATTTTATCTCTCGTTAATGACATACGGATCATTTGATTAAAATTTTTATTACAATCATTCATATATTATGTCCTCATTGGCTCGTACGTTTTTATATAGAACAATAAAATTATTTCATTTATATTGTGTTGTAAAATATGACAATATTATATATATATATATATATATATATATATATATATATATATATATATATATTAATTATTTAATATCCATTTCTCAGTAATTGTTTTGATATAATTATTCAGTAAATCATTTGATATATTTTAATTGTATAATTTTCTTGTCAATAACTCTAAGTCTATTTTTACAATAAATCTCTTTTTTTTCTTCTGATATAAAATAATATATATATATATATATATATATATATATATATATATATATATATATATATATATTGGAATAAAAAATTTTGAATTTTGTTTGAAAAAACAATTATTGGATCCTATTTTTAATCACGGTTTAATAATAATTAACCTATTTTTATAATTGAACCGGTTTAATGATGATCTACTGTATTAAAATATATATATTTTTTAATATTTTATGCAAATACTAGATCCGTCGCTTGTCAATTGAAACGTTTTATAATCGTTTATTAATCAATTATTTAGTCTTTATTTAAAAGCATTTATTATTTCATGTGGATAAGTATTTTATAAAATAATACTTGTTGTAAATCCTGTAAAAAAAGGTAAATGTATTCAATATTAGAAGTTTTCAACTTGTTTAGCACTTGAATGGATTTTATGATAACTTTTGGATACATTTGTTAACAAATATGCTTATTAAAAGATTTAATAAATTAATAATCATGCAAAGTCAGTGCATGTAGTCTATAATTAGAATATCTATTATGAATGTACACGAATATACTTACATACAGAACTAGAATTAATAATACAGACATGCAATACAACACGTACAATAATTAATCCATTAGTAGTACAATACTACTTAGGTGCATTTAGTAAATTTGTGTTTAGTTGTTTTGATTTCAGTTAGTTTGTTTGTATAGTTTCATTAGTATTAATTTATTATTCGATTGAAATGATTTTTAAATTATCAAAAATTTGTTGAAATATTTAATGATAGTTCAAACAAAAATTTGTGAAATTGACACCAGAACTGAAATTAAAATCTTTCTGAAATGATTAATATAATTCTTTATTTGATTTAATATATATATATATATATATATATATATATATATATATATATATATAAAGAGAGATAGAATTGTATTTTACAATAATCTATCTAAAAAAAATTAAAACAGTGGGTGTTTAAAAAACTTATTACAGTTATTCAGGAAAAATTCAACAGAACTTATTTTTAAATATATTAAAAAGGTTTTTATTTGATATTTATTTAATCATTTATATTTCTATACAAACTCTATGTTATTTAGGCCTCTGAAAGCTATAAATGTCTAAATTGAGAATAAGAATTTCCTTTATACGAAAATGTAAAAAATATTTAACTGATAGTTTAATATTTGTTAATCGAAAATAATTAATATATATATATATATATATACACATTTGGAAAACTTTAATTTTTATACATTTTACAGAAGAAAATATAATTAGCTATTTTATTAATAAGTATATTTATTTTAACATACAGCTAATTTATTCATTTTATGAATAGTATATGGGTTAAAAATTATTTTGATTCAAAAAAATAGAAAATACATAGATTTGTGTATGGAATAGAAAATTTATAAAATCCAAATAAAAAATATATATAAATATATTATTTACAAAAGTCATTCATGAAATGTGTATTATTAACAAATCTTTTTTTAGAAAACTTGAAATAAATTGAATTTAATTTATTGAAATATTTAAATATTGAAAATATTTAATATTCAATTTAAAAGATAGAAATGCCTTTTAATTATTCGTATGATTCTATTTCAAAATGTATTTAATTTGAAAATATTTCAAATAAGTTCTGATTAATAAACATTTTTTAAACATTATTATTTTTTAGTTTATTTTATTTATTATTAAAGTATGTATAAAAATTCTATCAGATAAGGGTATAGTTTTTTTTATAAATTCAATAGAATTCTAAAAATATATAATATTTTTTTATAGAAAGTAATTATTCAATATTCATATAATTATATTTCAATGACTATTTAATTTTAAGATATTTATGTAGATAATGAATATTTTTAAAAACATCACAAAACTTTTAATTTACTATTGTGTTCTACTTAAATTATATTCGGTTTCAATTTGAGCAAGTTACTGAAATAAATTAATTTTTAATAATTGTATGTGATTGTAAATTATATTTTTTTATTTAAATATGGAAAAGATATTATATATATATATATATATATATATATATATATATATATATATATTGACCAATAAATATTTAATTATTCGCTTTATTACATTTGAGTATGTATTTAATTTTAAAATATTAATATCGGTTATATAAAAGTAAAGAAAAAATAAATTCATTTTTTAGTAATTTGCTGTTGTTTAGTCGTAAATAAATATAAATTCGAATCGAATTATAAATATTTATCCACATATTTATAAAACAAATAAAGAAATATTTGTTTATTTATGTGAAATTATTTTTAATGTAGTCGAATTTTAATACATGTACTGATTATATGAAATTTGATCAGGGTTTAAAAACTTATAATTCCGTTTCTTCAGTCATGTTGTAAATATCAAAACTTTTAACATGTTTATACACTATTATTTGTAATCATTAAACAAGTTGGAATGTTTTTTTAAACACAATTTTAATATATATATATATATATAGCTCCGAATAATAACATTTTAAATTAGATGTATTAATTAGTAATGATTAATACAATGATTAGAGTTAAGGACAATATCATTATTTCTTTTTGGAACAAAAATAATAAATTAATTGTTTTCACTTCAGAACTTATTTGAATAACTATACAACTTGCCTATACAATAAAATTTCCAATATGACAACAAATAAATATTATTAATATGATTCTTTATAAATATTTTTAAATAAAAAAATAAAACAGGAACAAGTACCTTTCATCATATTACATAAAAGTAAAATCAATTATTTCCATCAAAACTTCAACGCTCGTCAACTATAAAATCTCTTTCTTTAAATACAGAAATATTTAACGAGCTTTTAATTATACTTGGATTTCACACAATTCACTACTTAATAAATGTAATGCCCGTTTGTAATTATTGACATGCTGTTTTGAATCAAAGAACAGCGTTAAAAATGTTCTAAACATTTTTCTATTTTTCTCAACAAATGGTCGTGCTTATAAAATAGAGTTAGTATGCCATTAAAAATCGTTCCTAGTGTATAAAATTAGAATCAAAATGAACAACAGGAATTTTAACTCCATTTTTAAAGACTTCATATGTGTTGTTGAGAGATTAGTTTTATTTCATGCTTATGGTTTATTTAAAATGTTAAAACCACTTAACGTTTTGTTTCATATAGAGTCTTTCAATGTGGTTTTGTATACATATATATATATATATATATATATATTTATATATATATATATATTCTTATATCAGTCTTTAATATATTTTATTGATCATTCTTATTTATTTAGCATTTTATAATAGATTAAAAATACATACAGACATAAATATTAATGAAATTTTAAGCTATCTAGGTTCATTTGTAAAATAAAAATTATATTTAAATAACATCTATATTAATTTCAAAATATAATCATATTTTAGTTAGAAAAAAATATGATAACTGAGTAAATCAGTTGTAAAATTGCAATCGACGGTGTGTATTAAGAAGTATTTGTATATTTATGCCTGTATCATCTTACAAATCAAAATTGTGGCAGTGTTAAATAGAAATATAAAATGAAAATAAGAAATAATATTTTCAAAGGGACTATGCAGTAGTTTTTTTTTTAAAATATGTATTATATATATATATATATATATATATATATATATATATATATATATATATATATATATATATATATATATATATATTATGATAAATATATAAAGCAATAAAACATATAAAACATTTCTAAGCAAAACTGAAATTTAAAAAAACTAAAAAAATGTTTTCTAAGGAATTTACTATTCCTTTTGTTCCTGATTCAAATGTGTATAACATTGCTCAACACATTCTTATCCAATTATATCTGTTATTATTCTAAATTCATAGTATTTTCAGATATAAATATGCTTATATAAAAACATATTTTTAAAAGACTGTTTAGAAAAATTGAAAGATCAACTTGCAAATATTTTTTTCCTTGATTATAATGTGATTGGTGTTCTTTAAATAATATATTAATAATATTCTTCATAGGAATCTCCTCTTAATTGTTAATTTTTTATATATTTTTATTAATAATTTTTAGTGATTGAATTAAAATATTTTTTTATTTTTTCTGTAACTATAATCTTCAGAAATGAATGTATGAAGTGATTTTTTCTTTCGACTCTTTTACAGAAGAATTGATATTTTTTTGAAATGTATTCAAACAGATGTTATGTATATATATATATATATATATACATATATACAAACATGCTTTTCTTAAATGACTGTTGTCACCAAATGAAATAAATGTTTTTTTTTAAATAAAAAAATACGAATACAACAGTAAATTCTTCTCATAATAAAATATTTCTAAATAAATCGAATTTTTTTTCAAAAAAATAAATATATTCTTGCTGGTAATTAAATTTTATTATTTTTTAAAAACATTTCTGATTTATTTGAATTTAATAGTTTCAGACAGCTTGCTGTATTACAAATGACAGTCACACAATTACTTATATTAAACTATTTTACTATTTTAGTTACTTGGGCTTGTTTTAACACATACTATATACATTTATATACTATATACATATATACATGCTCTTTGAGCTTATAAATGACAATTTATTTTAATTTGATTCTTCATATCTTGTTCATTACATTTTGTATTTATTTTACAATTAATTGTTGTATTTCAAAAACACTCATAATTTATTTCTAAATATATTTAGAATGTATTAATTGTTTTTTTTGAATATCTATAGGTTTTACTTATTTCTCGTATGACGAAAAAGGTAATGCTTTTGATATATATATATATATATATATATATATATATATATATATATATATATATATATACTATATGTCTCTCTCACTATGTATATATTTGTATGACTGTATATATAGAAGCACATACATTTTTTTTCGGTTTTTATTGAACGTTTCTTATATTTTTTTTTATTAGAATACGGAATTATTTCAAAGATTAATAGTTTTTTTTTTTATAAATATTAGATCTAAAGAAATATGTGAGAAAATATATATTTTTTTCAATTTTAATTTTTCTTTTTTAGTTATTTCCTATTTTACTTTTATTCAATGAATATAATGAGTAAATCTCATATGGGGAATGAATATATATATATATATATATGTTTGTGTATGTATATTTTTTGCTATAGGCTTTTTTGCGTATACAATTTAAATTGTTATATATATATATAAATACTTGTAAGCAATATGTTTGAAACTCACCTTGTCAATTAAAAATATTTACCAGACATAAGAAACGTGTAAAATTATCACTCGGATGCCACACATAAAATGCAATCAACAAGTTCACCAAGAAAAAAGCGTGTCAATTAACTTCGAATCACGGCAAATCTGTCAATAAATTATCACAGCCCACACAAAATAATAAATCACGACTCACGACGCGTTAAACTCAAATCCATACACTGATTATCCATCATCCACGTGTTATTATAATGTCCGAGCAATGTAGTTGGTGCGATACGTAAACACAGTTTAGCTGACGGCGAGCAAAACTAATCCCACAAAAGTATTTAAAAGAATTATCTATGCTTAGCGGTAACACGTATAGAGTCACACGGCGGCATACGATCCTAGTAGTCAGCTGTAGGAAGGAGTCGTCTCCGTCGGTTGCAATAGTAGAGTACCAGCATCCCAAACCAGCAAAGCAGCAGCCGATGGGTTTAACGAGTTGATACCGTCAAAGCTTTTGGGGCTCGCGAACTAATCTGCACAGGACCGTCGTTACAGCCAGCCACCACTTAGTGCCGTCGGGGGCCGCGAACGAAAATCGGTCGTGCTGTGTCGCTGGTCTTTTTAGTAAGTCTCCCGAAGTCTATATATCATGTGCAGACGCCGTGGCTATCGTCGTTCACTGTTACACTCACGGACGCTCGACGGCGACGCTGGTGCGGTGCGAGCGGCACATTTTCCCCTCCCGGTGTTTAGACGTGTGTACGTTTTCATACCGAACACCTTTTCATTCGTGTTTAGATCAGTTCGGCTCCGTTCGGACGATTTCGGAACGGTCTCACTTCTCAGACAATATTCAATTTCTCTTCGACAAATTTTCAATAACATCATCATAAATAGAAATATATTAATTCAGAGCGATTGTGATTTTACACACAAACAAATATATATATATTTTTAATATATCACTATACATAAAAAAAAAACATAACTAAGTCTTCTATCATTAACTTAAACGATTGTTCGTAATCAATATACACTTTCAAGTAAATTTTCAACTACAAAAATGAAAAAAATAACAATAAACAGCTTAAAAAAGCACAGAAGGACAAATTATACAGAGAAATGGCAATTAAAAATATGAAATAAATTAAAAACAATTAAATTTTCAGTCTTTAAGAGAAAATCGCCATTCTACATTAATTAACATAGGACATTTAATAAAAATACAAGCAATTTTATAAACTAATCAATTAATACAATTAACTTTCTCGTTCGCTTGAAAATATTCTTTCGAGAATGACTTCCTTTTTACTCCACAACAAAAAAAATCTGATCAAAAATATTCAATAAATAATTTTTGATTGTTGTTTATTCTGTAGTGACTCCCTCATCCAAGGTACAGAAAAATATATTTATAAAGATGTTTCTGTACTTTATCGCTTTGACAATAATTGTATTGCCACTTAAATGTAAATCAGCAACAATCATAAGTGATTTATTTAACATTTTTGATTAAAAATATATTTTTGTGGTTTTTGGCGGAAAAAAATCATTGATGAAAGTGAATTTAGCCATTGTCAGAACTGTATTGTAAAAATTATTTTTATTGGATTGATTGAGTATTTCATTTTTTATTAACTTATCTTTTAATAGTAATATTAGTATTCCATCACATTAAGTTGCGTTTTTTTAATTAAACTATTAATTTATTAATCAATAAATCAGTTATAAGCAACGAAGCGAATGACTGAAAATTTATTAAGCACTGTAAATACACAGATTTTATATATTATAGATTAGAAGTTACTTTAAAAAAATATATTTAAAATAACAGAAAGGCAGAAAATGAAATCAATCTTAATTAATGACAGAAATATTTATTTCACTGAACAGTGAAGAACTGTATTTAGAACCCCTTTAATTAGATTTACATTAAAGATATGATATTTGTCGATTTTTTACTTTCAACTAAAATACAATTATTTATGAACGAAGGCAAAAATATTTTTTTTAATAATTTAATATTTTTTTTCTAACTGAAATGAACATTTTTGATTTTATTGATTTGTACGATTTTCTTAAAAAACATTTTTTTTAGAAAATTGCATCATATTTTGTAATAAATTTCCAAGTAACATTCATATATATATATATATATATATATATATATATAATTGATTTTTCAGTTTAAGAATTTTATAATTCTTTATGAATAGTTTAATCGATTGGAATTTCTTTTTAATCCTAAATACAATAAGAAAAGTATTTACATATTTTATAATTAGTAATGGTAATCGAAACGAAATTGTAGAAGTGAAATAAAATTAGCAAATAATATTACTTATTAATGGAGTAAGTAACTGTATTAAAAAGTAATAATTTCTAAATATTTTTTTATCCATCAATATTTTAGTCAATACTGATTTTTAATTTACATTTTTATTCACTTTTCTCGACTTGACTTTTTTGAATTTCACTTATTCTTGAAGGAAAAGGAAACGTTTCAAATCAATCAATATGTCAAACACCACAAGAATTATAAAAAATGTATTTTTCACTCCTCCACAAATCACAATATTTTTTTTTTAATTTATATGTGAGTGAAAAGCTCAGTTATGAAAATGAATTTAGTCACAATTACAATTGTAATCATAAATGTTTCTTTATCATTTTAATAAAGAAAATTTTGAGTGTTAATTTTTTCGTGGCAGTTAATTTAGCCACAGTGCTAAAATGTATTTAGAACAGAAAGATCTATAATTAAGTAATTATTAATTATTTTTTAATTTTATTTTCACTCTCAGAATCTCATAGAAATGATTTAAAGTTATGACAGTTTAATGAAAATTTTAAAATTAAGTAACATTTTAGCATATTTTAAGTAAAAAAATAGTTAGAATTATACATGTTTATATCTGTGATTCTGTCAGTACGTTGTCCTGCAGGTCTTCATCCTTTTGGATCAGTTAAGTCCCTGTTATCCTTTATTAGATTCTGTACGATTGTTATCTTTGAGTAGATGATGACAATAAGTGAAATGGCACTCGTGCTGAAACTAGTAGTTGAGAATAGGTACAGATGATCTAAAGGGACGAAAACCAAGAAGAAAATGTAACAAATTAGTGTCTGATTAAAGCTGTTTAATTGTTTATTTGATTTGAATTTGAACATTTTAAATATTTTCTATAAGTAATTCATTATTACAAATTTCATCATTAAATTATAAAAAAAACGATACTCTATAAACAAGTTTATGTTCCGGTTATACAGAAATTATATTTTTTAGAACGCTCCAAGATATATTTTACTGTGACGGTGTTATTGCACCTGTGTTCGTATCCTAGTTAAATAAATCGTACGAATAAGAAAATAATAGAGAAAATGTAATGAAAGAAAAACAAACAGTTCATATATTTGTTCGGCGACAATAAATAGTATCTGCACTTAGTCGACAATAAATCCAGATATATAATACTTTAAAACGGAAATCCACTCTTACAGTGTTCCTCGTTTTCTGGAAATCTTATCGGGAGCAGATATATGGACGCTTTCAATTCGTGTGACTCGCGCGCGTGTGTGCGTGAACGTGGCCACGCCTGCGAACAAACACAGACGCGGGCATGCGTTATACAACCCTGTACATCTTTGTTTATAACATATGTTGTACGGACGGTCTCTGTTGCCGTGATTAGTGAATTTATTGATGTAGGCGGAGTCTGCAGTTAATGTTAACATGCAGTGAATAGAGTCAGTGAAGTGAAAAAAATCAACATGATTTTTGACGGCTGCTTTACAGGAATGCTTAATTTGAAGGACGTTTTGTCACTTAAGTGTGTGCTTGGTGATTTTATATATATATATGTATATATATACATATACATATATATATATACATATATATATATATATATATATATACGTATATATATATATATATTTTGAATTGATTCTTTGTTTATTGTAAACGTAGCAGCTTTTTTCAAGCTGCTGTCAGTCCAGTAAATAAGAGATTATAATGGTTCAGTGCCTTAAAAAAATAAATAAGTAATAATAATTCACAAATATATATATATATATATATATATATATATATATATATATATATATATATGTATAGAGAGAGAGAATGAGAAATGAGAGAGAGGGAGCACAAAATAATAAATTAAGAAATATTTTAATAATTGACTTATTTAATTTTATACACAAGATCAGTTTTTTTATTGAAAGAATGTATTCCACGATTAAAATCCAGCCATGCTCGATACCTCAACATATATATATATATATATATATATATATATATATATATATGTATATATAAAAGAAGTAATCATTTCGTTTCTTCTAAAAAAATAAATAAGATGAACAGAAATCATAGAATTTACAAAAATATACTTTTCTAAGCCAATTGATTACTTAAAAGATGGATATTTTATTGAGACAATTAGCATGAAAAAAAAAAGAAATGACGTCCTACATATGAATTCTTCGTATGTGCATTTCGATACAAATATCATTATCTTTAGTTCATCAAGGTAAGAAAATAGTGATTTTTCTGTACCTTGTAGCTCTGAGGATGATATCATAAACATCAAAATGCACATAAGCAATAATCAAAATGATCAATGATCAATTACTGAACGTTTCTGATCAGAAAAATGTTTTTGGTTTGTGGACAGAAAGGATAGTTCATTTTTGAAAGTGAATTTAGTCACAGTGGAGAAATTGTAAACGAATGAAATCTTATTTAAAAGAAAAGGCACGGGTTTAAATCGAAAAATCCACTTTGTACATAAGAAAAGTGTTTGATCGATGAGTTCAACTTGTCCTTGTTTATAAGAGTTAAATACGAGTACTGAATGATAAAATACTTCACTGATGTTTGATAATATAAAAAAGTATGGAAGATACGTGATAAAATTAACAAGAATAGATAAGATAATAATATATAAAAATAAACAAGAATAACAGACTTAATAACAAGTGTTATGTTTGTCTATTCGCTAAAACGTAATTTTTTTAATCTCTTACGCCTCCTCTTTTATAAAATGGTATCTTTATATATTTTTATACTAACTCTTATTAAAAGTTACAGACAATATGCTTTTTGGATGATTTCTTTTCAAAATACGAGGAATTGAAAAATTCATAATATTCTTCACTCCTTCAGAAAACCATAAACATTTTTTTCCAATCAAATATTTTCAATGATTGATTAATTATTGCACTTTAATTGTGACATGTGTGTATTTCGATAAAAATATATTATTTTCAAAGCATTGATGTGAAGAATAATCTTAAATAATCAAAATATGTTTCTATTGTTAATGAAAATGTTTCAACATTTTTTTGATATAAACTCTTTGAAATAAATTCATAAATTGGAATAGAAAAGTAATTATAAGTAATCTATATATTCCTAAAAATATTTATAATTGTTTATGACAATCTCTTATTGCTAAAGATTGAAAATAAGTCAACTGTAAATAAACTTGTGTCATACACAAAATAAAAATATTATTTCTTGATATTTTATAAGAATTTGATTTTTTTCTATTTTGATATTTTGTTAAGAATATAAAGATTATTTATGATTACTTCCTGGTCTACTCTTACTACTTTTGAATTTATTCCAATGAGTTTATATCAAAAAAATGTTGAAAAGTTTCGAAAAATTATTGTATGTTTAATAAAAAAAATATTTGTTTTTATGACAAGAAAAAAATGAAGACCCATTAAATAGAAAATCAAACTTCTTTTATAGATTAAACGATTTTGTAATTACAATTAATAACACAAACTTTATACCTTGTCTATTACTTAATGATTTATAAATCGGTGAGATACTTATAGTCAAATAGTTCAGAGATTAATTATTATCGTGCTATTAGTCAGTAATTAATGGTCTTGAAGGATACAACAAAATCAATTAAAGTTCATAGTTTTACAACTTTTCCATTCTAATATAAAGTGTGTACATCTTTTTGAAGCAATTCGAACACTTTTTACAAAATAGTTGATTATAGTTTTTGGTGAATGAAACAATCATTTATGATAGTGAATTTTCTCCAGTGACAAAAATTATAAATGTCTTAATATGAATTCAAATAGTAACTTAAAATCGTTTTTTATATTTTTTTTTTCAAAAAAAAAATCTATATAAAGTAGCTTTTAGATTTTCGAATTCGTACTTTTTTTAATGACATAAATTTATTTTATTAAATTTTAATAAAATATTATATAGATATTTATTAGGTTATTTATATATATATATATATATATATATATATCGTATATTATCTTTAATAAATTTAGATCTTTTGTATCTTTTAAATTCAGTTTCCTAATCTTAAAATGCATTTTGTAAAATATAAAATAACTTTTTAAACAAATAATTACAATTTATTTTATAAGTTATTCAAATATTGATTTTATATTGAATTTAATCGATCTTTATCTTTCATAATACTTGTACTTACTATTTTATTCATTTTTTAATTTATCAAAAAAATAGTTTGATTTTAATAAACGTTCGACAAAAAAATCTAAAAAGTTTATAATTATGAAATATATATTTTTCACATACAAAAAAGCTTCCCTTATGTAAATAATTGGAGATATTTCACGTTAGTTTTTATTATACAACTTTATTAATTTTTTTAAAAAAAGAAATCTCATATATTTAATTCTAGCTATAAATTTATCTTAATGTATCATTGAAGAATTTATTATACCTTCTGATTACTTGATCAAAATTATAGCCACATTTTTTTTAAAAAAATATCAAGAAATATTTTTTTATTTTGCCTGTAAACACGCATTTATTTACTGTACAATTCAATTGATTTATTTGCAATATTTAGCAATAACAGATTATCAAAATTAATTATAAACCTTTCTATATTAATAAATACTTACAGATATATATATATATATATATATATATATATATATATATATATATATATATATATTAGTCATTATCTTCACAATTTTATGATTTATTCTTTAATAAAAAGCTTGAAACGAAGGCCTTTTCTTGATTATTCCACTTAGAATCAATCAGTTTCGGCACACTTTCAACATGTTTCCTTATTTATTCATTCATCGATCTCTTCCTAGGATTTTTTTCATTAAGTCCCGTTCGATAATTCTTACTACTCATTTATTATCTTTAATTCTGAAATGTGTTCCATTCATTTACATTTCAAACTTTGTACTTTTCTGTTATATCATCAACTGTTTGTTTTTGTATTCATTTTACATTTCTTTCATCTCTTTTTCTTATTCTTAAGTCATATTTCCCGCTTGTAAAATTCATTGCAAATTGCTAAATTATTTTACATTCATGAACCTTGTTCAGTAATTAATTTTAATTTAATTGCATTTATTTTTTTTTCTGAACTCTTCTTAACACCTGACCAAACTACAATTATTAACTGTTTTATTAAATTTCAATAAATAACTGAATCATTATTTCAGGTGTATAAATTATTTTATACATTATTACATAAATAAAGAGGTAAAGAAAATAAAATTGGTCATTATTTTCAGCTATAATTAATATTTTTTTACATCTGTGATCCTGTTTTTGTATAATTTTAGAGATATTGGTCCTGGTGAATCATTTGAGTATCTACTATAACTAGTTTTCGACTCTTAAATCATTATCAGTTAACTTATTGGTAATATTTATCAATTAACTACCAGTAGATGGCCTACGAATAGAAATTAGTCCTGAAAGATAAAAGTACAAATGATTTGCTAGAATAAAGACCATATAGTATGCTCACTGTCTTCATAAATGAATTGTTCATTCATCTCATTTAAACAGAAAAAAATGTTTAGGTTTATGGATGAGTAACAGATTCATTTACGAAAGTGTACTTAATTACAGTGCTTGAAATTATTATGTAAATATAATAATGCAGATTGTGACAATTGCTGATTTTATATATACCTTCAAATTTTGTTTTTAATGAAAAAAAAATGTTTGGATAATATTATATGCAGAAAAGATAATTACTAATTTTAATTGTATTCATTTTATTTTCTTATGTTTTAAAATTATTATTTTTATGTCTCTACAAGAGTGTATATAAAAATATCATAAGTGCCCAATATCGTCTGATAATAGAGGTTAAATATATTTTTAAACATAGTTATTATATAAGCACATTTTCTTTTAAACTTGTACATAATCTGGCATACAGATACATCTTTGCTTACTAAATATTTAGTAACTGAAATGAACTGTTGAATTATTTATTGAAAACTCTGGAGTTTGGTATAAATTTCATAGTTCAGGGATGAGGAATCTGTGACGTTTTGGGGCGTTCGATATGGCCTTTTCGTATATTCGGTCAATTATATACTTTCATTGTTTATAACTTGTACATTATCAAATAGCTTGTATTTTAATTAATTAAAATAAATAAAATCGTTATTTTTAAAGCAGGATGTTAAAAAAATAACCACTCGTCAATCTATCATTTGGCATGTCATCCCTTACTGTTGTGTTATGATTATAATTTACTATACATAAACTATAAGAACTTATGAGGAATCCGTGAAGTAACATGCGGCGTTCAAATGCTCAAATACTTTCCCTCCTTGGTCTAGACGTTTATTAACGGCTACCGCTACGAAAGGGTTAATCTCAAAAATATTATAAATTAATCTTTGAAAAAAAAACAAACACTATCGAATATTTTTTTTCAAATCCCATTTGACAGACTTTTCAAATGTGGTATTCGTCAACGGTTTGATATTTAAAGAAAAACACTCTGTAAGATGTCAATTAATCCACAGACCGTATAACAAATCAGTATATAAGAGACAATGCGTCCGAGTAGTAAAAGCAGACAATACCGCTGTTTTGTATGTGGACAAAGAGTATCACTTCATTCATCATACATTTTGTATATAATAGCTAACGGAGTGAAGTACATAAACAACATACTTGAATCCTACTTACATATGTGCACGTAATATACATCATTGGAATCCCTATTCTCCAAGAATATATTACATACGCCGCGTCCATTAACCGACAGAGACAAATGCATACGGATCGTATGATTCGGAAACGGCATTGACTACAGATAATTAATGTTCAGAATACAGTGTACAGAATATGTATTGAGATACTGTACGGCGGTGGCCACGCCCCGCGGTTTCGTGATAGCCATTGAAACTGCACGGAGAAACTGTGACCAGCATGGCGCCTAGCGTCGGCGTCGACACCGACCGACGCTCGGTTCTGCCGTCGGTGGCTCTACCGTCGGGCGACGCGTCATTACGTGCGACTCACGGTTACCCCGTGCGAAAAATCTGTGTATTATCATTCAATTAAAGTGCATTTTTGTAT
This sequence comes from Acanthacorydalis orientalis, assembly GCA_034766995.1. Lineage (NCBI taxonomy): Eukaryota > Metazoa > Arthropoda > Insecta > Megaloptera > Corydalidae > Acanthacorydalis > Acanthacorydalis orientalis. The sequence goes on along the minus strand of CM068321.1, from coordinate 30,042,005 downwards.
TATAATATATCAATACAACGCGCCCTAACACCGTCAACAGTCTGTCTTATCAATTACGAACATAAAATAAATGTGGTGATGGAAATCGAGACTTGAACAGTGGTTTTCTTCTATAGACTTGCAATGGACATTTAATATTTTTATATACATTTTATATTTTGTTATGTTTACACTGTATAAACATCAAGTTTATGTGAATACATTAGTGTGTATATACATACATACATATATATATATATATATATATATATATATATATATATATATATATATATTATTGTAAGGAATAAAAAAAATTTCAAAATAATATATGAAATATTATGTCTTCTTCTTATTAATATTTAATAAATATTTTCAGTTTCAAATAAGTTTTAAATCATGTAAAATTCGCATAATTGCAAATAAATTATTGATATTTGAAGTGATCATTGTAAAAATATAGAACAGATACTCCTAGTGGAAAATATTATTGATAAATAAATATTTTATATATGTGATTTTGTCAAACATGTAAGACTGGACATATTAACGAAGTTTATATTAATTGTATATAAATTCGAATATTTTTTTAATATTTTAAAATGTCCCAATGTTGTTCTGTAGTAATATCTTTCAAGTAGTAGTAACATTCGGAATGTTTTCTTTTTTTTAAATTATGTTTATATTTAATGTGTTCATGTTTATTTAATTTCGTGTATCTTTCTAATTTTTCTTATATGCATTTCTGGATATAAAAAATTAATGTATTGTAAGAAACAAAATCAGACAGTATAATCAGTGATTGATTCTTTTTTTCTCTATTATAAAAAATTGGTAACAGTTGTAAAACATGTATGTATGTGATTTCATTAAAATATATAATAGCATTTAATAAATCAAGTGTTTCAATAATGTAAAATATATTTTAATATTTTTTATAGTAATGTATTTATAATGTTAGTAACATTTAAAATATTTTATTTTCTAATTCAATAATCGTATAAGTTTTATAATAATCGTTTTTTAGTTTATTCTACATTTCTATATTTTAATATATATATATATATATATATATATATATATATATATATATATATATATATATATATATATATACTATTTAATGTATTATGAATTCTCGTACAGTAATTCCTACAAAAAAGGATTAACCAGTAAGAGCTGGAAAAAATTATCGTGTAAATAAATAATATATTTTTTGTAGATTGTTATATACATTTTTTAATATTAATTTATGAATTTATATTAAAATATAATAATAATATTTAGGTTTCTTGATTATTTGAGAAATGTCTCAGGTTTCACAATTTCTTGTGTAAAAATTAATTTTAAGTTGAGAGATGCTTATAGTAAATATGCAAAAGAAAATAATTGTTGTATTTTTTACACACACACACACACACACATATATATATATATATATATATATATATATATATATATATAGATCGGTAGGAATATAATTACGGTTTTTTATATGAATTTGTACGACATTAACCGCAATGATTTTTCTACCGACTTAATAATATTTCCTATTTGTCTGTCTCTATTACTATTATTTTAATTAAATCTTTCTGTCTAATCAAGCATTAAATTATTCTATTTTATGTAGTGACGAATATATTTGAACTGTTTTTAAGTGTTTTTTTTTCATAATTATGTTAAATCTACTCTATATAATCCGATGATCATTTATTCTCTCAGAACACCTCACATGACAAGTTCCGAACATTGGGGATAACAATTCGTGCTGCTCGATTTTTTCTCTTTCTCGAATTGAGGTTTTCTCAAGCATAGAATCTCTTTCGTGACCCCTTGACGTAGCTACATCACACAATTTAGTCAGTCAGCCTCTGAGTATCCATGAAGACATCCTCTTATAGGGAATTTTAGATTTAACAGCAGACAGTTGTTTTATAACATAATTTATCAATCATAAAATTTTATATCGTCATATCAAATCATTTAATTTCTGCTCTTTATTACTAGTTTCGAAACGTATATAATCTTCAAGTAGATTGTAGACATAATATAGGTATATTATATCCGAAATCTATCTAAATATATCACACGTGCCGAAACTAGTAGTGCAAAACACAAACTTAAGTGAACGGAAAAGAAAAATATCCTCAGAATAACAAATCTAAATATATATTATTTGTGTTTTTTCTTTATAAAATAAAAGTAAATAAATCTGAAAATTATTTTAATCATATATATATATATTTATCTATAATATATATATATATATATATATATATATATATATATATATATATACATATGTTTGTACATGTCTATACGATGACAATCATTTATTCAAAAACCAAACTCTCAATGCAATCATTTCATAACTAATAGTCATTCGATTTAATACACCTTTAAGCCTTAAATCTTTTATGTTTTACGATACGTTGATACAGCAAGTGTATTCATAAATTGCGACCATTTGTTACGTACACGAAAATTATTTTCATATCAAATTAATCACTCACATTGACAGAATGGAAAAAAAGACGTGCCATACGGTCTACGTACAATACATGTAAGAATATTTAAAAAACGTTTAAAAATCAATCTATTATTTACATCGTACGATACAAGGGCTCAATTCTATTTATAGCAACGTGTGTGTGTGTGTATATATATGTGTGTATTCTTTGAACTCTAATCGTATCATTTTGTTATTGGAACGTTCAATATTTGTTTAATTTAAAAACGATATACTTTTTTCAAATTTCTTGACGTATATCTGATACTAATTGTTTTTAAGTGTCATATATATATATATATATATATATATATATATATATATATATATATATATATAGATAGATACATTTGTACTTCTTTTGTACAAATGTACAAAAATGTATCATTAAATATTTGATTATTTTCAAGATATATTTATCAAATCATAAATTTAATTAAAAACTGATAATCTTATCACATATATCACCAAATAAATTAACGAATAATATTGTTTCAATATTTTATATATTAAATCCTTCAAGTATATTAAAAACTGATATATTTTAATGAAAAAGGATATTATTATTTAATAGAAATTTTTTTTATACATAATTTGTTAGTTTTAATTTTTATTATGATCTAATTTCGAAATAAATTTCTTTTTAGGAATTGAATATATCATTCAAGATTTGCATAATATTTAAACAGACGTGTTTACTTAATAATACTTTGTATAGAATGTTTATTCGAATTATAGACTTTTAATTTATATTTTCTTTATTTAACTTAAATACTCTGAACTTGTAATGTCATCTATTTGTTTTTATTTTCGTTTAAAAATTTCATAGTGACTGATATGTCTAAGAATTGATCCAATATATTATTTATCTATATATTCATATTATTACATATTATATAAAGATTCAGATCAAAGCATAGTAGACATTTGTCATCCTGTAACGAATATTTTAACTCTTCATTGTATAATAAAAATAATTTTAATTAAATATCAATTTGATAAAATATTATTATCTATGAGTAGACAATAAATATTATTCTTTGACATATTAACATTCTGATATACATTTATATAATATAAATATTTACTTAAATATTATGTTCTTACTTCTATATCAATGAAATACTTTACTTTTTCAAAATGAATTTATGAGATTTAAGTATATGTTTATTACAAAATGACTGAGTTCAAGGATTATTACTAATATATATATATATATATATATATATATATATATATATATATATATATATATATATATATAAATATATATATATATATGTACATTAATCCATAGTATATCAAAAGATTGAAAATTCGTCAATACTCTTTAAAAAAATATTACTTTTTAAATCTTATTCTCAACAGATTAATAGATATCGAAATTACATTTTAACTCTTAGGTGGAAAGTTTATTATTCATCATTAATTTTTATTCATTGTTTTACTTATTCGATTATTTTATTTCTTTAATTAAAAGAATCAAATTTAGAAATAAAGTTGTTTATTCATAAAGAAAAAGTATTTGATTACAAAAATACGGTTTTAAAATATAACATTGCCTGTCAAAAATTATAATAAAATAATATTTACTGTGAGTAAATCATATTTGTTTCCTATTTCTATATTTTTTAAATTAAACTTTAAATTTTTTGAATTTTTATTAATTAAATATTGGCGTATATGATTAGATATTTATATATATATATATATATATATATATATATATATGAAGAAATCGAATTTTATTTTTATATTATATATTAGGATCAAGTCCCATACATTTACAATGCCCATGAGGCGTTCATTTTAATTAGTTTGTCTCCGCTTCGTTGCAGTTTATAGTGGCGCTACAGAGAACACGTTTAATCCCCGGTGTTAGACTAACATAGTAGCCCAGAATAATACCACACCGAACTATATCGAGATTAGTTTATAGTGGTACGTTATTTGAACGAAAACGGACAATGTAAATATTAAAATAAACATAAGTTATCATAAGTAAAATTCCAGAATTCAATTTCAAACGAACCGGATCCAAGGACACGTACGATGGAACATTTTAATTAAAATATTCAGTCCAGGGCTAGTGTACACGATTAATACACTTACTAAACTATTTTCACGAAATTAAAATTTTGTCAGTTTTTTTCCTATTTTATCATAAAAACTAGTACGTCGTTCTATAAAGAAAACATTAATATTTAAAGTCTTGTATATTGTTTTTTTTTAATATTAATTGATTATAATTTTTTTTCTTATTAATAATATAATCATATTTCTTTTTCATTTCTTAATATATATATTTAATCTACTCTATTACTGGAACATAAATTATTCCTATAAAAAATTTAACAAAAAAAAATTGCAATACAATTTATATCTATTTATTTGATTGATTTAGAAAAGAGTTTGATTACTAATTCGAATTTCTTGAATATTTGTACATATATATATATATATAGTTTAAATATAGGCACAGGTACATATCAAGCACATATCAAAACAATACATTCATGACCTTTATGTAACAACGTAATATATTTGTCTATAATTAACCTCTATTTAAACTTGTACGAGTGGAGTTGGAAAAATATAATTTCATATTTACATGTTTGTATTTCAGTTCTAAGATATGTGGACTCTTTTTACGTACGGCACTTATCTAAATTAGCTTGTAAAAAGGGAGACGACAATCTACCCAACAAACATACACACACACATACAATATATACACATTGTAAAGATAGCATATGTTGTTATTATTACAGTTCAGATAGCCAGGTTAGGCCTTTGTAAATAGTGTTAATAACACAGGTTACCTGCAGATTATTATGTATTGTCAAACATTTCGTTTGTTTGTGAACATAAATATTTCTACACGTAAAATTCCGACAATTTCTGTTTTTGATTGTGATATCCCTGTATAGATGTTTGAGAGATATGCGAGGAGTTGTTCAGATCTTCGACAGACCTGGAGAATATTCTATAAAATGTAATTTATTTGCCACATATTTTTTTACCACAGTGAATATATGTATAAATTATTTTTTAATAAATAATTTCTTCATTAATTTCACAAACCATATTCTCCTGATAATCAAAAATGATTAAATAAATGATTAATTCGAATTTCTAAGACGATTCCATGCTATTCAGAGTATTCACTTAAGTATTGAACTTTTATGATCAAAAAAATAAATTAAATGATTTGTGGAGAGTGTGAAAATTAATTTATGAAAGTGAATATTTTAAAATTTAGTCACAGTACCAAACACTATAACTTTATTAGTAATTTTTAAACTTACTATCACTGAAACTTAAATACAAAACATAGACACCATCAAGATACAGGAAAAATGATGTAATTTAAAAAGAAATATTGATATTTTCATCTAGTTTTATAAATATTTCTTTTTTTTCTACAAAAAGAAGATTAAAATTTAACAAATATTTACACTTTAAACGCAACAATCTTTTATCTTTATCAAAATATCAATTAATTAACAGAGAATCTCTTATAGTGTACTAGGTGTTAATTGATTTATAAAAGTTAATTTAATAGCAGGACAGGTGTTGAAAAATAGAAGTATTACTTTGTAACTAAAGTATAATAAAATAGTTAAGAAATAGTAGAATAATAAAATAATTAAGAGTTTTGACAATTTAATATAAATAATAATTAATACTTAATTTAAAAAAAAATTAGTTGAGCACTGTGCCAAAATTCACTTTTAGAAATAAATCAGGATATAATAACGTTTGTCTACCATCAAACTATTCAAAAAAAATTATTTTTCCTTAGAAAAATAGTTTAAATTTTTAAAAGTGTTAATAATTCTCAATTGTTGTGAGTAGTGTGGTTAGATTTAATTTACAAGGAAGTATCACTCTTTAAAAAGTTTTTTTATCACAATATGCAATACATTTTTATTAATTATGTTTAATATTGATTGTAACCCTTCAGATGGTAATTCCATCATTCTCATAATACTAAATCACTGAAAAATCTAATTTCTCAAAAATAATGTGATGGGATAAAGAAAAATCAGGTTGTCTCCGATGTCACTTTTCTGAAAACGATAGTATCGTCATCGAAATGTACATAAACTGTAATTAAAATGAATAATAATTAATTATACAGCAAAAATTTTTACAGTCCATGTAAAATGAAAATTAGATTTGTGAATGTTAAACTTTCATTGTTAAAGTATAAACAGTTCACGAAGAAATTTCTGTTATAATAAATCTATTAATAAGATTAAAATTGAACAATGATAATTCTTAAATAAATATATTGAATAAAAAGTAATCAAAACTCACTCATTTCTCAGTAAATCAGTAATAAATATACACGGATCAGATTCATAAAAAATACAGGCAATTAAAAATCGATTAACAGCATTTATATTCCTTTAAAAGAAACGAATAATAAAAAATATACAGAGATGATTAAAAATAAAACTAAAACACCATTGAAACGTGTCATTTCAGATTACACTATTTGTAATGTATTTTATTTTTCTATAGTGTGAGACAATCAGATTGTATGTAAAATAGAATCGTTCCTATTTTACATCCAACACGACCCATGTTTGTATAATTGAGTAGTGAGTGTTTTTTAGTCCTATATTTATTGTACGTGAATTTGTACTGTTTATTTTTGTCAACGCACAAACGTTAGTACTTATTTTATTAATTTGCATGTTTGAAATGTTAGTTTATTAAAAAAAAGAACCATTTGTGTCTGTGTTATCCATGTGTATTCATATTTTGTGTATTTAGAGAACGAATAAAAATATTTATTAATGTGTAAAGTAAATATTACAGAAATCTTTAAATTTTATATACATAGTAATGGCACTATTTTTAATAAAAAAAATATATCAATGATAAAATGAATTAGAATAATTTTATAATTAAAAATAATAAAATATAAAATAAAAAAGCTGCACTAGAAATACTGATCGAGAGATAAGTTTTGCTTCTTTTAATTTTTTGTCAATAGAAATCATTCAGTATTGAATGAGTCGCAGTTATTGATGAGTCTAGGATTATAAAAAAATATAATTAGTTAATGGTGGAAGAACATAATTTATCTAACAAGAAAATTCATCTACAAAATTATTTTTATTAGTAGCTATAAAAAAATATTAGTCAATAGCTTGACGATTATTAACAATTAATGATAAAGGTTTTTATGAAATAATAATTTTAAAAGATGTATTGTTTAAAATAATTAAATTTCAAAAAATTGTAAATCAACTTTGTGGCTAAGATTGAATCAATAGAGATATAAATATTAGATAAATTACAAATTCATTTATTGTTTTTAATGATTTATGTATCAAATCTTAAATTTAGTTGTTAGTGAATATTAAATATTTATTTATTTACATGTAACTATTTTCGGATATATTTTTATGTATTATAAAAATATTAATCTTAATATTTCTGCCAGGGTTAAGGTTAATTATACATTTTTAATAGATAGACATAAATATATTTTTAATAATGAATTTCTCAATTCTTTTCTAATCAAAAATAATCAATTGTCATTTTTAATTATTGATCATCCATATTTCTATAGCGATATCATCTTCTTCGTAGCACAAAGGTATAGAAAACATTTTTCAGACGAAACATAACTTTCATTGCTTCATATATTTAAATTTCAAATCACTTTGTTTCAAGAAACGACTATAGTAATTCGAAAGAAATATAATCAATCGACTGATTCATTTCCATGCTTGGAACACTATTGAAAATATAGTCAATAGCAAGGACATCGAAATAAAATATAAAAGAACGAACAGAAAAGAAAAAAACATTTCTATAGAGATTATTTTTTAATTATATTTCAAGTTGAATAATATGTCGATGTCGGTTCTATTGAAAAGTTAAAACAGCAAAACACTGTACGTGAGACAAGATGTTTTGATGAAATTAAAATTTTATTTGTAAAGTGCACGCGCACGTCACATCGTGTGAATTTTGTAGAGATGGCTCGTGTATAAATTGTGTACATGTTTATATAAGGGGTTGAATTTTTTTTTAAAAAAAAACCCTTTACGTTTTCAAGTTGGGATTTTTTTATGAGTTTGAATTTTGAAAAGGAAATATGTGGTAATGTTTATACACACACATGTATATATATATATATATATATATATATATATATATATATATATATATATATATATATAATTCTATCAAAATCCAATCTTTATTAATCCTATTTTTTCACGAAGACAATTCTTTTCTTAATAAAATACAACTTCCCTTAAAACTTATCTCAAAATCATTAGATATTCATTAGAATTCTTACAAATTAAGTTTTCGCTCTCTAAACCGCACACATTTTTTCTGAACAAAAATATTCAGTATTAACACTTGTAAATAAGGCATTTAATCTTATTTTTTGTAATTAAAATTCTCTTCTTAATAAAATAAAACTTACCTTAGAACTGGTATCAAAACCATTAGATGTTTATTACAATTTTCACAAATTAATTTTTTACTCCCGTTATAAACCACAAACATTTTTTCTGAACAAAAATATTCAGTATTAACACTTGTAAATAAGGTATTTGATCTTATTTTTTTATAATTAAAATTCTCTTCTTAATAAAATACAACTTACCTTAGAACTGGTCTCAAAATCATTAGATGTTTATTAGAATTTTCACAACTGAATTTCTCACTCTCGCTATAAATCACAAACATTTTTTCCGAACAAAAATATTCAGTATGAACACTTGTAGTAAAACATTTAATCATAACAGAAATATTTGTTCGAAACAGAGACACTTATATGATTCAAATAACAATTATAGTCAATTTTATTTCATTAAAGTATAATAGTATATGAATTTAAAAACAAACATCTAGTATTACCTGAATTAATTTATCCTGGATGTCTTCTTCCTATAGAATCAGCTGTAAGTATATTCTCCACGACCTGTTTCGGCTCGTGTGCCTTCTTCAGGTGGATTTTGAAAACTGAAGAATTAATTTCTTGAACATTTTCTATTTTTAATCAATGATATATTTATTTTTTTATATAAAATAGAAATTATATAGAAAAATTGAATTATCAAATAGAAAAATTGAATTCAAAAAATTGAATTTACCTCAGAATCAGTTCAACTTATTGAATATTGATTATTAAATGAATTTCATAAAGAAGATTCTAAATTTGAAATATGTTTGATAGTTTTAATATTTTGTTTATTAAAAAATCTCTAAATATTTTTTAATATGAACATTTTAATATGTTGAAACACTAATTTCATTTAACGTGGAAAACATCTAAATGCATTTTTTAAAATTAGTTTCATCTATTCAAGATTATTTAAATTATAACTACTAAGTAAATTCTATGATAGGAATTAAATAAAAATAATATTATATATATATATATATATATATATATATATATATATATATATATACATATGTATGTATAAAAGTATATAATATATGTATATATTTATTCCCCTAGAAAAGAATATAAAAGTAAATAAAATCACAGACTAGTTACACACCACATCAATCTTAATCCTATTAGATTACATACGGAACATTGTACTTGTCCACGCAATACAAAATTACACAAATATTTGACACGGTGTGTCCTTGCATCCCTCGTTTAGTCCGGTGACAAATCCATTTCTTTCCTATTTAATATTCTTCGATTTCCATCCGATGTCAGAAAATAAAAACAGGACTTGTACATAGAACCGATACTAGTTGCCTGTACAGCGAACATATTAAATATATGTTCGTTTCTTTCATTGGAACCGCTCAGTTATCCCTGCACGGTATCTTATAATGCATTTGATGAAGGCGTGCAGGGGACTTGTATACTTGCACAAATCGCACGTGTCGTTGCACGCGTATATGTCACGTGCCGGTGGGTGGAAGTGAGAAACTCTTGTTCTAAACTTCATACGCACTGGTTGGAAGATTAGCTCATCGGCGGAGTTGTTTTTGAATCAGTTGCTGTGTTTATTTAATAACGTGCGGCTGTACTCTTGTATAGTGTTGTTTTTTTTAGTCTTTTTCATAAACAACATTCGATTGAAATCAATTTTAAAAAGTATTTGATAAAGATGTAACTTTTCAATTTTTTAACTGGCACTTCAAGCCCTGAATTGTATTTAAAAAAACAACACAGTGAAATATATGCATAGACAGTATTGTATAAAGTATATGCAGACAATTTCAATCCATGCTTTTAAAAAATGGTGTTTTTGGACCCCCGTTACATAGGAGCTCGAATATTAAACAAAAATAATTCTCATATAACTCTTTTTCATTCAACATTATAAAAAAATCAAATGACTTGTAAATATTTACATTGAAAATACGAAGTTAATAAAATTCTAATCAAAATCGAATTATATTTTTTTTTCATAAATAAATTATTTTGCAACACACCAACTACAAAAAATTCTGGTCAGAGATGTTCAATCAATCTCTATTGTTAATTTTTAATTATTATCTAAGTGTGAGATTTTATTGTACTTTGTCGTTCTGAAGATGATTGCATCGTCTACGAAATGCACATAAACAAGAATCAAAAATAATTAATAATTTTAGTTTATAAAAAACATTTATGAATGAGACTTTAGCCACATTTTCATAACAGGATTGTGTAAACTTTGTATATTTAATTTTAAATTTAGAACCACAAACAATGATATTTAAAATTAAATAAATTAAAATTGCAAGTTCCTAGTCAAAGTTTATCAAAAATATTAATTATCAAATGCTTAAATAATTATTATACTTTCTAATAAAATAATTATTACTTAAAAACTTCACCAGACTATGCCACGAACTTTTATACTCGTATTTATCTTTTAAGTCTCTTTTTATTAAAAATATTTCATAAAATATCAAAAATGGCAAAATAATGATTATAAAGCATTAGAATATTATTTAATAGCAATATAAATATGAAGATTAATAAATCCATAAATCCATAATAAGTAGGATGACTGAAAAGTCTTGTAAATAAACTTTTAGTGCTTGTTTGATTTGGAATGAAAGGAAAAAGGAAAGGATACTTAGAATACAACTTTTTACAATTAGTATTTAATTAAAAACCCATCATTGTCGATACATTTCTGTCAATATGTGTCACATTTTTTATTCCTTTATTGAAGAAATTTAGTGTTCATTTTCTCCATCCAATCATTTATGATAAATAAATTGATTATCAGACTCAAAATTGCTACCTTAAATTAATTTATTTGAAATATATTAAACAATCCCTAAGATTATTAAATCTAATTAGGTTAAGAAAAGTCCGATATTGTTTAAAACATTATTTTTATATAATCTGTTAATGGAAAATATATTTTGTATATGAACTAATTTTCGAGATAATTTTACATTAGGTTATTTTTTTATCCAGTATTCTTTAAGACATGATTAATCAACTTAGTTGAGATTATTTATTCAAGACAATAGTTTCCTTTCCATCAAATTGAGAATAATTCGAGACAATTAGCGACCATTTATTAAAAATCTGTTGAAAAAAAAATAAATCACAAGTAGCAAGAACATGTTAACATGAAATATTTTTATAAAAATGTATCTCAGTTAAGATAATAAAAAAAACTCTTTGAATTTAATCTCGTCGCTTAATTGCTGTATGGTAACAATAATTAAACATTTACAAAAGAGAGAAAAAAAAACAGAATATTACATGCACACCTTTACGAGACAGAACAGTGTTTACATCTCGTGCAATTCAAATAAACGTGCCGGCAAGATGGCGAATTTCAGCCAATTGCACACTGTACAGATAAAAGTAAATAGGTTTCTCGTATCGCTAATTTTAAAATTGACAGAGATATTTGAATACCTCTGACGACATTCGTATTTTTGTGTGTATCGGCGTCGTAAATCATAAAAGCGTTATAACAAAATGGCTTCTTATCAGAATTGTCGGTACACTTTTTGACTGATGGGCTATAAATACATCACGCCGTTATCAACATCACAGAACGAGATAACGGACAAAGTCATCATTCTATGCATTCAAACGTAAATGAATAAAGACATATTTTGTCAAACGATAATCATCTCTAGATGCATTTCACATAGACGTCATATTTTCTTTGACTGTACGATAAATGCCGGCAATAAAATTATACATACACCCATCTTTATATACATACATATATATATATATATATATATATATATATATATATATATATATATATATATACATTTTTATTTGAAAAAAGTGGCAACATGATAATCTTGACATGTTTGATATCTCATTGGCGAAATGTGTCTGTTGTAATTGAATTACTTTTCTGCGGTAATTCGTCGATAATTCTTTTAATGCTTTTACCATTTTATTTCAACAGTTAGGTACAATCACACTTTCGTTGCTACTGTGGGATTTGTTGAAAATTTAGTCTACGCGAAAAAGGTCCGGATTACGAGATTACGATTACTTGTTTCGTGTGTATATATTTTTTTACGTGTACATATTTTTTTACATATTTTCCGAACAATTATTTGATTATTTATCAATCAACTACAGATTATATTTTTGCCATATCAAATTAAGAATACATAAATGTTATGTTCTTTGTTGGAATTGGTTTTATACGCAGTTTAGTATTTTATATATATATATATATATACATATATATATATATATATATATATATATATATATATATATATATATGTTTTTAGACAATTCATCATTATTCTAAAAATGAATGTTAGATTAATCAAGATTTAAAATCTGTATAATCTAAGTTATGTGACTAATAATTATCTCTTTACCTTTCTTTCATATTTAATTTTTTAAATTAACCTGTGTAAAAACTAAATTTATCACAAGTTTATTCTGTACATAGGAACAATTGATTCAATATAATATTATTTTTTTCTCAATAGACCGCACGTAATATACTTCAATTATAAATCAATTTATTGATATTAATTATTCATAATTTAGTAATAAAAAATGTAAAGATTATAAATGGTACCAAAATATAGTTTCTTTTCCTGTCTGTATCTCTTTCTCTCTGTCTCTCTCTTTCTATATATATATATATATATATATATATATTCACACAATACTATTAAAATAGATTCATAATGCTGCATTAAATTTTTTTTAATGTCTTTCATTGAAATGTCTGTTCTTGTATATGTGTATCGATAGTAAGATTTAATAAAAAGAATCGTGTACTGTGGCATTTATTAAACAATTTAATAATAAATTTCGGCATTTAAATGCAGCGTAACTAATACAGTATTCAACAATGGAAAAGTGTGAATGGGACATTTATCATTGCACGTTTTCATGATGAATACGTGTAGTCTTAAGCCCAGTTTTGAATTTGCACAATAGGAAGATTCAAGCCCGTTGCACACCAGAACGGCAGAGGGTGTTGATTTCCACCCATTTCTCTTGTATTGTATCTGTTTTATATATACATACATACATACATATATATATATATATATATATATATATATATATATATATATATACAGTATTTGACTGTGTTTCTATATATAGTAGGTACATTACCATACGTTTGTCGGAAGGGTGGTATACGTGGTGATCAAAGAGGGGATACCGCACTGTTTCCATTGTGATCGTTTCTACCACCAGATTATTATTGTATTGTTGTATTGTAGTGTATTTGAATTGTCGCTTAGGGCAATGCGGATCATATCACAGTCAATAATGTGTGGATAATTTTTATGATTGTTAATAATGTTGTAGAATTTTGATTTGTCTTAACATTTCTTCGATTATGTATGAAAACATACAAATATATCAAAATGATCGATCTGAATCTTTGATTTTTGAATATATATATATATATATATATATATATATATATATATCTTCTTTTATTCAAAAATTAATATTTTAAGTGCTTAAATAACTTTAATCTCCATTAAACTTAAATTAAAATAAAATTCGAATACAATTATATATAAAGTCGCTTTCTAAAATGAATTAAGACATCATATTTTTTCTTTTATGAAATTTTCTAAATATTGATCATCTAACATTTTTTATATTCATTCAGATAAAATTCAATTATATTGAAAACCCAAACACAGATAATAAGACTTTATTTATTTATAAAACACTTCATAAATAAAAGTACAGACTAAATATTGGAGGATGTGTTATCTTTGTAAACTATTTCTTCTATCCCTTCTTAAATTTTAATTATCTATTATAAAATATAAAATAAGTATTTTTTAAATGGTAAAAAAAGAAAGAAATTTGTATTCTTTTCATGTTCAACAATATTTTGAAAAATATCTGCAAAATATGTATGCCTTGTGTGTGTGTGTGTGTATTTGCAACATCCGAGCAAGAGTAAACATTGACTATCCATAAATCATTAATATAGAAAATGGGTGTGTCACTCAGTTATGATATAAATGACAATATTCTTACCCTCTAACAGATACAATGACCATCCCTAACGGGCTATCACCCTGCTGCGGACTATATTTGCCAAACACAAGTTTTTATATAGCAATAACAGATGGTGTACATTACAATAAATTAAGAATCTCAGACAAGGGGCCAGCGGAATCTCTGTCTTTTGTAATGTGGCGGAAAATTACAGTAGGTTTTTTTTGTGTATACGCGTCAGTGTCTGTATGTTTATTTTTTCCACATATTGTTGAGGTGTCAAGAGATGTACCCGTTCATTGTTCGTTGATTTATAGATATTTTATATAGCGAAATGATATATGTGGTAGAATGTTATTATTTTTAGATATAAAATTTACCACCTAATATACAATAAAATCAATAGTTGCTAGTTGTACCGGTTCGTTTTAAAGGGTAAATATTTAATATTGATCTTTTTGTAAATAAATAAATTAATTAAAGCGATTGTATATCGGATGATTAGATTATTTTAAAAGAAAGAACACAATATATTTTTTTAATTTATAAATTAAAAAAATTCAATTCAATCTAGATAATAAAAACCATAACCTACTGTGTGATTTATGGAGCTGTAAAAAATATTTATAAAAATTACTATCTAACTGGTATCTAAATTAATCCTCATGAACATTTTTATCATAATTTTTAGAACGATATATGATTTTTTATAGATAAATAATTTTTAATGCTATTGAAAATGAAACAAATAATTACAGGAGACTTAAACTGAAAAAGTTGATTAATATTGAATGATTTATTGGATTAATCGTTAAATAAATTTCATATTAAAATTTTAGTAGACATAAAATAACTATTTTTGAAAAAAATATGTATAATTCTTAAAATATAAAATATATATATATATATATATATATATATATATATATGTAATGTATATAGAAGACTAATCGTTAATATGTTCAGCCTATATTTCTAGACTAATTCAAATAAATGTAAAATCATATAACATACTATAAATGTAACAACTAGAATTAAAAATATATATATAAATTTCTAGACTTAACTGTTTGAATAGACCATTGAAGTCAAAGTTTCATAATGAAGGCACAATATTCAGGAGACTCCTGAAAGTTTCAAAATTACGGAAAAGAAAAAGCTCATACGTTATTCAAGAGGACGCCATGACGTAGCTCCTCTGCGTAGCTCTCCGGAGTTGCACACTGTGTTGATTAATTACTGTTTGATGAATATGCATGAATCTGCATGTCCTGTATGCGTAATCGCATCTCGGCTATAGAGAAATTGTAAGAGATGTGTTAAACAATACATATTTTATTAACATAAATAGATATTTAATAAAACTGAACGAAAATCTTTTTATATATTTTTTTTGAAACATTCAAATGTAACATTTATACAAATTTAACTTCTACATTTAAACTTGTTTTTTTTTTAAAAAAAATTAGTATCACTAGTCCATGTTTATAGTATTAAAATTTGCATATTTTTCCATCTTTTATAGCTTTAAATAAGACGTTTTCGTACAGCTTCTTCATTGAAAACCCTGATAATCTAAAAATATATACTCTTACTAACGTGTTTCAAACGTATTACTATGTAAGTCTTCTTAAATATAAAACTGTATTTATTTCGGTTTGACAATTAATTAATTGACGATGAAACCGCTATGTATTAATTCTTAAATATATAAATTCAGTAATGGATTTAGGAATAGACAAGTTGAAAAGCTACCTGTAGTCCTATACACTTTTTAAATTACAAATACACATTCATTATTTAAACACGTTTACTTTTGTGTCTATAACACTTTTTTGTTTTATAATTTTTAAAATGAATAGATTATTACAAATAACGACTTAGTTTTATTCAAGAACTCTATTTAAAAAAATCATTCTGAAATTGTATAAAATATTGCATTTTTTTTTATTTATCAATCGTCAAATATTTCCATATACTTTTTACAAAACTTTTACAAATGATTTATTTTCGTATCGCACAAATCACTAAAAAGTATTCTTTCAGAAAAAGTGCTTTACAAAATCTCTATTTTTTTTCTAAAGAGTTATCACAACCTTAGTTCTGTAACAATGGTGGAATCGCCATAAACAAAAATAAAAAATGATAATAATTTTTGATAAGAAAAAATTGTTTGCGGTTTGTGGAATACCAAAAATAATTCATTTGTGAACAAGATTAAACGTTTGATTTTTTTATATGCTTATTAACAACAATTGTACATACCAATTTAAGATTGACGATGATAAAAGTAGTTAAACACATATAAAATCAAAACGTGTATATGAAATTTGCGAAAACGCTACCGTCACAGGGTCCGTTCTGTGTTACGTTGAACAATAGCAAAGCCCTTCTATTATACATCGCACCACACACAAACAACGCTAGTTTACTGCGGTTGAAATAAATAATACGTTTAATATACATTTTGCATAAGTTAATTATGAGATATTACGGTAGGATTTCGTTGAATACACTTGAATAATAATATCAGCATTTGTATAAATTACAATCCGATTTCAAAATGCTCTCTAGCGTCGAAGTTCGTTCTGTGAAGGAGACACACACACAGAACACACCTACACACACACACACAGCGAAACATTCGCGGTTTTAATATTTTCAAAAATTTTATTGAAAATGTAATGTGCACTGCATCGGGAATAAGACTTGGCATCAGTGTCATTTTATCAAAATTAATTTATTAATTGGAATTTGCAGTTGATTTATTCCAATTAAACGGGAACGGTTTTGATTCTTTCATTGGAAATTAGTTTTATGTATTAAATATTTTATAAGAAGAAAATTTAACACACATTTATTCATCTGTTTGTGTACACTTTTTCCAGACTTAAAATCGGGTACGTTATTGCTTAGAATTATAATAATTTCAGTTGAAAGTTCAGATTCTTCTCTTTTAATTATCTTTATTAGCATCAATTGTATAATTCTTTTGTAAATATTTAAAGTTGTATTTATATTATTATAGAAAGTACTATCTAATAAAATTAGTCTAAAATATATTAGAAATTGAATTAATCTGAAGTTAGATATCAAAATCTTTTAGATTTTCTTATAAAACAATGTTGAAGAGAAAAATCTATTGAAATCAAAGTGAATTTTTTCGAATTCATGAAGTTTTAGCCGAACTATATTACAATTATATAAAAAATTAGATGAAAAATATCAATTTAAGTGAAAAATCTCTTTACAATTTGATTCTAGTTATAAAAATAATAAATGAAGTTAAAACTGTTTATAAAATTCAAAACTGATTCAATGATGAAATAAAAAAAATTATTGAAACTTTTTAAAAATTTATAAGACAATTTTTCCATGGCTTCGAGTTATGCATAGAAAATATATCTGTAAAATATTTTTCAAGCTGATAAAATTATTTAATATCTGTACAATAAATCGAATTTGTATTCTGGAATACATTTATGAGTAAATCATTAAAATCTAATACTGTTTAATCATATTTTTTTGGGAATTCAGTTTTTAATACATTAGCTAAAATGTCCTTTCACAAATGAGTTTTCATTCCTTTCATAAATAATTTTCTGATCAAAAATGTTCGATAATTAATTATTGAACATTGTGGTAGTTGCTTATCGATATTTAGATTTTTCTCTACCATCTGATGATGATAGTATCGAGATCGAAATGGGTATAAGAACCAATTGTATCTGGTTTGAATGAAATTAAAATATCATTTGTGAAAGTGAAATCTGTATTTCTTGATTCAAATTTCAGGCGATTTTAAATAATTTTGATTTCTAGATAGAAAATAAATCTATAACAGCATAATATCTCTTCTATACTAATTGAAATTCATTTTTTAAATAAATATATGAGTAATTTATAAAATGTACTTCTATTCAGTAGCAAGTTTTGTGAGAATGTTCTAATTTTTTAATAGGTTCTTAATAAATCCGTTAAATATTTAAATCTATTTTTCAAATGCAATTATCTAATTGATAATTTACTAAAATATAAATCTAGCTTTCACAAAAAAGTATACAATTTAAATTGTTATCGGAGTAAATTCAATTTTGGGTTTTTTGATAATATGCAAGTACGGTTTTTAGAAGAATAGATTTTTTTGTTTTATATTATTTTTGAATGACACGATAATTGAGTAAAAGTTAATTATAGAATTAATTATGAATTGCTATTGAAAAAAGTAAGGTTAATTTATCGGTTTTAAAGTGAAAGCAGTGGCAAATAGTTATACAAATAAAATTATTTTCTCCTTCAAATTTGTTTACATGAAATATATATATATATTATTTTCGAAATGCAGGTAAATTTCCAAAATAAGAATCCAATCAAATTCCGATCATATTCTTACAACAACCGTCTGTTTATGCATAATTGTATATGGCTTACGAATCCAATGATGAGAGATTAAGGCTTTATTAGATCGACCCCCGCAGTTGGGGCGATGCGCGCGGATCGGTCATGCAGGGCGGCGATCGAGGGGGAGAACGTTTCAAAGCCTACTAGATGTATTAGTTTCAAATTGTATCTGACTGCTTGTGTGGACATATACGTGAACTACCCTATTATGTGCTGCATTTATCTGCATCGATGGACAAACATAAATACAATAAAATAGTACAGAGTAAGAGACGTTTATGCCACTGTAACGCATACGATATGTCCGCTCTATGTATACAAAATATATCTAAAGTTATTATAATCTTTTGTGTTAGCGTTGTAAGTTGATATGCATTAGTTTTGCCGATTGTAACATTTGTATTGTAATTTGTTTTAACAGCAGTTTGATCTTTCATAGTAAAGTAAATTGGATTAACAGTTTATATCAAACGTGTATCATTATGCTCGGAATGAATTTGTAATATTTAGATGGATAGAAATAGTTGTAATTGAAATTAAATTTTAACTAAATATACAAAACACATAGTTTTTAAATATATTATTAGGCAGTCTTATTAATGAAACTTATAAATTTATTAAGTTTTTGTCAAAATACGGTTCATTCTTATTTCCTAAACTACTTTCATTCATATTTTTTATATTTAATATTTTTCTCTAATCCAAATTCTTATAGTAAAAACATAAATTTCACTGTGCTGTGAATATGTACATGTGTGATGTATATGCAGTAAGGGGATCCTCAGGATCATATTTTTTGGAGCAGAGGAGAAATACATTTGGATGAAAGTAGAGGAACACATATGAACTAAATGTTAGCTGAAATAAATTAAACGTTGCAAGAATCGATGATTTTTATGAATTTTCACTCAATTAACAGACAATAATACAATTTTCTGATTGGTCAGTAATTAATTATTAATTATTTTTGATTACAACTTTTTTTATGAATTGTAAAGTGTGTGAAAAATTAATTTGTGATAATGGAACATGTTTTATACTCCAGTGAGACTGATTCACGATGTTCGGTCAGAAAGAGTAAAAAATTAGATTATTCCTGATTTCATTTACTTCCTAAATCATGCTTAAAAATCAAGTTAGAATAATATAAAAAAATAAGTAAAATTGATTTATATGTGGCAGCTTTTAAAAGTTAACCGACTGTTTCAATCTTTTTGATTAAAAGAGAAAATGATTAATGGAAATTAATTATAATACTTATTATAGAATATATTATAAGATATGTTATTCTGTTCATTTGTATATATATATATATATATATATATATATTTAAAGCTTATATTGTTAGTAATAGTAATTGTAGTAGTAGAGATATTTATTTAATTTATTGATTATTGATATAAATATAATTAGCGAGATATTTTATAACAAGTTTATTGCTGTTAATGATATTATTTACTGAAAAAATAGTAGTTTAGAATATATTTTATTAATATTAGATTATATTTTAATAAATCTTTTATTAATGGTATGAATGAATATATAAAAATGTTTTTCTATATAACAATTGGTTTCTAAATCTCAAATCTCTAATTAAAAAAGATCGATCTACGTTATGAATAAAATAATATATATATATATATATATATATATATATATATATATATATATATATATATATAATTTATTATAACATTAGAAACATAAGAATATCCTGTTGAGTCAGCAATGGATAATATAACATTTTTACACATATATCTTTAGGAATACCTTTTCAGCAAGTAATAGATTATTTCATATGATTGGCATAGTAACGTTTGTAATTAATACTGTGATTTTATTAATTAAACAATTATGTACTGCACATTATTAACGTGTAAATAGCAGATATGTGTTATAAATTAAATTGATTTGTTTGTGAACGATGTAAAAAAATATTATTTTGTTTTGTTTAAAAGTTACATCATAATTCAGTCACGTGGAATGAAAACAATAATTTTCTATTTATGTATAAAATCTTTTTACAACATTCTGTTCATGAAGATTTTTCCAACAAAGACAATATTTTTTTACGACATTAAATAATCTGTTTGTGTCATTAATGTGAAGTGTAATTAAACACATCGAGACTTATCATAAATTAAACACGACACAAATAAAACAATCATTTGAACGTACGTAGTAAAAATATGTGAAAATATGTTCACTAAATGTGTAAAAAATGTAATGAATCTGTCATCGAAGTCGACATCGTTACTGATAATCATTCTGTTATGTTGTATTGTTTATCGTCTCGTACAGATGTATTTAGAAAGAAGGAGGATTGTTCAGTTGATTGATTTGATACCAGGTCCTCCTGGGTTGCCTGTTATAGGTAACTGTTTGCATCTGACGGTGGAACACGATCAACTTTTTACACGTTTGGCAGCCGGTGCCATCTTATTTAATCCAAATGAAGGGATTGTGAAAGCATGGAATTTGTTTACACCCTGTGTTGCTTTGTATAATTGTACATTAGCTGAGGTTGGTTTTGTTCAAAGAAATGTTTTGTATCTCTCATTCAATATACGGATTCTTCAAAAAGCTGCCCAATTAAATAAATTAGAATGGACTAAAACAATATGCTTTCAAAAGTATTTTCAATTTTTGGATCAGTTAAATTCAATTTCCTTCAATATAATTCTTAAAATTCTTAACAGCGAAAGGAATATAAAATATTTTAAAACTATGATTAAATGATTTTTTTAAATACAAATACCAAAATCAT
Source organism: Acanthacorydalis orientalis (assembly GCA_034766995.1). Taxonomy (NCBI): domain Eukaryota; kingdom Metazoa; phylum Arthropoda; class Insecta; order Megaloptera; family Corydalidae; genus Acanthacorydalis; species Acanthacorydalis orientalis. The sequence goes on along the minus strand of CM068321.1, from coordinate 30,019,919 downwards.
AAAATTAAATCTATTTTACATTCATTACTTTTTTGATTTCTATATTTTCGATTTATATTTCAACAAAATTTGTAATAGTGTCATTATACATTTTTTATTTCTGTTTATATAATTTTTTTTTCTCTATTACACTGTATGTCTTTTGTAAATCAGAAATTTAAGTAACTGTTGATAAAAAATTAAAAATTATTATTATTTTACCATTATTTCTATTTAACAATCTGTAAAATATTTAATATATAAATTTAATATAATTTTTCAATATAAAATATATGAATCAATTACCTAGTTCTTTTCTGTTTGATGATAAACCTATTTTATTTAAAACTCTACTAAAATGTTTTTTTTTTGTTTTATACGATCAGGTTTCTGTGGAAGAGAATTAATGTTTATTTTATATTTAAATGTTAAAATAATAAATATATTTGTACATGATTTTAATTACGAACTTTATTTCCAGGTAATCCTCAACAACGTAAACCACATAAATAAAAGCCCAGAATACAAATATCTACACCCATGGCTTGGCACAGGTCTTTTAACAAGTTCCGATCACAAATGGCATTCAAGGAGAAAAATCATAACGCCAGCGTTTCATTTTCGCATTTTAAACGATTTCGTCGACGTTTTCTTCGAACAGAGTAAATTATTAGCGCAGAAATTAGACGAGAATGTCGATACGAATGAACCTTTTGATATTTTCCCATACGTTACTTTATGTACACTTGATATTATTTGCGGTAAGTGGTTTTCAGTAATTAAATGAAAGACTGTTTTATTCTTCAAACTGTTCTTTTACCTTTTTTTCAGAAACGGCAATGGGATATAAATTGAATTCGCAGAGAAACAGTGAATCCGAATATGTAAAAGCTGTGTATGAGTAAGTCATTTTTTTATTATTTGTTAATAAGAATAGATAAGTTGGGATGATTTGACAGTGACAGTATTTTAAAAATAATTAATTTTCTTTTAAACTTATGAATTTTTAATCAACTTTTCATAAATTTTAATGAAAATACACCTCGTTGTATTTAAAGTAGTGTATTGATCAGGTTTCATTGATTCATCTTCATTTATTTCCTCCCAATTCTGTAGTATAGACATTTTATCATTTTATGAATCGACTTTTACTCATGAACTATTTTTTCATCCATATACCACATTTTTTCTAATCAAAAATGTTCAGTAAATGATTATTAATCTTTTCTGATTGTTGTCCTTGTGTATTTCGATAGTATTGTGATTATCTTCAGGGTGATAGGGTTCAGAAAAAATAAAGTTTCTACATTTTAAATTTAACCAGAATATCAGAACTATATGTGTTGTGAACAAATTGATTATATTTGTTGTTATAATTAATACAGTATTTATTTTTTCTTGTAGAAAGGATATTCTGTTTGTTACAATGAATCTTATTAATGATTTTTTTATTTTTTTTTTTCAATTTATAATATGTATATATATATATATGTTATATAATGAAATTTCTTACGAGAAGATGAAAATAGGAGTGTGTTGAAAAATCGAAAAGTTTGAATATCTTATACGATTTATGGACAGATGCACAACTCTATTTATTGTAACATGTTTCGTAGCTGAAACTACAAAGTATCGAAATATGAAACATTTATTCGGATGTGCACAACAAATATCGTACGTCCCACGAGAGATGCGTTTGCAGAGTCAGTTTATCGTTACATTGCAGCCCCTCGTTGAATGGTTGGCAACAACTCAGGCGCGTAATAGCCCGCGCGCTCACACTTACATCCCTCAGCGGGTTTTGATTGAAATATCACTCATGCTGAACACAGCTGACATGTTACGTAATGCACACTCCGCTAGCAGCAAGCGCCACCGACACTATGTACGTATGTAACAGGCTCCATCTGCTGTAGAACGGCTCGACAGTTTATGATTGTTTCCTGTAGATATGTCAGTCAAATGTGTAAATATAATGATGCGTTATGTAACACGTCTACTCGTTCATGTGATGTATAAATATGTTCGACGAAAATGATGCTGTTGTGTGTATTCCTCTATTTTTCAATTCGACACTGAAGTATTTTTTCATAACGCGTCGCGTCTGATCAAATACCTACAACAGCTCAACGTTAACAAACATTTTTCCATCATACGTTTTTTTTTTTACTCTATTTAATATATTTTATAAAACATCTATATATATATATATATATATATATATATACACGAATACCACTTTTATCACAAGGGATGTGTTCCTGGAAATGGAAATGCTAACAGAGACAACGATTTACCCACAACTGTAACATAATTCTTATGAAAATACACTTTTAACATTTCTAATATCATATTTTTTATATAAAATCAATATAATAAGAACAGATGAGCCAGATTAAGACACATTCTTGAAAATATCAACTTAACTGACTTATATAAAGCTTATTTATAATATACTTATTATATAATTGTTTTCATACCAGATTTTAGTTGACATGTGAGTAATTCTCTGGATAGATATTGAAACAATTACTAATGAATCTTCGGTCAACGAAAATAATTAGTTGTACAGAGTACGAATTGCTTTCCTTGAGCTGAAATCATTTATTTCTGGTATAGACTGGTATATAATGAATTAAAAACGTATTTATTTCAACTTAGATTTGTTTTATTTAGTCAAAAGCGAGCAGAATTATTTTTTTGGTTTTTTGAGCTAAAAATGCATGTTTTTTTAATTAATTTTAGTTTTAGACCAACAAATCAATTCTTCACTTTTAAAAAAATATTTTTTAATAAAGAACGTTTTTGTTGCATCAAATAAATATAAATATTGTGATTAAAACATTTAAACTGGTCAAAATTAATTGTCAAAGTCATTGCTTTAAAATCTCAAATTATAAAAATCAAGTTTTTGGCCACCAGATCACAAATTACTCTTTCTGAAAATAATTTTTGACAAAAATTCATTAATCTTACTACAAAATATCGAATTCTTGCAAAAAAAATACAGATTTTTAGACTTCATTTTTTGACCTAAAAATTACAACGACCTACAGTATGCAAAATTTGATGAAAAATCATGATTTCTTAAAAGCGATTTTTTTGATCTAAAATCATTCATTTGAGATAAATAATTGTAAATAATGAATGAAAAACGTATTTTTTGAACTTAAATTTGTTTTATTTGGTCAAAAGCGAGCAGAATTCATTTTTTTGATTTTTGAGCTAAAAATTCATATTTTTCTAATTAATTTTAGTTTTTAGACTAACAAATCAATTCTCCACTTTTAAAAAAATATTTTTTAATAAAGAACATTATTTTTGTATCAAATAAATACAAATATTTTGATTGGAGCATTTAAATTGGTCAAAATTAATTATCAAATTCATTTCTTTGAAATCTCAAATTATAAAAATCAAGTTTTTAGTCGCCAGAACACAAATTTCTCTTTCAGAAAATAATTTTTGGCAGAAACTTATTAGTTTTACTATAAATTATCAGATACTAGCAAAAAAATTAATTTTTTGACCTAAAAATTACCACGACCTACAGTATGCAAAATTTGATGAAAAATCATGATTTCTTAAAAGCGATTTTTTTGATCTAAAATCATTCATTTGAGATAAATAATTGTAAATAACGAATGAAAAACGTATTTTTTCAACTTAGATTTGTTTTATTTGGTCAAAAACGAACAGAATTCATTTTTCGATTTTTGAGCTAAAAATTCTTATTTTTGTAATTAATTTTAATTTTTAGACCAACAAACCAATTGTTCACTTTAAAAAAAATATTATTCAATAAAGAATAGTATTGTTGCATCAAATAATTACAAATATTGTGATTAAAACATTTAAACTGGTCAAAATTAATTATCAAAGTCATTGCTTTGAAATCTCAAATTATAAAAATGAAGTTTTTGGCCACCAGATCACAAATTTCTCTTTCTGAAAATAATTTTTGACAAAAATTCATTAATTTTACTACAATAAATCGAATTCTTGCAAAAAAAATACAGATTTTAAAATTTAATTTTTTGACCTAAAAATTACCACGACCTAGAGTATGCAAAATTTGATGAAAAATCATGATTTCTTGAAAGCGATTTTTTTGATCTAAAATCATTCATTTGTGATAAATAATGGATAGAAAACGTATTTTCTCTAGTCAGATTTATTTTATTTGATGAGAAACGATCACATTTCAGTTTTTGGTTTTTAAGCTAGAACTTCTTATTTTTATTAATCGTAATTGTCTGACCTAAAAACTGATTACCCCGCTTAAAAAATACCATTTTCAAATAATAAATATTACTATTCTATTAAATAAATATACATATAATGATTTATTTTTTTTTAAATAATGAAATTTGATTTTTAGTCTCATTGTTAAAAACACAGGTTTATAAAAATCAATTTTTCAGTCACTAAACAATAAATTTCCGTTTTGAAAAATAATCTTTGACTGCCATATACTATTTTTACACTAAGACATCGTATTATATGAAAAAAAAATGTATAACTAAATATTTCATTTCTTGTCCCAAAAATTACCACGACCTACACTATGCAAATTTTGATGAAAAGTCAGTAGCAGAATTAAACGTACTATTTCGACTCAAAAGTATTAAACTGTCATTAAAAACAACAAATTAATATAGGAAATCATTTTTCAGAATATAAATCTTATTTTATAAAAAAATTTGGGTAAACTTTATTAGATTTGTAATCTTATTACAGAATTGGTTCGATAATACAAAACAGACAGAGTAAACTATGGCTCCGTCCAGACTGGCTATTCAGATTTTCTCCTCTATACGAAAAACATCAAAAGTGTATACAAATCCTCCATTCACTTTCAAACAAATTAATTGAAATTCGTAAACAGAAATATAAAAAAATAGTATGTAAACCGTTTATATCGAACAACAACGATCAAATAGGTGAAAAGAAGCGATTAGCCTTTTTAGATCTGTTAATAAATGCTTCACAAGACGGTACTGTACTAACAAACGAAGACATTCGAGAAGAAGTGGATACATTCATGTTTGAAGGCCATGATACGACATCAGCAGGCGTTTGTTGGTGTCTGTATTTGATTGCAGCACATAAAAATGTACAGAATAAACTTTTTGATGAACTCGATTCGATTTTCGAGGGTTCGAAACGATCACCGTCAATGAAAGACTTGAATAATATGAAATATTTAGAATGTTGTATTAAAGAAGCGTTGAGATTGTATCCAAGTGTTCCAATGATAGCGCGAAGATTGTCTGAAGATACACGATTAGGTAAAGGAAAATGTTCTTTAATGTTTATTAAAACAGAAATTCAACTCAATATCAGTTCGTAACAGCACTTTTCTAGAAATTATATAAGGAATTGAAACCATATCGAAAATGACAAGTCGAATAAAACTGAAAAATATCTATTCACTAAACAGACAGACATGGATTTAATTCACTTCAATTAAACTTTTATAATTTTATTGAAAATTACTGATTATAAATTATCCCTGTTAATTTATAATAACATTTGTCTATTTTTTTTTAATTTATAATAATATTGGTTTATTTACACTGTCTCAATCAATTTATACATGTAATTTATTAAAAATGCATTAAATGTGGTCAAATCGCATCGGTGTTAATCACAGATAAGAATTACATATTTCGAAAATATGTCAGTATTTAAGAATAGATTAATATCTATTGCCATCCCTGTTCTTAAAATACTTCAGTATCGATTTGCATTTTATTTTTAAGATAATTTTACAGACTGTTACATCATTTATGCATTTTTAATAAATTTTTAAAAAATACGGCAAAACCCGCACAAATGTATATGACTTTATATTATTAGGAAAATATTTAGTTCCTGCTGGAACGTTTGCATATATTATAACATACATGATACACAGAGATCCAAAAATATTTCCTCAACCAGAAATTTATTGTCCTGAAAGATTTCGCCCAGAAAATTGTATAGGAAGACATCCGTTCAGTTATATTCCATTTAGTGCTGGTCCTAGAAACTGTATAGGTGAGTGACTAAAATAAGAAATAGATCTATCTATCTATCTATCTGTCTATATATATATATATATATATATATATATACATATCGATTTTTATTGTAGGTCAAAAGTTTGCAATACTGGAAGAAAAAGTAATTCTATCGACATTGTTACGGAAATATCGTTTTGAAGCGGTGGAAAGAAGAGAGAATTTAATTTTATTAGGTGAACTAATTTTACGTCCAAAAGATGGACTGAAATTAAAACTGTTTTCAAGATAATTCGTTTTTTTTTACAAATGATCGAACCCATATTTTTCTTTTTTTTTATAACTACACATTAATGAAAGCACTGTACTTAAATCTATTTCATTGAAAAATCTTTTTAATGTCAAATAATTAAATTGCGTTCAATTGTAAAATAATATTATTCAAACACAAAAAGACAAAATAGTCATAAATCTAGTATTTAATATTTTATAATATGACTACTTAAAAAAGTTATACATTTTAATCAGTTTTATCATTTATCATATTTTTTGATTATTTCATTTTATCAATTTTTTATTAACGACTTGATATTTTTTATTACACGTAATAAAATATATACTTTGCACTTTTTGTAATTATTATCACTCATTAACATCAATTTATTATTTCATTTTTTTTTATATGATAAACGTTAATAATGTATATTTAAATATTATTTCTTAACAGAGAACACTTGAAATTTTGTTTTTATTGTTCCACTACATTCTTTTACTACGATTATTTTCATTAAAAAAGATTTTTCGTGTATATATATATATAAATTATTTTAGTGAAGTGCGTAGAATATAATGAAAATTAAATTAGATCATTTAAATTACATTATGAAACATTTTATTTCGTTTCTCTAGGGACCTCTAGTACGTGATAGATTTCTTAAAAAATGGTTTAAAACTGAATTGGTATTTCTTCATTGGTAATGTAGTAGATTGTTCAAAGAGGTTTAAATCTTTTCTATTTCAAACTCTTTAATATTATTAATGTTTCACATAAGATATAAATAGAAAAAGATTATTTATTTAAATATTCATTTCATACTTTAATAATATTTTAAATTCAGTTTATTATTTTTTTTAAATTATATGATGGGTGTTTCTCTGCGTACGTATATTTTATGATTTCAATAAATCTGACCAAAAAATATTTGTACCAACCGGAATATAATTTAAAATTATTATAAAATAATGTATGTAATCAATTAGGTATTCCCGCTTCTAATTCAAATATGCCATTATTGAAACGCCATCTGCAAAACACTGGCGTCCAATTTTTGACGTTTATTTGTAATCAAAAGTTTTTATTATTTTTATACTAACGATCGACCAATAATATGTAAATAGTTGTACAGTTTATAGAATTATAGAAACTTTTATTTCTTAAAAAACTATTCAAGTGTCTGTGAAATCGCTTTGTTACTTTGGGTGTGACAGAAAATATAATTGCCCTTATTTTTTCACTATATTGTATGATATTAATGAGAATCAAGATAATAATATTAAAAAAATACAGAGATGTAATAGTTTTCGATTGCATGTTTAATATATATCAATATTTATGCGCATTTCTTGCTTGTGTACATTAAATGAGAGGTTATGGCAGACACAGATTGTGGCAGTGAGAGCGCTAGTTCAATTTTCGATGAGGAGAGAGTGAGACGTCTATTCCAAGCGTGTGATGCAGACGGAGATGGATTTATTGATAGGTAAAGTTTATATCTACTATATACAGATATACACAAATGTGTATATATATATATATATATGTATGTATTAAATGAATATGTTTTTAAATATTTATATATATTTTTAGCCATGATTTACTTACTGTATGCCGAGAGTTAAGTTTGGAAGATTCATTAGACGAACTTATGTTACAACTTGGAGCAGATGCTCAAGGTAGAATATCGTATGAACAGTTCCTACAAAGACGTCTTGCATTGAGACCAGAAATCGATGCCATAAAAAGTGCCGATGCTCAAAGTCCATTACCTAGAGATACCGGTAGTGAGAATAGCCAAGGTAAATAATAATCACTGAAACGATTCTTTTATAGAATTTAATGTATCTTATTGATTGCAGGAAAAATTGATAGCTGGGAGTGGGATTCCGGTGCACGAGATCTTAGTCCAGTAGGTCGACCAGGTTCAGTTCCTATCCAAAAACATTCGACTACCACAGGTCTTACGATGGAGCAGATATTTAAGGTAAGTGCTCGATTTTCTTATATAAATTTTACGATGTTTAATCCTATGTAAGCAGTTTTATGTCTTTATACTTGTTTCATTACACATTTTACATGTAAAAGATTTTATCATTAAGAATTTATATAGTTTATCAAAGTATTTACTCTTTCTATTATTAATTTAAAAAGAAACCCAAATCAATCAATATATAATAGTTATTTATTTCTAATGTATTGAAAGTAATGTTTAAATTTACTTTATTTTTAAATTTACAAAAGTTACACTATTAGAAACAACAATGCTTTATCTTGTATTTTGAAAGCTAACTTAACAGCTTAGTCTTGTATCTTGAAAGTAGAACTATTTTTTATTAAAATTAATCAAACTTTAAACACAGCTAGTATTTTCTGATAATATATTTAATAGTTCTTTAATTATCTTTTAACCAATAATCAAATTCTAGTAACCGTGTAACAGTTTGTTACCTTTCGATTACTGGATTTTATATTTCAATGAATATTGACTGTAATGTTCTATATTTTCCACATTTAACCTTTGATTGACAATTATTAATATAATAGACAGAAATATTTACATATTTATGTTAATTATTAAATAAATACTTTATAGAAAAGTATATACATGCATATATTGATATGCAAGCATGTTTAATGTTTAAATTATGAAGTGAATCAATAAAATCAATGAAATAGTTGATTTTCTTCATAAAATTTAATTAATAAATCAATAATTCATGCAATTTATTTGTAACTGAAGTTTATGAAAAATATTGCCTTTTTTAATTGATTAATCATGCGTTGAAATAAACAAATATCAGTCAAGTTTTATATGCGTATTTTATTATCATATTATATAAAGTTCATGATTCAATCAAGTAACAATCTAATTTCTTACAAGAGATACTATTTGTGAAACAAGAAACCATTAACATAACATTAAAGTCATAGATGGCGCCAGTTCAGTTAAAAGATGGCATGAAAGTTGAATTATTCATTAAAAACTAGATTGATTGAAAAGTACTTGTTTATTTTCATATAACTGAAGTTGAATTAGAGACAAAATCCTATTTTTGTTAGATACTTTATATTACAGATTTAAAATAATCAATTATTTACTACATTCAGTTGCAATATCCACAATCATTTTAATTTTCTCGTTCAAATAGATAAACAACAATAACAATAAAATTGCATCAATGTACTGTACCAGATAGACAATTTACTAATTAACATTTATAAGCTATCAGTTCCGATACATCCATTTGAATATAGAGTGTAAACAGATTTATTACCAGGAACAAAGAAGTCTTTATGCTGACTGTGTTGTGGCGATTCGCGCTAATATACTTCATTAATATGTAACATTGTTACATTGTATCATTTTGCATCTTGATTATTTTTTTAGACAAGAGTGCATCTATATAAGATTTATATTTATTTATTCTAATTAATCAAATCGTGTTTTTTTAATTACTTGCGATAAATTTTTGGATCGGTTCAAAAAAGTATAAAAAAGTCTTACAATGTTTTTATAGTACAATAATTTGTATTCAAGTCGCAATTAAAAGGAATTTGAAATGACTTCGATTTTATTTTTATTTATACACGTTTGTAAAATAGCGTAGGGACATAGTTGAAATTTTAAAAATAATAAAGCAATACATTTGATGGGCACGTCTTTAATATTAAATATTAAAGAAATAGTTTATCTAAGAGTACTATCTGGTTGTCGGGTTAATAAAATAATATTTTTAAAATTTTTAAATATTAAAGTTTGAAGAACTAGTTATGTCCGGTTATTCAGTTTTTAAGTTCGATTGAAGCTATAAAACTCCTAATATATTACTGGAAACATTACAGATTGCTGATATTTTTATGAAATATGTTGAATCTTTTCATAAACTGTATTAAAAACTTTAAATCACTTTTTTTGAAATAGCATTGTTCAGTAATATAGTTTTGATATTGTGGCTAAATTCACTTTTACAAAATGACCTTTTCACTCAGACCACAAGTCACAAATTTGTTCTACTCAAAAATATTCAGTAAATAATTATCAATCATTTATGATTCTTGCTTATGCTCAAACTCGAACCTCGAGATAACATCAAAAAAATATTAAATATTTTTAACCCTTAATTCAGTAAAACTACATAAATTCCTGTCCAATTTCAATTAGTTAGATCATAAGTACGCTCTTTAAGAAATAAATTATTAGTCAACTATCGATAAATATTCAATTAAAAAAACAACGATTTTTTCATTATTTTACGTGTCAATTTATTTAACGTTTCTAATGACTAACAATCAATTATACATTAAGAACAGCTGCATCATTACACAAGGCTTTATGGAGTCTGGATCGAATTTCTTTCTTGGTATTATGAAATCAAGCCTTGCAAAAATATCGACTGTATACAAATAAATTACTTTTCAGTTCGTGTATAACTACTTTAGGTACTAAATAAAATCAATAAATTGTTTTCAGAATGACTGAAATATTTACATAAATCTTTTTTTAAAAAAAGTTGTACCGGTTTTGTTTTTTTAATATTACATTTTTAAAACAAAGTTATAGCATATATATGTATGTATGTATATATATATATATATATATATATATATATATATATATATATATATATATATATAATTGACAGTATGTCTTAAATTAAATTAATCTCTAAATGAAAAATATCCTTAATCACGATTAAACTGATCAGAGCTTTATAGAAAATAATTTATTACTCATTTTTTATGCTCGTATGTCATTATCTGAATTGAAATGGCGGTTTTGTAATGAAATAAAGTCAGAAAGCTATAATATTTATGACGATACGAAATATCTAGATATAATGTAGAAATGTAGGCGATTAAAAAAATAATCATATCTATTTTTGTTTGAAAAGTACGATTCAAATTGGTTCGTTATTCAATAATGTTGTAATTTAATTATCTTAATTAAGCAAATAAATAAAAAATGATTTTATTTTGTTGTAAAGTATGCAGTAAAATGTATCCAGTTGATTAAAAATGTAGCACTTATCTGTATGTAAAGAAGTATTTCATATGAATTGAAAAGCAGACTATATAATTGGGTAATTAATTAATGTCGTGTTGATTATGTTTTAGTTAATAACTTGTCATATTTTTATTTAAAAATAAACAAAGTACAATTAAAAACTATATGTTTGTTACTTTTTTTTTATTCAAAATTGTAGAGTAATTTGACATTTATGTAATAATACGTACGAATTAATTTTTATTATTTGCAATTTCATGTTAAATTAAAAATAGGTATTTATTTAAAAACTATTTAATATCTAGTAAGGTTCAATTTTGAGAATATTATATATATATATATATATACACATATATTTATATATAGTATATCTGTTTTAAAATAACTTCATAAAAAAAATCATTTGTCTAATTAGATCTAAATTGAATGTCTTCATAAAAAAATGTAGATTAGAGTGTGTATTCATATAGTCATTAGTATAGTTAAAAGTTAGCTGAAAATAGACACTGATATACACATATAACAATATGTGGACGATAACGAATGATCTTTCGTCATATTATTTAAAGCTTTCCATTTGTTAAGATGCTTAAAAATAGATGAATTTAACGTAAGAATTTTTTATGAGCTCGAACGATTCTATAACGAACCAGTTCTTTGTCGTATGTCTTAATATACTATTTTTATATATATATATATATATATTATATTATATTATATATATATATATATATATATATATATATATATATATATATATATATATGGATAAATTGTGTTTGTATCTCTGTATAGACACACATAAGTCAGTCTCATTGTAGAGACCACCCGTAGTTTCACATATATTCCATCACAGTATCAAAGTTGTTTTTGAGAAAAGCAATTTTTATAATATTTGAAGAACATTTGTGGAGATATAGAAAGAAAACTGAGATTGAAATCGTTTTTTTTTCTTATTTAGAGACTCGCATGTTTTTGATTTTTCAAAAGTTTATAAATGTGTCTATAGATAAATAAACTCTACAATTGTTTCCTAAAATTATTCTTCCTCGCATCGTCGAGGCACCTTATATATATATATATATATATATAGATCCGTCTAATCACAAAAACATATAATTTTTAACTGTTTTTTTGAATATAAAACCATGTAAACCAAATGCTTGCACCTGTTTCAGTATTGTTTCTTCTAATGAAAAAAACTTGTTTGATCCACAATTTAGGTGTACTATTTTTGATTCTTTTACTCAGTTTATTAGTTTGTGAAATGATCTTTATTTATTTTTTATTTTACGTTCAAAAACACACCAATATATATATATATATATATATATATATATATATATATATATATATGTATATAAACGTACACATAAATGATTATACAAGTAGTAGCATATGTGTTTTTAATAGAAAGTTATTTTTATAGCAATGTTCGCATTAAAGTACGTAATTTAAACAAAACCGTACTGAATAATTCTAAACATTTATTTAAAGATAAAATGTGTGCCATCAATAATAAATATTGATTTGAAGTGACGTGTACATAATTTGAAATAAATTGAGTATTATTTTCATGGCTGAACTGTGCATGCGTTTGTAACAAAAGGACATTCAATTTATTGACGTTAATAATGTTTAATTAAAAAAATCGAGCTGAAATTTAATCTTCGCTGCAATGAGCGAACAACAGTTTAAACGCAAATACGTTAATATTGTATCGGATATTTCCAATTTCCCTTCGATTTCCGAATATGAAATAAGGAAATTATGCACTTGTCTCATAAAATACACTTGGCTGTAATTTAAAAAAAATATATTTACTGTTACGATGGTTGTGACTTGTTTTGGTTTAATTTATTTAAATATATGGATTCTATATCTGTGTGTTTGCGTAGCTCTGCGTTTTTATTTTTACATTTTTTTAAAAAATAAACAGTGAGTTTTTATACATTGAATTTACTTTGAAGTTATAATGTACGAAAGAGAATTTGTTCATACAAAAATAAAACGGTTTTTTTTTAATTTTTATTATGTTCGAACGGAATTATTCCTTCGAGTGTGGATAAGTGTGTAAAAGTATATTTCTATCGTAGATTTGGATCAAATTATTCTGAAATTTAACATAGTTGTTCGAGTTTACGAAACATAACTAAATTTTCTATAATGCTTGCTTTAAACATATGAAACAATTATCAACTCCAAACTCAGAATAATAAAATCATTCCTGGTTACTAGTAATATTATCAGTCTCTCGATAAAGCAGAACCGACATTAAAGGCAAAATAATCAGTTTCGTATAATTGTTATATATATATATATATATATATATATATATATATATATATATATATCTGTGTGTGTGTGTGTGTATCATTGTGATTTTATTATCATATAATTTCATTATATTTTCATATTAAAATATGTTCGTTCTTGTAGTAAATTATCTATTAACTTATTAAGCAATTATTTTTCCCCATTATTAAATGTATGTTTCTCTTTATAATGTTTTTCACTCGCTCAACAGGTCATAAACTTTTCTCTTATCGAGAAATTTTAATAATTAATTATAGATAATTAATTAGTTGTTGAATATTTTTGAATATTTTTTTGCAGTTTGTAAAGTGAGTGAAAAATTCATTTATTAAAGTGAATTTAGTCACAGTATTAAAAATTATATTTGGAGGAATTTTTATTCCCCGTAAGTATTATTAAATTTTAATTAAAATTTAATTTTTATTTAAATTTTCTACTTGTGAATTAAAATGTAGTTGTGTGTATTTTGCATATTTCTGAAATTAAATACATTTTTTTATTTAAGCCAAAGATGTTTGCAATGGTTCTCTGTATTTATAAAAAAAAACAGTGCAACTAATATCTCTCTCTTTCTCTATATATATGCATATATATATATATATATATATATATATATATATATATATATATATATAATAAACATATGTGATGTCTTGTATATATACATCCATGAATAATATCCATCACTTTATAATAGACGTATGTTAAACATATTTGTTCAAAGATGTAATCTTGTTATCAGAATATTAAACAATCCTTGTGGGGGGTAGTGAGTACATATGCTTGTAAATAAACACAATAACTTGTACATAAGTATGTCACATTGTAAAAAATCCACAAATGTTGACTACATATCAATTATAAAAAAAAATATTTTCTCAAACATATGTTTTATGTGTACTTACGTATATACTTGCAGATATTTATATATATATATATATTTAATTTAAATAATTTAATTTACTAATTTTATAATTTTAATTATGGATCATTTATTTATGTGGTATGTACGTAACATTAAATAGGTCTCTTAAAAATATCAATAAAATGGAAAAATGTAACCAGCCTTAGTGAGAGTTAAAATTCGTATCAATTTTTGTGTATCACAGTTTGTATATATATATATAGTCTTGAACGATATATCTAAGACAATTTCGCAGACATAACACTAGTTATTTCAGATCGCTATTTCTTAGATTACACAGTGAAGTTTTTTTCTTATACAACCTTTGTTTTTGTCTGATTTTCCTCATAGGCGGAAAAACATCCTGGGTTAGCTATAGTCCTAATAAAAACAATACAAGCATAGACACGAACTCATCTTTTACTATTGACATTAGAACGAAAAAAAAACATTGCAGTAGTTTGAGAATATATATTGCTTTTTCTATCCAACAACATTGAAAACTTCTTCTTACAAACAAACCATTATATGCATTATTGTCGTTATACTTTATATTATATTATATATTCTATTATTTTAGTAATGTTGACAGATCAATTTTTTATAGGTTTATATAATTAAATATACGTATGTATATATATATATATATATATATATATATATATATATATATATATATATATATATATCATATTTTATTATACTTCTGAATACTTTATTTAAAATGAAAATAACTATTCGTTTAATGTAAATTAAAACGAAAAACATATAAATTCTTTTTGTTCATTAAATAAATTCATAAGTTAGATATTTCTTGTAAGTAAATTAAATCAAAAGGAATATTTTCATATTTTCATAATTTTTTCACCTAAATGATCTAAAAATGTTTGTATTAAATTTTCTTAACATTCATTCAAATAAGTATTTTATCTATAAAGTTGCAGATAATTAAATATAGGTCACTTAACAAGTAGCTTTCATTTACACAACGATATTCTGCTAATATCCATATTTCGATTTGTTGAAATATTACTAAATTTGTATCTTGCCATAGCTATGTTTTCTTCAATGTGTGTGTTTTTTTTAATTAAATTTCTGATTTTATTGTGTTTTGCACGACTTTTTTTTCAAGTTAGATGTTTTTTTATTAACAAAAACCCTTTTTTCATAATTTTTTTACATATGTTAAAAATATAAATATTTGAACCAAGTGAAACATTAAATATCTATTAAACGTTTTTATTGGAGTGTTTTTATTTTAGGAAATAATTTAGGAAAAATTGAATTACACATTTTTGAATAATTATCCAAATTAAGATATACAGTTACATAGATATATATTTTCTGGCTAAATTCACTTTCACAAATCAAATTTTCACTCACTCCACAAACAATGAAAAAAATTTTAATAAAAAATGTTTATTAATTGATTATTAATCATTTCTGATTGTTGCTTGTAACGATTTTAAGGTCGTTACCATCAAACAGGAATCAAAGTAATCAATAATTAATTATTGAGCAGAATAAATGTGTTTTGTGAATTACGTGAAAGATGTGTGCTAGTGTCTAATTGTGTTATACATTTTTTGAAGAGAATAGTATATTTGTGAACACTAATTGATTGAAAGTCCTAATATTAGCATGAAAATTGGAAAGTGAATACTGTTATTTCATACTTACTAATTTTTAAAAATATGTATTTTTATAAAGAAACTTTATTCTAAACATAGCATAATAATAACTAAACTTGGCTTGTAATACTATGACGTTTACCTCGAATCCTAGTCATAATTTTAACAGCTGAAAATAACTGCAGTAATTTTTGGTTAGATTTCAAAAACTGAAATATCTCAGTACGTGCTTTGTCATATTGTTTTCTTTAAAAAAATGTTATAGTTTTAAATCTCTGATTTCTTAATTCTCTATTTTTTCAGAATGCGAGATTTATAAATATTCGAAAAAATGTTTTAATAATTTTGCTTAACAAGATTAAAAAAAAATTTATCCACTCTACGTTTAAGTTATAAATAACACATAATTACTATTATGTTTTTAATAATAATATTCTTGTCTATATTATACAAAAATATAAAGAGAATTCTGTTGTACTAGACATTAATTTTTCATATATGTTTTTTTATTTAAAATGTAAACACAATTAAATCAATTTAAAAGCAATACACACCCACACACTAAATCGTCTTATAAAGTAGAGTACTCTTAAGTTAAATATTTTTTTAAAGATATTATTCAGGTTTAGAATAACGACTTCGAACATATAAAACGTTTATATCAGTAAAAATATGTTAGATTGGACAAGTATCAAAAAAAAATCTTAATGGTACTTCAATTGACGATTCCCACATATTTGGTCTTATAACCTTATGTACACACTTGAATATTATAATATTCTCTTTGTAGATTCAAGTAAGTTTATAATAGGTTTACATCAATCAGTTTTAAAGTATTTTTATTTGAAGAAACCAGTATGTCCTATGTATTCCGATTAGATTGGTATAGAATTTCTTTTCAATGTTTTTAATAATTATTTTTTCTATTAACTAAAAATACTGTTTTAAAATTTATTAATAAATAATGTCAAATCTGAAATGTTGAACCCAATTTTATGAATGTATAATTCATAAAACTAATTGATAAGAAATGAAATCCTTGAAAAAAATAAAATTTAGCAATGAAATTATTAAAAAGTGTTCACGTTTTCTTTCTGTACTTGAAATTTAAATGTCTGTGCAACAATACGAACATCCTTCTTTGTTAATATATATTTATTCATATTTTTAAAAGAATATTTAATAAAAGCAGATCAATTTAACAAATACGTTTTATTTTATTGTATCAGCAAGTATTTAAGTAAAATTAAAAATGATATTTTTTTTCCATTTTAATTAGTAAGAATTTTTGTACTATGCAGAATACAAAAATATCTAAATACAAACAAAAAAAACTTTAAAAAAAATACTGAACCAAAGTCAGTGTAAATTTAGTCAAGAGTAAAATAAATACCAACTGTTAAAGCCTTTTTGAAAGATTTTTGAAAATTCAATGTACATACCAATATCTGTCCGGAGACTTTTCGACCAGACCTCATATATTTTCAGTTTATAATCAATATAGTTATTAAGTTATTTAGTATAGTTAATTATATAATTATCAAAAAATGTTATTTAATAAATCCCGACTACATTTTACTTGGAAATTCAATGTTACTTTCTAATTTAACTTGTCTGTAAAAAGATCTATTCTTTTAATTTACATATTTTTAATGAAACTCAATACCGTCGATATTTTGAAATTACAAATTCAGATTTGATTCCATACTCTTTAATATGTAGGTAAAGCTATATCTTGAAATTGATATTGACTTTAAAAATTGTAAATTAATGCAGCCAGTTCGTAC
The DNA here is from genome assembly GCA_034766995.1 of Acanthacorydalis orientalis. Taxonomy (NCBI): domain Eukaryota; kingdom Metazoa; phylum Arthropoda; class Insecta; order Megaloptera; family Corydalidae; genus Acanthacorydalis; species Acanthacorydalis orientalis. Next base: position 30,002,015 of record CM068321.1, on the reverse strand, counting down.
AAAAATGATGAATTAAAATAATTAAATGGATTGGAAATTGAATTATGGTATGACTTCGTTTTATTAAAATAATTATATATATATATATATATATATATATATATATATAATTTTTTGAAAAAACGTATATATCGTATATCATTTATTGACATTTCTTTTATTTAATAAATTAGTGAGTAAATTATTCGTGAAACTTTTTCCATTTATTGATTATTTGTTATTTTTCATATAAAAGACATGTCAATTATTTTTTATGAAGATTTATACGAATCGTTCTTTCATATATAATACTTTTTCATACCGTACAATTATGTAAAGCGTATACATTTTTCGATAATATTTCAAAATTAATGAACGTGTTCGAATACATTTTAATTTGAATTAGTAAACGACTATTTAAAAATAAAACAGCTTCTTGATAATCTTAAAAAAAGTTGATAGATTTGATGTAAAAACAATACCTGAATTATTAATGTACAGTAATGTTTTTCTAATTTAATTGTATACTTTATTAAACTGTCCAAGCTTTAAAATTGTGATATTCTAGAAGTTAGTTGTAGACAGAGGACTGATGTATTTTTTTAGATATGATTCTTTAAAAGTAATTTAATTAATTGGTGCAAAGTTTGTTAAAACAGAAATTAAAAAAGTTAAGTGAACATTTATACCCATTTAACGTTTGTATTTTCTCGCTGTCTCTCTCTCTCTCCCTCTGTCTCTCTCTCTCTCTCTCTATATATATATATATAGATAGATAGATAGATAAATAAGGAGAAATAGAGACGAAGATATATTTTATATTTGATGATATAGATCGAGATTTATTCTATATTTGTGTTTATTTCATAATTGAATTTCAATTAAGGAAGAACTGATCTTCCAATCCGACTTTTTGTTAATTATCTTCCCTAATAGTTTGTTTAAAAAAGTTTATTTCTCAATAATTGATATTGTATTTCGTATATTTTATTAACCCTCTATCGTATACGAAACCATATTTGCTGATTATTTAACTATTCTTCTTGCATAGTCATAAAAAGCTAATTTAAAACATGTATACTTTAATGTATATAAAGGTATATTTGTCTTGGTAGTCTTCATCGTTTTGAATCATATAAGTGCACTTGAAGATGGCATACATGCTGAAACTAAAAGAGACTAACAAAAAATAGCGATTAAAAAGGATTAGGATCGCTAAGATCAAGAGGAGAGAGGTATAAAACATGTTATAATTTAAAGGCTTATTTAATAAAAAGCTTTTAAATAAATAAAGGCTCTTTATTTTAAAAAAATCACTAAATGAAAACAGTGACCGATAATCTTTTTTTTAATTTGTTTGATTCTTTACATATTTGTGTATTGTTTTTAAGAGATTATCAATAAACATATAATAAAATATTAATTTAATGAAAGGAAAATCCAAAGTTATCGATTAAAACAAAATATTAAATTTGTGATTGTGCATTTTTATGAAATTATAAATTCTCGTTTAAAAATGTTTAATGTATCTAATTATTAAATGTTCGATAATAATCCTTTTTATTGAATTGAATTATTATAGAACTTCAATATAAATTCTATGCCGAGTAAAATGAAAATTGAAATAGTATCAAAATATTTATAGAATAAACAAGATAATAATGTAAAATATGTTTTCATATTATATATGTATATATATATATATATATATATATATATATATATATATATATATATGTTTGTATACACATACGTGTATAAATTATGGAAATCATTTCCAACACATGTGGCTTTAATATAATCCTCAATTTTTCAGTTGTACCAGCTAACTTTATTAAAAATATTGAATCGTTTACAAGTTACGTTTATAAATTATTTTTAATTAAGATCTGAAGCAATGTGTATTTATGTGACATTCGTTTTTACATCTCGTTAATTCTCAAATGTAAAAAAAAATATTAAAGCAGTCGTTTCGAGTAATTATTTCGAATGTTTATCGTATTTACCAAGAGTTCAAGCCTGGTTGTATTTTATCATTCATTAGAAACATATTTCTTTTAATACACACATTATGTGTGTGTGTGTATATATATATATATATATATATATATATATATATATATATATATATATATATATATATATATATATATATATATATAAATTAGTTCAGATTAATAAATCTTTTGTTGTCGCTTTTACAATTTGAAACTTGCGACAAACGATTTTTATTATAAATATCCTGTTATAAAACATACAGTTTTTAAAATAGATTTTGATAAAAAAATCTAATAATTGTAATCTTATTTTATACATATTAATTTGGATCAGTCGTCCTGTTATTAAAACTAAAATTGAAATATAATGTAAATTAATAAAAACAGTTAAAAAAGAATTCAAATTAAAATGAATATTTATTAATTGAAATTTATCCAATGTGCGTTAATTAGCTTTATAGCTTTCGACTAATGGTTTCAAACCACACCCGAGTTATTCTTATAATTTGATAAAAAGTCAAGTTATCATTTTACTGCACAGTAATACGACACAAGTATATGTTTAGTGAACATATGTGAATGCTTTGACATTTAGGGTAAACTATATTTACAAAATATACATTACATCATGGTAAAAACATTGTGTTATACGATATGTAATACAGTGAATTATGTTTATTATGTGTTCGTTCAAATCGCAACACATTCTTCTCGTATACAGTAAATATAATTTTTATTACAATTTTCTTATTTATATTGAATATAATATCATATTTGTTTTCGGGAATAAAAATAAATATTTTTTTTATTCGTTTTCACACGTTTTTATTATATATATATATATATATATATATATATATATATATATATATATAATAGAAAGTGTGTACAATTTTATTCTTATCTCACATTTAATCTTCAAATTGATTGCATCGATGACATTTTCAGTACTAATAATAACTTTATATAAATAATCCAGTAATAAAAATTCAATCTAATTTTCAAAAAGTCTTCCGTCTCGATTATAATTTGGTTCGACGTGTTCATAAAAGAATAAAGCCATTGGTGGTATAAAGATTTTCAAACGCGATATCGCCCATATTTCCTCAATAACGTGACCTCGAATGTCTCCAATGCGAAAATAAATATTTGTTATCGGTGCCCGAATATCCGATGCCAACACCCACACCTCTCTTTACTCTTACTACTGCGTCGCAAGCTCTTTATTTTACTTTACCTATGCTCCAGCAGTTTACATCAAACGATTTGTTTTGAGAAATTATTGAGTACGAAATAAGTTGTTTCAGAAAAACAATCTCGTGGAGGTTCAATCATACAGTTATTTATTTTTAATCAGTTATTTATATAAATTGATTTTGATATATAAAAAAAACAGTTTTATAGACCATTGTAAAGAAAACGATTAAATGTAGGCCATTCTATTTTTATACAATTGATTTTATTGGTAGATTTTAGACGTTTATATATATATATATATATATATATATATATATATATATATATATATATATATATATATGAATTTAGTTATACATTAGTATGAAATAATTTATTAAAAAGAAAATAGAAAGATAAAATTTTGATAAAAGCTCAGAAGAGTGGCTAAAGAAGACAATTGTCTCAACTGAATAGAAATTTTAAAGAAAAATCCTCATTAGTGTTGGTTCACTGAATGCTTCTATAAAATTTCAGATGCATAAGGGAGCGAGCGCGTACAAAAATAAAATGAAGGCTTTACTTATAAGCTTTTATAGAAGAGAATTCACTCGAGCTAGTGATAAGGTTCATATATTTTATATAATTTCTGATTGTCATATATTACTATGCTATTATTTAAAGAATAAATCTTGTTTAAATGAAATCTATAAAAGTATGTAATAAATATTCACTTAAAAGTCGATACTTGAAAAGTAAAATCTATAAAATGATTTTAATGAGATATGAATAAAATATTTATCTTCTGATTTGAATTTTCAAACTAAGGTCTTAAATATGATTGAAGAGAATTGTAATTGCATTTTGTTCGCCACATCCGGTCGTATATTTCATATAATGCATTCGACCAAGACTTTATTAGTATTAAAAAAATACTCGCATTCTTTAACGATGATGTTGGGGTCAGAAATGAAATAAGAATTTCGGAATGTGACCAGCACTTTGAAAAGATTACATTCTTCTATATGTGTACGAATACCTTTTTTATGTTAAAACATTTATTTACTATTACACACACACAGACACAGATATATATATATATATATATATATATATATATATATATATATGTATTTACTAAAACCTTTCCTAATATTTTTTAAGACATTTTCTTAAAATGTCTGCTCGATTTTCTCATGTACAGTAAGTTTGGTGGCATGTTCTCAAAATGCATTAATCAAAATACTTTCACATCTTAAACTTTTGTTAATTAAAAAACAAAAATTGTAAGAAGTTTACAACATATGTCATCTCTTATTAAGAAAGCGCTGCCTTATTGATAAAAAAGCTTAATGAGCTTCGATCTTGGTAAAGTTATCAGAGAACTTAATGAAAATGTTAATAAAATTCTTGATTCATTAGAAAGTTATTATAAGTAGATTATTTTTTAAATATTCTGATGTATAGATCGGATTAACGTTCTATAAAATTGTTCATTTTTTTTGTATTCATAATAATTGTTTTCTATACAATTTTATAACAGATACTTTTCAAGAAAATCTTTTTAGAGTTTTTCCTTTATTATTATTATTGAACAGGAAATATAAGATTAAAACATCTTATTCGGAATCAACTTTTAAAAACGATTATAAACTTATATTATTAAAATATTTATTTACTATTTAACCTTTTATTTATTCATTCGTTTTTAGTAAATTTTATTAAAAATGCTGGTCATTCTTCTTATTATTCGATTACTTTAGACTGAAAATATTTATTGTTTTGGAATTTATTTATTTTATTTATTTTTTTCAGTTCTTATTTTATTTAATCTCGAATTTATATATATATATATATATATATATATATATATATTGTATATAATATATTTAATACAAACAGAATATTGAAATATCTGTACAGCATTGATCACCTTTTACTATAAAAATAAAATTATGAGTAGAGCATAAAAATCTTATTCTATTCCACCAAGATTATTCTGTAAATCTTATTTTGTTCAATCATCTTTTAAAAAAAATCTTTTATAAAAAGTTTTTAGCACTGTAGCTAAATTAATGTTTAAAAATTATTTTTCACTCTCGTATAAGCCACAAAAAGTGTTTCTCATGGACAATAATCAATTATTGAACATTTTTAATCTATGAGATAGATTAAAAATGTATGATATATATTTAATCTATATATATATATATATTTATAATTTTTAATCTATGAGATAGTGAAAGTATAATCTTATTATTTTTTAAATTAATTTAAAATAAAAAATAGAAATGATTATTATACGTTAGCCTTCCTTTCAGATCAATAAAATGTTACTTTATTATAAATAATAGATGTTTAGGAAATATGTTTGATTTTTCTCTATAAATTCAAATATTATTCTTATATTTTTTGAATGATAGTTTAATAAAAAAAATATATCTTTTAAATATAAACATTTTGTATGTATCATGGAAGAATACGTTTTTATTTTTTATGTTCGTACTTGAACTTATTTTTTGCAAAACTAAATAAATATTAAATTAAATAATAATGTATTTGTATATATATATATATATATATTATCTTTACTATATATTAGCTCTACTTAAACATTTTAGTAATGGCAAATAAAGTAAAAATAGTAACATACATCTATTTAGAAAATCACATTAATGTTTTTAGGGTACATTTTGCACAGAAAAAATAATAATATTCATTTCCTTTCAGTACTTGTGTTTCTTTAGAGAGTACTACAAAGTTTAATAAATAACATTATTTTCTTATTTTGATAAACTTTTCCGAATTGAATTCAATTTCTTGTCAAATTTTATTTTATTATATATGAAACATCCATCTCTTAAATTATCTTAGTTAAAATGTATACAAATGTTCAGTGTAGAGGAAATTTAATTATTAATTATTTTGAATTTATAATTTTCATTTTCTGATCCATTATTCGCTAAATATTCTTTTATAACGATTCTGTTCCTCTTATTTTCTACATATGTCTAAAACATTTCTGTTATAATTGTATTTAAAATATATAAATATACTTGCTTATTTATTTTTCATATATTCAAGATGAGTAATAAATATTCAATAATAATATTTTAATATTTATTCAAAGAAAGACGCGATTAATGTGTACAGTTTTAATTTTTCACTGTTGTTGTGTTAGTCAACATCCGTTTGGAGAATTTGTATAAACATATATATATATATATGTAAGTAATTTTATGATCAATAATTTTTTTCCTGTATAAATATAGTCAGCATTGTATTGTAGTTAGTAGATATATTTAAACCATAAATCAATTAATAAAAGAATGTCTATATATTAGAAGGATTGGTATGTCGAATGGTAAATCTTTTTATATTGTCTAGTTTTCTATAGGACAGATAAAAATAAATATAAAAAGCTTCATATCTGTATTTATTACGGTGCAGCTGCACGTTTGACCCACTAATCAATGAATATATAAACACATCTATCAACGTATATCTTACACAGTTAAGGACTGCTCGGTATCATCTTAAGATCTAATTTAATCTAATAATAACAACTGAAAGTGAGGTGTGTGTAAAAAAGAAAAATATATATAAAAAAAAATGTTGTAAACGACGCCTTAACACTTTGCTGCATTCGTGATCGGTTTTCATCGGCATTCTTCGTTCCGTATATCTCTCCGTTCGTGTAGTCGATGTTAAAACGTGAGCGAGGACGGACGTGCACCGGTTTACTAAGTACAACCTTTTTGTTCCACTGCTAATTATTTATTGTAATTAACAGTTTCGAAATGTATTATAAGGAAATGCAGCTCCGTTATGGACACTACTTTGTCAGTTAAATGCGTGAAATCAAATCAACACAACACTCGTGTGATGTGCACCTGTCATATTTATTTGTTATTGAACAATTCTTAATACTTGATTCGCCCTCTGCGCGATTTTCCCATTTTCATTTATTTTCCTAAGTTCAAAAACAAACGTGTTTACATCTACATATCAATGTACTTAAACTATAAAAACTGGAAAGATAGAAGAGATTTAAAACTCGTTCGATATTTTTATATGAGTATTTCGACGGTTTGCAACAATTGTAATTAATCCTGGCGGGACATACATTCCCATTTTGCGGCAACGGAGAGATTGGCAGTAGTGTGGTCGTGGTGTCAAAAGATACGAACGTACTGAACGGTATTTCGACTATTGAACCAATACATTACGCCCACAATCATCAAAATGGTCTGTTTCACGAAAAAAACATCCACAAGACAATTGATACGACGTACATATTTAAAAATGCGGCCGAATCGTGCGCGACAATACAAATGCATTCTGACAGTTGGGACTGTCCGGGTAAAAATCCCGATGTGACTATCAGTGCTATCTGTGTGGCCCCGTCAGTGGGCGAAGACGTGGGAGAAAGAACGTATGATGAACCGTGTGTCGAGATTGATAACTCGGTCATACCTCGCTCCAGGTCATGGTTATGTTGTCCTGGGGGTGATATCGAGACTGTCAAGGACACGGAGGACGTTAAGACACCTATAGCAGTCGAGGAAATTATCACTAAACCGCCATGCATACTTCCAGAACACGTACGTTATAAATAGAAATCATTAATTACATTTACAATATATACATACACACACACACACACACACATATATATATATATATATATATATATATATATAGTCATATATACCTACACTACAGATATAAAGTTTCCGGATATCAGCTGACTTTTAATTAAAAGTGTATTAAAGCTGAAATTGCAGATATGACTATATAAGCGGATAAAACAGTTAAAAAAAATTCAATAATTTTAAAAATATACTATAATAATTAAAATGTTATAATTATTTAGTATTATTAAAAGTATACAGTAGTATCCGGAAATTTGTGGGATTTATTATATAATGTATTTGATGGATAAATATGATTAATTTTTATAATTAGTAATAATTAAAATCCAAACAATTATTGTCTCTAAAAGTCGAATTATCAATTTAAAGAAAGAAATACGACTGTAAATAAAAAGCTTATTTAAAAATAGTAAAAAATTCAAATAAACTTCTAAATAATAATACATATGATAAAATATTAATGCTAATTAGCAGACTATAAATATCTTTTCACATAAAAAGTCAAGTTTAAAATATTTTCTTAATAAATTCTACATTCAAATAATAGTAGTAGTAAAAACGTTATATTTTATTTTTGAATAACGGTTCAATCTGAAATGATTTATGACTTACGTAACTGAACGTTTACTGCACTTTTCTATTTCTAGTATAAACGTAATATTGTATAACAACATTTTCTCTTTATAATATGTTTCAGTTAAACCTGTTTTCAAAATTATTATTTGAAAGAATTCGTAATCGTTTTTTTGTATAATAGTTTTAACTAAATGCATTTTTATAATCTGCATGCATGTAATAAAATCATTTATTTATGTTTGTATTAAATAAATATATATTTTTTAAACAAATATATATTTTTATAAACAAATATAATAATATAGGTTTTAATAATAAAACTAGATAAGATGTTAATAAATTATAACCTTATACAATTAATAGTTTTATAGGAACAATTATTATTTATTTATGTGAATTTCTTCGTTCTCTTAATATTTATGACCGTAATTCAAACTAGAATTCTCCTTGTAACTACTTCAGAATTGTTATAGATCGAACACGGCACTAAATCTATATACGGATAAAAGGGCGTTCCGGTTGTAGTTCAATGTCATATGTCTTAATTGTAGGAAATGTTTTCTGTATCAAGAGATTTATTAATACTAACGTATCTGGGTTATATTTTAATATCAGAGTAAAGTCAATATCAAATTACTATTTTTTTAAAACGATATTTTCTATTTTTATTAGCTTTATATGTTAATTATTTTTGTATATTTTTATTAAATTTAATAATTTCACATCAATTTTTGTTCTATTAAATGCAGTTTAATTAAAACTTAAAACTTTACTGAAATTGAATACCTATTTGTTGAATTATACTGGTTTTATTTATTTTCCTTTGTAAGAAATGTGAATTTAATTCCTTGAATCACAATTTTTCATTTTTCATCATTTTTAAGTAGTGATACATATATACTTACTAAGTTTTTTTTTAAAAAAAATGCTGTTTATAATAATATAAAATTAGATAGTTAATTACACTCGCCATTATTCAAGGATAATATTAAAATAATATTTCTATAGGTAGTATTTTAATCCATCACCAACCTTCAAAGTTATATAAAACGAAAACGAAAGGTTGTATGCATATATATATATATATATATATATATATATATATATATATATATATATATATATATATATATATATTAAAAATACATTTTTAGCAACTTTAATTGAAACACTAATTTTTTTTAAGAAAAACTGGGATTGTAAGATTAAGAAGCATGTTTTTATGAAAAATTAAATAAAATTTTAAAAGTTATTTCAGATATTTTATTTTGTATTGTACATTATTTAGTGCTTGATAAATAACTTTTATTGATCCTCGAAAAGGATACTTATTATCTTCTATATTTAAATAATAAGTATGTTGGATATTTAGGTTGTTAAATGGAAGTTGATTGAACGATAAAACAAACTAATTAAAACGGGATTTTTGTATGTGTGCTGCATATCAATGCCCCGATATTAAATTCATTAACGTTAAAATTGGTACAGATATCAATATTGAATATAATATATATATATAAGTTCATGGACAAAAACTCAACAAGCAGTATTGTAAAAAAACTCGAATCTCACTTTTTTTGTACAAAAAGTTACAGTCCTTGAAAATTGCATTTTTAAGTTCATTAAACGAAACTGTCGTGAAAGACTTTCCGATTTCCTGTTCGTTATTATATAGAAGATGATTACGATTCGTGGAAATGTAAAAAAAATAACAGCTGGAATGACTTTATAGTTCCTCGGAACTATAAATTAATTTCTTTAGAACAAATGCCACTGTAGTGTAATCAAGTATAATAACTCAGTAGAATTAAATTACTTAATGCTGTTGGAACATTACTTGATGTTGACTTTCATTTTCACTGCAATCGATTATCGGATATTTACAGAAAATTCTATTCATACAACTAATGGGAATCATAGATAATAATTTGAGATCGATATATCTATTATTAGAAATGCGGTATACAAAGTTATATATATATATATATATATATATATATATATATAAATATAAATTATCAATTTATTGATTGAGTTCGGTTACTTTTTAAAATAATTTAATATTTATCAGAATTATGCTAGTTTCTTAACGAAGAGATTTTTTTGCTTTGAAAAATGAAATTTTATTTTAATAATTATTATAATTAAATCACCTGTGAATAAATTAAAACTCATAAATACTAATTAGGTTTATTAGTATAACTTATTTATTATAGAAACTATACTGTGGTTTTCATACTTTAACACTAAAGTATTAAAAAATAGTAGTAGGGAAAAATAAATAAATATAGATTATTTACAAAATAAATAAATATAAATATATCAAACTCATATCACATCTATATTATAAATAATAATTAGAATATTATCATTTTTATTAATTGGATAAAAAATCTTCTATCCTTGATAATCCACTGTTGGTTAGTTCTTCTTTTAATTTTTTCTTCTCTGAACTATCTGGGTTGTTTTTGCCAACAATTAAGCACTACACTTTTACAAATGACTTTTTCTCTCACCACAAATCAATTATTGATTATTTGATTATTGTTTTTATATATTTTGATAGCTGTACTATCATTCCCCGAGCATTAAGGCATAAAAATTTAGTCGTTTTCAGAAGGGAAAAAATCATTTATTAATGTGAATTTAGCAAAAAAGTTCAAAAACTAGTATTAAAAGAACGAAACTGTATTAACAAAAATAGAAGCATTAATATATCAATTGTTAAGAATCTTAAATATTTCTCATAAAGAAATCAGTGTTAAAAAATCCAATGTTCTCTCTTTACACATTTGAATGCATTTTCTGATCCCCTTATCTTATCAATTAAATGCTCCTTTTTATATATTTTGTGACTTACCAGCTAGTCTCTGTTGACTTCCCGTATACTATGATTTTCCATTTCGATTTCTTTGTTCTTAGTGTATTTGCAATTCCTATTGGTTTCTATATTGTCTTTATTCTATTCGTTTTTTTTAACTCTTCTTGTTATTCCAGGCATGCATTTATTTTTTTATGTGGTCTGAAGTTTGTTATTCAAGTCATGTTTCAGTATTGTAGATAAGAACAGGTATAATGCATTGATCGGGATTTGGTTTTGTTAAAACAAACTTGAATCTTCTAAGAGTTCTTCTATTTTTAAATATTGAAGCATTTTATGAAAATAAAATTCATCCAATTTTTGCTTTCCTGATAAGCTTTTAAAATTTTATACATACATACGTTTATATATATATATAGAGAGAGAGAGAGGGACACACACACAAAGTATAATATAAAGACGTCAAGTATATTAAATGTACGCTGAACACGTTTCCAATTACATGTGAAAATGCATATATAAATATTTGGATGTATTAATTAATCATTTCACCTAAAAGGAACTCGAAATTATTACACATTTCCATGTTATTATAGATAATTCGTATAAAAGAGATGCTTAATCTATAACCTGTTTGAATCTCGTGGGAGAAGTTGTTTGCTATCAGAGAATATTTGTCAATTTTACTTTTATAATTATATATACATACATATGTACATATATATATATATATATATATATATATATATATATATATATATATATATGTGTGTGTGTGTGAGTATATAATGGTTTTTTGTACGCACATATTTTATTTAATTGTATAAAGTGTCAATTGTTTTTATGTTATAATATTTACACATTTTATATTTTATTGATTTCGCACTCGTATCATTAATTGTTGATTTATGAAACGTACGTAACGCTGTTGAAGAAAAACGCTATAAAACTGATACAAATCTCACCTAAATCCTGAAACACCGCTTTAAAGAACCCACACAGAATGTAGAATATATGTGTATATATATATATATATATATATATATATATATATATATATATATATATATATATATATATATATATATATATATGTATATATGTTATATTTATACATATGTTGTAACACATTTGAAATCGATATATGAGAAAGAAAATGGAATAAATATATATATTGCGGATAAAAGTATTGTATTGTTTTATAAGTATGCGAATCAAACAGCAGGGGTTATAATAAATTAAAAAAATGCGAAATTAATGAATCGTTTGAGATTTTAAAATTCAGATCGACTAATTGGACGTAATGAATTCGATATATAAAACATATTTTTTTCAAATACGTTGTACATTTCTAAATTGGTAACAAGGTTGTGTAATTGCTAATTATTTTCAAGGGTAAAAAGTGATTTATAGTTCTATAACACATTCATAAATGTCGGCTGTATTTTTTAAATATTGAATTTTCCATATTATTTGATGAGGTTTCAAGTATTGCTTTTAAATGAGTTTTATTTTTATATATAGGTAGATGGATCGAATATGGAAAATTCAGTTATCTGTATCGATTTATTGTAATAATAATTATATTTTTATATCTTTTTTAGGAAGTAAAATGTGTTTGAAATAAGCGTTTGCTTAAAAGTGAAGAAATGTTTATACAAATATCATTTCTGTACAGTGAAAGTATTTAAATCACAGTGAATGAATTTTGGGCATAGCGATGGTGGTGTAATGGTCAGCATAGTTGCCTTCCAAGCAGTTGATCGGGGTTCGATTCCCGGCCATCGCACGTGTTTTTTTTTCTGTATTTACATTAATATATTTTGAAACTTCAATAAGAGTTAGTCACACAAATACGATATCATAAAACAGTAATTTAATAATATTATTTTTATTAAAACGGTGAATGACAGTGAAAAGGCATAAATTTAAATTTATTTTTACATTTTTTCGTTCTTTGATTCATAATGTATAACGGACATTTCCAGCTTTGTTTAATTATGGAGATATAATGGCCTTTAAAATAAACATAATTGAGAATGAGAAAAGACTGAATGAATTTTTCATTAAAATAGCACTGTATGAAAGAAGTAATGGTTGAAATGTATATATTCTTAAATCCATTAACAAATACATTTTATCTTTCTGTGTACAGTAATTATAAGTATTTAGGCTTACAATTTTAAAAAGATTTTATTGGAAAATTAAAGCAATGAAATCGAGAAAATGTTAAGGAAATTTATAGAAAGTAGAGATTTTTTTAATAAAAAATGTTATTTTTTACAATTACGTTGATTTTTATATTAATTTCATGTATTCATATGAAGTATAATTAAAGAACTTATAATTAAGTAAAATTTTAATATCTTCTTAAATAATTATTATATACAGAATCGAAATATAAGAAGATAGAATAATGTAAGAATCTATTCATATTTATAATACATGTATTTTTTTTATACTGTATAAAGTATTTTTTTTCATATTGTATAATATAAGTACTCAATCTGTAAAGTATATTTAAAAAATTAATAGTTATATTACATTTATTTTAAGATGACTACAGATAACATGTAAAAAACCAATTAAGTTGATGTTATAAAAAAATCTTTGGAATAATATTATACCTGTTCATAAAGAAACCACAAAATAGACAGTTCCAATTCATCTATATAAGAACCGGAAATTCTTACAACTGTCCGTGTTCGAAACAACTATTTCAACTATTGCATAGCCACAGGATAACTTTTAATACATTTTTATAATTATATATTTCTCAAATGTTGTTTCATAATCATTTTTGGTACAGAAGTGTTTTTAAAATAAGTATTACTATATCATTTTTTATATGAAGTAAATCACACACACACATACACACACACACACATATATATATATATATATATATATATATATATATATATAAATCTAATAGTAATGTTTTTTTACTAAATATGTTAATAAAGTAAGTACCTGCCAGGTTTAAAAATTCTCATCTCAGTTCTGCTTGAAAACAATATAAATTTTATTATTGTAACCTTCTTATAATTAAGATCCTCTCTCATCTATGAATCTGCTTTTCTACATACATCCGTGTTTCTATAACCCGGCCTCTGAAAGTGCGAATAAAAATAAAATAGATTAATGAATATAATAAATAAGAATTTCATGTTGAAATATTTATTTTAAAAAAATACACTTTCTGTACTTTGAATTTTTATTTATTATTAATAACTTATATATTTGTAAAGAAACACTGATATTTTTTAAAAAAAAAGAAAGTATGAAAAAATATAAACTTCGTTATTTATCCTCAATAGTTTAAAAAAAACCAAATAAATTCATTCGTTCATTTTTATGTCAATGTCTAACTTCGCATTTGTACAGTTAAAAATATTTTTTTTAAATATAAATAGATTATTTTATACGGATAAAAACAAACTATTTGTATTTATATTACTCTATTTCATGTTATATAATATGTTAATGTACTATTTTATAAAAAAGGTCGATAATAATCTTCCAAGTATTCTTGTTTTTAAAATATTCATACCACAGACGTCTCATTCAATGCAATAGCATCTTATGGCGAAACTTCATCCCTTCTAATCAGTAAGCAAATGTATTTGACGAGCATAGGGGTGATTTGTTCAATCATATATATATATATATATATATATATATATATATATATATATATATATGTCATATTGAATTCATACAACCTATACAGAATGTTCATGTAAGCATATATGGAAAACCTTTGATCAAAGGGGTAAATAATCAAGTCTAGCGATACAACCCCAAGAACTGTAAATCAATTAGGGTTCATTAAAGTAAGTTATCGTTTTACTAGTGCATGGGAAATTTTGATTGTTAAATGTGAAGGTAGATTACACTCAGTGAAACAATAAACAAATCGAGTGTGTATACCGTCATATTCATTTTTTTAATAATAATTTTATTTAATTGTAATTATAGTATAAAATCAACCCAAATATTGAAAAAAATGTTAACAATACATACTTTTTCAACATCTTCGTGTCTTTATACTAATTTAACTTCAAACAAAAGATGAAAAGTTTTAACAGAATTGTATGAGATTGCGCGTATACGTACAAGTTTTAGTGTATGTGATACACATTATTTACAACTGCTCAAGAATTTCCATATGATAAGCTTTTGTTTATGTATAAACATGACCTAAACACAAAATTTATTACTGTAATTTGAACTTGCACACTAGGTATACAATTTCTAAAGCTACCATGAAAGGATAAACGCCATGATAATAACTTAAATGCTACGTTTGCCAGATTAAATATATGATAATTAATAAGTTATAGGTCAAAATAGAAGACACGACCTTTAAATTAAATGTCTATTGAAATGAAACAAGTAATTAACTTATTAGTGAATAGATTATGTTTAGAATTCAAGTTGAATAATCCATGAAAAAGTGTATATATTTTTTTAAAAGGGTTAATTAAAATTGTATTATAAAAAGATTATTTTCTAGACGTATGGATTTTTTAGATTAAAAAAGAAAGTGCAGTTACTAATAAATATTCTAATGGCATAAAAGTTTTTATAAAACATGAACCAGTGGAATGACAGGTAATTATGCACTTTAATTACAGTGTTATATTTCATTCTTATTGCTACACGAACACTAATACTATGTTTAATTTTGTCAAGGAAAGAATTCTACTTTTATTGTTATGAAGTCTAGGTACTTAAATTCGCTTTCAGGGAAATGTCATCGTAACTTTTACATTTAGCTCGCATTGAAACATTCGTTTCGAAATTAACACTTGTGACCTATTAAAATATTACGTTTCGTAACTGAAGATTCATGGCTGTGCAAGTGACTAAACGATTGTTAAAAGTAGGGCTTCATTTAATTATATACATATATATATATATATATATATATATATATATATATATATATATATCGATACACACACACAGAGAGAGAGGGAGATGTGTTTAAAATTGAAAAATTGAAAATATAAAATTTGTTTAATAGGTTCAAAATCTTGATTTTAAATTATAAGATGTTATTTCTGACTAATAAATTGATTCTAAATTTTTCACAGATGACATTAAAAATTCTATCTAAATACTTATCATTTCTGAGGTCGATTTTTATTTTCAGAAAAATTAATATCTATTAATATATTGGTCATTTAAATAAATGAATGATTAGAATGAAAAAAAAATGCGTTTTATCAATGGTAAGGGGACTTTTCGGTCTAGACCGCTCGAAAAAAAAATAATTTTTAAGATTTTTTTCTAAAGAAAAGAAAAAATATAATTTTATGTAGGTTTCTGCATTTTATTGAACATCTATTTGAGAGTACAAAATAATTTTTGGTTTTTATTTTTTTTTTTAAAAACCAAATAGCGTCAGGTTGGTTTTCGTGGCGAATCTATCGGAAATCTTATTCGACAGTAGGACATCTACCTCCTTAAGTGTAAATTTTAAACATAAAAACCGAATGTATTATTAACGAGTAGAAAATTATCGAGACAGTGAACCTTCGAAGACTAAAAAATTTTTTTTAACATAATGTAATGTAGATAAAATAGTATATATAAAATTTTAAATCAATGACATATTTTTGCCTTTTTTTTGAATTATTCGACCCCTTAAAAATTAAAAATTTAACACATTCAAAATATTAAAAATACTGCTCGGAAAACATTTTTCCTTTAATTTAAAAAAAGGTTCACGTGAATAGATCAATTAGTTTTTGAGAAGTTTGAGAAATGAATAAAGAAAAACGTAGGTAATTTCTCGAATTTTAAATTTTCCTTAGAAGTGAACCTTCTTGAAATATAAAAGAATTGAAAAATAAAAAGAAACGATTTTCTGAAAGTTCTAAACCGAAAACTTCCACTAAATTATTTTAGTTAATTAATTTATTAATTAATTTATAGTTAATTAGTTAATTAATTAGTGATGCAGATATAACCGCATGACAATATTTTCTGTTCTTTGTTCTGACTTCAAGATTAGAATATAATATGACAAAAAAAAAACAGAAAATTATCTTACAAAGTTTTATTATGCTGTAGTAAAGCGAGCAGTCTAGGGTAGGGAAGCTGTCGTGCTATAACTCTTCCTATTTAAAACTAAAGAAGAGAACTTATAATAAGTATTTCATTTATTTAGTAAGTCTACTGAAACATAAAGAATACTCTTACTTATAATATTTTTTTACTCTGTCTCATATATATATATATATATATATATATATATATATATATATATATATATATATGTATAAAATATTAAGTTAATTATTTATTTTTATATTTTGTATTTCGTTAGTAAATTATTTTGGTAGTCTTGTCACTAGTGCATCACTCGAATTTTTATCTGTTCGATTAATTTGGATTTTGAATTATCTAGAAGTAATTTGTGAAAGCAAATCAATAAAATCTTCGTTTATCAATAAGCTCTCAGGGTGAGTGAAGAGTTAAAGCTAGTTATGACAGTTAAAAACACATGTGGTTCATAAAGATTAAGAACACCAGGAACATTAAGTTTTAAGTGGATTTCAGTACTTATTTGATATATCAATGTTTGTATCTAGTGTTAATGCAAATTTTTATAAATATATTTTATAATTGTGATAGAAAATTTACCACCCTTCATTTTTTTATATTTTGTATGTATAATATGATTAAAGTTAAATTGATAAAAGCTATATGACCCAATTATTATATTTAGAGGATGGAAAAATGTAAGTAAAACGTTAAAAAGAAATTGAGTATAAATACATATTTCAAATATATGGTTTCATAGCTTAACTACTTAACATAAATTGAAGCCATGTTCTGTGATGTCTTTAAACATTCATGGAACCAAAAGTAATAAATAGAAGCCCAAATCTGAAATATTAATAAAACGAATTAAACAATAAAAACAGTCATAGTTCATAATAGATTATTAAGGATCTGACTTAAATTATATAGCGTTATATAAATTTTTCCACTGTTGACAAGATGCATGAAAAGTTCGTTTGTTGTTTTTTCCACAGACTTTTCACAACGAAATAAATGTTTTTTGTAACGTTTACATATCATTTTTTATTCACAAACAAACAAGTCCTATCGATTTTAGTTCATTTTATATACACTATATATATATATATATATATATATATATATATATATATATATATGTGTGTGTATGTATGTTTGTGTGACTAAGATAAATACGGAAAAAGGTATGAACGTACGTACCGTAACTGATATACAAAAAACAATTTCAAAAGGCCAAGACGTTCTGTTTGTTTAAAAATATTAATTTTCGTACCGTCTTCAAACTTTCCAATATTTCACTCGGCTGTCCCTGTTGCTGTATACCATTTTCCATTATACATACATACATATATATATATATATATATATATATATATATATATATATATATATATATAGTGTTTGACAAAGGAAATAAATTAAATTCATTACTCTATTTTTCTTATTATATAAAGCTGATAGAGTTGAATGAAAAAATTGTATTATAAAACTGAACCATTTAGAGATTGAAATCAATATAGTAAATGGCGTTAAAATTAGTGCTACTTCAATATATATCGACTAGATCAATATTGGTAGTGAATGTACAATACAGTTTTTTTATCGTGTTTTCTTACCATTAACTGAAAGTACTTCGACCTTAGGTGAAAAATTACAAAGATAAGGAACGGGCATTAAATAGTTTTAAAACAACATCAGTTTAATAAATTAGTGTACATTTATTAGAACAGTTTTAATATATATATATATATATATATATATATATATATATATATATATATATATATTTTGTTATCGTCATTTGTCTCGGTTTTTATGGTTCACTTTCTTCTGTTGAATAAGTCAATTTTCAACAAACCACAGACAGGAAATAAGTTTTTACAAAAAAAAATCGTTGATCTGAAAGTGTTTCATTTACGAAAAACCATCAAAAAAAGTTTTTATATAGAGCACATTAAGAACTGTCAGAAAAAAAGTACATAAATCTTTACTAATGTCTATAGAGGAATATATCTTGCAAGAATATTTTAATCTGACAAGCAGTAAGAGCAAGACATTACAATAATCAGTAAAATAATTACAGAAACTATATTTATGTCTGATATTACATATATATATATATATATATATATATATATATATATATATATATAAATGTGTAACTTATATAGACCTTATGCTATTTTATGATTCGGAATTTTCTCTTAAATTGCGAAAGTTTAATTAGATTTACTGACAGAATTGTAACATAAATTACTTTTGCTTTATGAATTGTTTTTCAAGTAAAATTCAATTTATATAGAAAAGTTATATATATATATATATATATATATATATATATATATATATATATATATATATATATGTGTGTGTGTGTGTATGTTTGAGTAGGCTTTTTTACATTTATTATTCAATTTTCTTGATATTTTTCTTCAGGTCTCCACAAGTTTGTTTTCTTTTTGAAAAATCGAGTTTCTTTCATGAATAATCATTGTTTACGTTTCTTATTATTTTCAGAAAAAATCTTTTTAAATTCATAATAAAATGACTGATTAATAGCCAGTTTTCTTTTCTTTGTGACGGGTTAATGATGTTCAAAAAAGTTTTATATATGACTATGAAATTTGTTTGTCAAAGTAAAACAAACATAATGGAATCCATAATGATACATTAGTTGATATATATAAATATATATATATATATATATATATATATATATATAATGGATTGTAGGTCAAAAGATTAAGCTCAAACCTGAGCTTATGACGATGTCACCTTTCATTAAAAAGCGATTATATTAAAACGCTTATAAGCTTTGATTCCGGTTACATTAAAATTATATGTTTGTTAAAAGTGACAAAGTTAATGAATCAATTTTTCATGAAAACATATGATTCCAGTAATATTATAGTTTAATATAGTTTTTTTTAAAAAAATATTTAATTTACGAATAATTCCGATCACAACGCTATATGTTTGCTGGTTAAATGTGATTATTGAACGTGTAGTTTATTAAAAAAATTAATGAAAAAGTTATTATCGTTCTTATTGATCTAAAATACAAACTAAATGTCAAAAGTATTTATATAATAAAATCCACACCCTCATCACTCAATAATCAATTAAAATATATCAGTTAAAAGCTCATTTCTTAAAAGACAGTGTTGAAATTGTATACTTTGACATTTTTTGTTTAGTATTATCAGAAAGGATGGTGAGTTTATTTCGTTTATCAATCATGAAAGAATTATTTAAATTCAAAAAAAGGTATTTGATATTGTCATTTCAATCAATATTCTTTTGGTAAACATTTATCTTCTTATAAAAGTCTATCGTTCTGAAATGTTTCTGTATCAAAGGATATACAAAGAACTCAATAAAAATGTATATAGAATTCACTTTCCCAATTTTGTATTCGATAGTTCTGCATAACTCGCTCGTTATGCTAAACAATAACTTTGAAATATATTCAGTAAGGTTATTTTTAACAACCTGTGCTACTTTTATCGTCTGTCTCTATTTGATATTCAATCATGGCTTCAAAACTGTCTGAATTTATTGCTCTTCACATGTTTGAGTCCACATTAGAAAATTTCAATTTAAGGCACGTCACTCTATATGCAGCTGTGAGTACGGTTACGCTTTCGACCCTGCATATTGACAGATTGAGCTCGTTCAACTGAGTAAAAACGTCAACGAGATGTGCAGGTTTCTGTAACGATGTAACATCTGAGAAATATTTATCTAACATTCGAAGAAATCAAAAGAAAAATAATGGACATTTCTTATACACTCAAATGGTTGTAGCGCAACGTCACTAACACTAACATTGTGAGATATCAAGATTTTGTAAGTGCTTTTCGTGTCATATAAATAACGATATAGTTAACTCCATTAACTCCGAGGAATTATATATATATATATATATATATACACGTATGATTTTATCATCGATATAATATTTTCAACATTCAAGTAATTGGTAAAAAATAAATTATTTGCTTCCCCAAATGAATTATTTTTTCACTGCACAAGAAAATAAAAATATCAGATTTTTCTGTGACTTGCTCCTCCAAAATGTTCGCATCGTCATCGAAATGCATATAAGTACCAATCAAATATTATCAATAAAGATTAATTGAATATTTTGGATCAGATTTTTTTATGGTTTATGAGGTGTAAAAAGAATTCATTTACGAAAGTTCACTTGCGTTTATAAATCATTTATATGTCTAGTATGTTTTTTTCTTGAAATATAAATTAAATTATAAATATTTTTTTTAATTTTATTTGTTTTACTTTACATTCGTACCTAAATATAAAATAAACTGGTCGTAAAATTAAATGACATTTTTACAAAATGTTTTATGTTCTATTACTGGAAAAAAAATTAATCACACTGCTTATTTCTTCCACATTGTTAGAACTGTATTGTGATAAATTATATGATTTTAATTGTTTTTTGAAGATATTGCAAAAAATTAGTTCATAGTTTTCATTTAAGATAAATGTACTACATTTATTAATTACAATAATTTTATATAACAGTTATATAGGATATTATATTATGAAAAAATGTTTTTTTATCCATTTCATCTAAACATTTCATAAAAATAATTTATTTTTTTCCGTTTTCCTAATATAGAAAACAATTATACTAGAAAAATGATCTCAAAATTTTTCATGTCATTTGCATTGCCACAACACATCGTATGATTTGTGGCTGCTGTATAGTAATGTAAAAATAATGTCACTGAAAATGTTATGTTTTTATATATACACTCGTACATAAATTTGTATTATTTTAACATTATTACTACATTAACATATAAAAAGATCATTCCAAGAAACATAAATGATAAATGTTCCACACTTTATATAACTAATACATTACTCTCATATTTTTTAGAATATTCCTTTTAAAGGAGTGCCTTCTTTTCATACACACACATATAATAGATTCGTTTAGAGTGCTATCATTAAAAACTTAAAACATATACAATTATCACAATATATATATATATATATATATATATATATATATATATATATATTGACCTTAAAAACGGACGCTCCTTAAACTCCTACGTAATTAGAAACTAATTACATATAAATCGATTTACTGTTTTATGAATAATTTATACTATTTCATCTCTACTTAAAACACTATATAATGTATTCCATCAATATATGTATAGTACATATATATATATATATATATATATATATATATATATATACGAATTATAAAAAATATATAAAATATGCGACACTTTTATAACGTGTCAATTCTTTGTCAGATATTTGAATAATTTCTTATACATACTTAAAAATATAAATAGAATGTGTTCTTAAGTTTCGTGTATTTTTTTCTAAAATCTATTAGGATTGTTATATATAAAAATGTCAATATTATTACCTTAATTATTTTTTATATCTTGACTGTATTTATAATAACAGATTTTGATAACTGTAATAAGTTGGAATTAAATCGGATTTTCTTTTTATAAAAAAAGACTATAATGGTTATCTGCCCATTTATTACAAAAAAATAATCAATTTTTTTCTTCAGTAAGAGAACGTGTTAACACATTTTATAGGTAACATACTTCAGTGTGAAATTAATAATTGATTCTCGAAATTTCGTTTGTAGTTATCAAGAGTTTGTTTTAGTGATATATTAAAGAGTAATTTATTAGATCATTCAGGCACCAATTCCGAAAGCTGATACTTTAATGAGCGATCAAAACGAACTTAAATCTTGAAGATTTTCTATATTTATATATATATATATATATATATATATATATATATATATATATATATATACATTAGATTTTGGAAACATTTACTGTATTCTAAATGTGTGTCCTTATGAAGAATGCATGTGATGTAGAGCTTTTCAATGCCAAAAGGTCCCTAACCCTGGACTAAATTATACAGTAATTTATATTAATTGAATAAAAAGAGGGTTTATCAGTCTGACTATGAAATTCCAAAGAAGTGTACTCAATTAGTTTAAAAGCTTGCAGAATAAATGAAAATATGATGGAAATGTACATCGATTTTTAATAAAAATATTACATTGGTTTTCTATGTTTCTATAATACATTTATATGTAATGCGGGAAACATTTAAAGCATATTCAACTAACAAATTAACAGATTTATAGGAATTCGACACCACATAACTCATAAAAAATTCTCTTTTTTAGAACAGAAAATGATATTAATTTTTTACTTATTCTCTGTATTTGAGTACAGTTAATAAATAATATGAATAACGATAATATAAATACAGATAAATAAAGGGATTCTTATTGAAAAAAATCTCTTTATAAAATTTAAGTGTGGCGAACTTCGACATTCTCATCGTCATCGAAATTTTCTGATTAGTTTTTTTTAAAAAAAATTGACTTATGCCTGAAAATATTTAATAACGCTTGAACATCTATTTAAGTAAAACTAAAACAACATAGTTCTAGAAGTCATTGTAAACGAATTTTAACTTTATATCAATCTATTTACCATTTTTCCTTAAATTAAGATGAATGAGCTTTCATTTCCCTCATATACATATATATATATATATATATATATATATATATATATATATATATATATATATATATATATATATATATATATATATGTATGTTTACATATAAACATGATACAAGATAAAAGGAATCTTTAGAAACTCACTTTCCATTAAGTATTTGATCGTGAAAACCGATTTTCTTATAAAGCATCATTTCATGTATAAACACCATTATATTCATTCATACTGGTATACATATCAGGCTATATATATATATATATATATATATATATATATATTGTTAAATACTTATATTGATTGTATCTTATCCTATTGTTTCATTATAGTGCTTTACAGACTCTTTGTCAATAATTTAAGTGACATGATTCGGTATCTGTTGCAGAAGTTGTTTCATTTCTTTAACAATGTATAAGTTAGCTTTATATATTATATATACATATATATATATATATATATATATATATATATATATATATATATATATATATATATATATATATATATATGTTATAAATAGTTATTTTCTGCTGTAAATGAAAATTCTAAACCGCTAAATCGATACTTTATTTAAATTGGAGTAGAGGTGAATTGAGTACATATTATTTACATAATTCAGTGAAAATGAAAACAAACTGACTGTCTAAAATATAATATGGGAAAAAGTAATAAATTTCAAAACGGGAGCACATTGGACTCATGTAATGAGACCCGTTGGGAATATCCTGGTCTCCCGATTGCCCTTTACCCGTCTGACTATGATATATAGTGTACATATCAGAATATCTAAAAGATGTATGTATTTATTTTTTGCCACACGAATTTATTTATGTCATACATATTTTTTAGTGATATCAAAGGTTATTTAGTTTAAAAAACGATTTATGGTTAGTTCATCGCAAAAAATACTATTCGTATTACAATTTTACCATTTATATACGAATAGGATTTCGTCGAAGTTTCGTATGAAAATATAAAGTGTTCGATTCAAATCTTATTCAAAAAATCGTATCACGAGTTTCATAAAAATGATTAATAGCTAGTACTGATATCGTACTAAACTAAGTAAATATAAAAAGAATTTAATAATTAATTTTCTTAATTGAAACGCGTGTCACATTTCAAAATATTTACATTAAAAAAACATTTTAATGGAATATAATTAAGCTGTTTTTTTTTCAATCGAAACATGAAATTAATTAATCATAATTCAAATTGGACGGAAATAATAAAAATTATATATATATATATATATATATATATATATATATATATATATATAAATCAATTATCGTGTTTTTTTTTCGGATTGTATTTGTTTGATATAATTTAGCTTGTACGACGATCGATACATTACTTGGTCGACAATAAAATTTTAATTAAGAGTACATGTGACCGTTGAAATCAGTTTGAAAAACGTTATAAGTCCATGATAACAATAACATGTAGTATTAATGAATTGTATACAAACAGTAAATTACCGAATTAATGTTTGTTTAGTCTGAAATATAATTTGAGACGAATTCTTCACATATTTCTATAAAGAATTTTTGTTGATTTTATGTGTAGGCATTCAGTGCTCGTATGGTCAGTTCAGAGAATGTATAATCGAAATATTTCATTTATTATTCAATTATTTCTCGTGTATTGTTATTGAAAAGTTTTGCACATTAAATATTTATCTTACAACGTAATTAAACATATTAATAAACAAACGATATGTTTCTGTTTTATATTAAAACATTTTTTTAATAATATTAGTTAATTATATTCATTCCTTTATCTAGTAATTGAAAAAATATAAATTTCTTTGGTGTAAAAATTAATTATATGCCTTTAAATTCAACCACTCTTAATTTTGTTTTAAATTAAAATATTTTCCCATTGTTTTAGGATTTTGAAGTACCAACTTTAACATTTAATAACATTATATATTTTGGCCAAGTAGTTGGCATAACCTCACAAAACAGTAGTGAATACGAAAAGCAGAATATTGGGCATTGTATACTTTTCGCATTTTATTTGAAAAAAATACTTCCAAAGCTGAGGGAATGATTTCGTCAGCTTTGCGGCAAGCTGCTGTGACGCATAAAACATGCAAAAAAATGATAATACAGTGGAAGAGATTTGAAAATGCATCACAGTCTTCGACTGTGAAAGTCTCGATTTTTTTTCAATAAGGAATTTGTCAGTTACCTGACAGACAGAGTAAATTTATACAAAATAATGGGGTATATTTTGATGATTGAAATGTATTTAATTTTTCTGTAAACATTAATTTTCTATAAAGAAGGCACCGAATTAATTTGTACACCTAATATAAATAAAAAGAATTCTTTAAAATGTATATATTATTCACTGAAATATAATGGTTTAACATTATAATAATTATAAATCAATGATTGTTAATTGAACTAGCAGGTAATGGATATGTTCTGTTTGAATAATTGATTATTGTGTCGATTGGAAAGTGTTTGTGTACAGTATATGAATTATTCTACAAGTACTAAATTCTAGAATCGAGTTTATGTAAGGTTGATTACCTTTTTAACATTCAAACTATTTTTCTAATCTATAAGAAAGTAATTTAAATCAGTAAATATTTAAAAACTGTAACTGCGCATATGTTTTAAAACATGCTCAGTAAATTATTTTTTTCTCTTTATAAAAAAATGATACTAAAACCAAACCCGGATGTCTTATCAAAATATTTAGTGTACAGAAATTCTATTTAATTTCATTTACACATTTCTTATCTATACTTAGAAAATATTAGTAGGTTTGTAATAGGAAATGATTATTCACTTTAAGACAATAGAATTTCTGTATCTGGTTCTTGTTCTTTGTACGTCAATTTTTACAGATATGTTGACAGAAATTAGAATAAAGTTTATTTTTCTAAACATTCAGTATTTTGATTTCTCTAAGTATTATTTCATCTGCAGTTATAATTTGAATATATTGTTATTTTTTTCTTTTCTTATAAATGTTTAAATGTTTCGAAGTGTGATATGTATTTATTTATTGATAAATTTGTTTTTAGATTAATCATTTTTTTTAAAAAAGCTTCTATTAGCACATCGTTAATTACAGTATATTTTGTAAAATTCATCGTAGAAAAACGTGTGTACCAGTAGGATGAAAAGAAACAGTTTTATAAATACAAAGAATAATTCTGTAGTTTAGCTATCTCTTCACTTGTTGAAATTTATTTTTTACTCCAACGATACAAATCGTTAACCCTGTCGATACTTCGGAACGATTTCTCAAACTCTGAAGACGAATAAGTCTATCTACTGCGGTAGCAAGGGTCTACCTTTTTTCAATCCTAGTTTACAACTGTAACTCACACATTTACTTTTTTTAATTCGAGCTGTAGATCTTGTAAGTCATTTTCTTAACTGTAAGTAACTTTTATTATCCTTATATATCAGGTTCTTTCATTCGAGAATTATTTTTTAATCGTAGCAAAATCAAAACTTTTTAAAATATTCCATACCATTTCTTAATGAAATATCTAATTATTAATCACTGGATTTTATTTTTAAAATAATTTTTTTATTGAACTTGTGAAATTATTTTCACTAGAGTCCTTTCCTATGAATGTATTTGAAAGTTTATGCTAACTAAAGATGTGTATCACGCGCACAAAAAATTAAAAATAAGTTTCATACCGTAAAAAGTATTCCAAGCCGAAGAATGTAATAATGAATAAAATTTATTACATGGAAATTATATATTAAAAAATAAATTAAATAGTCATATATTTACTATAATAAATCATCGTACAGTTTTTAATATACGCAAGTATTAACTTTTCCGTATTGTTTATTTTTTTGAAATAACTTTTGTAAAAACATACAGTCATATTCGAGATAATTAATTAATAAAAATATATATTTACTTGTCCTAAAATATTACATTTTTCAACTCGTATTCTATGCTTGTTTTTTTTTTAATCAAATTATATATAAATACATGTTCAAAAAAAAAAGATGAAATCTTATGTTTTTATGAACCAACCTGTATCAATACGGACATATTCTTTATATTACAAACACGTTCCAATATGTTCTGTGAATGGCAGGCAATTTTCTTTATCCTGTTCAGTTTTGTTAGGGAAGACAGTAATGTATATACCTATGTCTGTTCAATTATGTTGTCTCATTAATTAATGAATGAAATATTGCACTTTCTATATTATATATATATATATATATATATATATATATATATATATATATATATATATATATATATATATATATATATATGGGTGTACGTATAAATGTATCTGCAAGTTTAAGATAAGACTGAAATTATTACATCCCCCAATTAGTATTTGTTCGGATAATTAATAACTTCCTGATATGTTTTTTTTATTTCTTGTCATATTGTTTTGAAGAAGTTCAGACATAGATTAATGAATGATTTAAACTTTATGGTAAATAAATTATCATTACGTTAATGTTTTTTTAACTAATAAATTTATTATAAAATTTCATACGAACAAAAAAAGGAAAGTGTTTTCAAACACTGCTGTGTAAACTGTGAATCTATGTTAAAAATGATTAATTGATATTCATTCACAAAACCACAAAAATCTATAATCATATTTGTTTTATAATATTAAAAATATCATTTGATTTCTATCACATATTTATTTAATAATTCTAAAACCACTTTATCGTTTAATTTACAAAGCTTTTCAATCCAAAATCAACCACTTTATCGGATCAGTTTAATCTGAAAATATTTTTTAATTCGAAAATGTGTCACCCTTTGTGAACTGACAGCCTGTGGCAACAATTAGTTTACATTTCATTTAAAATTAATGGAAAATTGAAAATGGTAATATCATTTTTTGATTTATTTTTGATCGTGCTCTCACTTAAAGGTTCATCCGTTAAAATGACATTTACAATAATAGTCTTTTCACACTCTTTCTATTCTTATGCATTGATACAGAGCTAGGGGAGAAGATACAGCTTTTGTCAAGTCAGTTATTTAAATAATCCTATTAAATTTAATTATCTATTAGCACAGATGGAAGAAATTCATATTTTAATAATACACGAAGATTTTCTCAAAAAAAGAACTGTTTAAAAATATTAATGTTACTTTATAACTCATATATATATATATATATATATATATATATATATATATATATATATATATATATATATATATATATATATATATATATTTCTTAAATATGAATAGCTGTGTTTTTAAATCTAATTATATTTGTATTGTTTATTAGGCACTTTTTCTTTTATGTAAGAGCG
Source organism: Acanthacorydalis orientalis (assembly GCA_034766995.1). NCBI lineage: Eukaryota > Metazoa > Arthropoda > Insecta > Megaloptera > Corydalidae > Acanthacorydalis > Acanthacorydalis orientalis. The sequence goes on along the minus strand of CM068321.1, from coordinate 29,972,905 downwards.
TTATATATATATATATATATTTGTGTGTGTGTGTGTGCATAACAGAGTTTTTCGTCGTAAATTGGTATAATCTTGTTTATATCCTTAAAAATGAACTTCAGAGAGTGTTGATAGATAAGCGTCAACTTTTCTAAAGAGGGGTAAATTTTATTATTCAGGGGATAGACGGTTTTATGGTTGGTTTTCCTCAAAAGTAATTTCATTATATCTAAAGGCTGCTATATTAGTCATCGTATACTCAACTAATCAATATTTTTAGAAAACAATGCTCGTTTCATACATAATGTACGGAATATGAAATTCGCTCCGAGTAATATATTCTGTTTGAACTTTTCCAAATATTTGTGCAGTAAATTTATTATCAGTATATATCTCTGTTGCTTTAATTGAACTTTGGTTTATCAACTAACGTTTCGTAATGTAATCCTACAATCAGTATGCATTAGATTTAAATCGATTGACAACATTAATTTTCGTGCTATTCGTGTGTGAATAAGGGAATTCGCACGTCCCACTTAAATTCCCAATAATCGATTTATGTACGGTACTGAGGTAAATCCGGGGACCTTTGGTGTTATATGTGTTTTGTGGAGTGTAATATTGTCTGTCTTTTGAGGAAAGAAACGTTTAGGACGATCGATAGAATACGTAGAAGGAATTTTAAATAAATTTTGTCCGCAACGAACGGCACACTTCAAGAGTGGTGTCAGCACTACTGTAGATTCTGCTGACTTCACAGTCGCAAGTTTAATGGTAAAACCATTGCCGCCGTTTTTCTTCCTTAAATCGTTTTGACTTGGAATATAGTAAATTATTTTTATCTCTTTCGAGAACCTATAACCTGTGTTATGCGTGGCAACTGTATACATACATACACCGTGAATAAATCAAATGTTCTGCTATCATATTGTGTTAAATCATTCCGAGATTTTGTTGAATACTTTTATAACTTTATATATTTTGACTCATTTATTCGAGTTACTTCATTATGAATACAATAACATGTTTTAATCAATCCTACTACTAATCGAGTTTTATTCATTCGGCCAGATAATTACATTTAAGATCTTATCTTTGGAGATGAATCATTAATTTTTATCCTACGTGTTTTTTTTTTTTTTTATTCAGTTTGATGATTAATTCAGTTGACTGTTATTGATGATTCTAGATACGTCAGATAGATTAAACATAACATTATTTAATTGTACATGAGACAGGAAAGAACGATATTAAATGTTGACAAATTGTATCATTGTTTATATTTGTGTCATTCACCTTTTTCTAGTACATACTTTTTTAAAACTTGTATTTTTCTATTAAAGATACAATTACAGAATAGTAAATAATACATAGATTGAAATTTCAAGTATAAACTATTAAAATGTGTTTTATTTCATCATAAATTGTTTTACTAGCCAGTTAAAAAAATCTCGATTAATAAAAAAACTCTTAACAATTTAAAAGTTTAGAAACAGAAGCTTGTATATGTTTTTCGATTTAAAAATATTCGAGAACTATATATAAAAAATATTTTTATTGATTGTAATTTGATTTTTCTACCGTTTATTATTTCATAGTTCCTATAAAAATATATTGTAATTTTATAAAATATTTTTATGGTATTAAAAGTAATTTTTACTTCTTGAAAATTATTTTTTTAAAATATAAATACGCTTCTGTGTCTGCGATTCAAATAAATAATATAATAATATTTAAAAACTAAAAATATGTCTTTTCACATATTTTAATTGAATATTCAATATGTTTGATGATTTACCAAGTTTCAAGAAATCGTAAAGATTGCGTCATACAGTCGAGATATATTTAAACATTTAAAGTATGTTTATAATAAAATCAGTTTAATAAAAAAGATTTATAATAAATGAATGTATTATCAAACAAGTTAAATTTGTTTTTCGTTGCATCGAGGGGAAGTTTGAAATGTTTTAATCAGATTTGTGGAGTTGTAGGATTAAAACATTTGTGAAGGACTACCCTTAATCATCTGTTGCAAATCTAATTATGTTATTTGTTAATGTGTGGTGTGTCTGCTTTCAGTATTAGTTTTTTTTTTATTTAAATCGGTTTCGAATTTTATTCAGATGTTAAATAGCATAAAATCTAATATTTATTTCACTAATAATTATCTGAACAAAATCAAGTATTAAGATGATATATTGTGACACGGTGAAGGATTATAATGATATATTTAATTTCTAGAAACTATTGTATTTCATCAACAAATTATTTCATTTTCTAAGTATCAACATTTATGTTTAGAAGACTGAAACGAAAAAATAACACAAACGATTAATAAAAAAAGTAAATATTTAAATGCAAATTTCTCCTGATGTTGAACTTCTAATGGTAGAATATTAAGTTACATTCATGCTAATTTGTTTTTAATAACGGCTGTAAATAGATACGAATTGCACTTTAATGTTAATTACCTTTAGTAGTAACACCTGTTGTTGAACAACGGTCCGACACACAATGGGTGGTGAGTTGAATTTGGGTTCATAAAGTATGTCATTTTCCATTAGAGAAAATTATTAATACCTGGACGTAAGCGATTTCATTTACAAACTATTTTGAAACTGAAACTATTTCGAAGAAAATTATAAATTGTGTACAGAATTTCCACCACTATCTTTTTTATTGATTTGTGATTCTATAATCATCAATTAGAATGGTTCAGTATTTAATTCCAATTTAATGTACACTGAAAAAAATTATAAAATATCTATGTATTTTTAAATCAGTTTGTATTATTTATATATATATATATATTCAAGGTAAAAACGCGTTTTTACGCAAAAAGTGTAGAATTTTTCCATGTCTTTTCAAATGTAAAGCTCACGGACGTTTTTAGCGATAATGAGTGTAACCGGATTTGTCACTGATGAGGATTTTTGTGATTCTATAATAAATAAAGCTCGTCCTTGTTCTCTTTTTACAGTAATAAATTAACGTTTTTATATCATTTTGTAACATTTATGTAAATATTAAAGATTAATGTTTTTAATTTATTCTTTATATTATTCTTCGTCTTACAAATTTATACTTTACCTAATATATATATATATATATATATATATATATATATATATATATATATATATATATATATAAGGAAGTGAGAAAAAGCAGTCATATATTTTTATTATAAGTTAAGACATGTATTTTCATATAAATAGAAGAAAATAAATGTAATATCATTTGAGAAAAATTAGTAATACTGTTATTAACAAGCTGGAAAAAATTACAATAGGGAGATTAAATAATTATTCGGTCTAAATAATATATTATGTTGAATTTACGTGACACTTTTCGAAATTAAAACTGTTTTTGTGTTTCAGCTAGTCATTTTTCAAAACATGTTTTTCATTTCGTGTTTAACTTATGATAGTCATGTTAAAATGTATATATTTATATATGTATATATATATATATATATATATATGTATATATATATATATATATATATATGTATATATATATATATATATTTATATATGTATATATATATATATATATATAACTTGAATGGTAAAAATAAAATAATAAATTGTCAAATTCAATGTCAGTTTAGTTCGAGAGACAACAATGTAATGTAATTGGCCCATTCGTTTTTATTTTATTTATTTATATCTTTCATAATATAATTAAGTTAAATATATGTTTTTTGCGAATGCTTGTATTATAAGGGTATTCTTGTATTTAGAGGGATTTGGATATTCTGTATCTTCAAAGTAATATAAATCGAGAAATAATTTATAATATTTAACTTGTTAGTAAAGTTCATAAAAAGATACATTTTATAATGAGAACAATTTAATGGTTCTTTTTAGAAATATAAGGAAGAACTTGTTGAAATCTAGTGGTATCTTAACCAAAAAAAACTGTAATAGTGCTTTTTGTACTGTCTATATCGAACATATGTAGGTAAAACTACTCGTTTACTCCTAATTAGATTTTATAAACTGAATACCCGATATGAAAGAACTGAGATGAATTAATCTACTAAAAAAGCTTGTATTTGTCAATTTATATATTTTAATGGATCTTAGCTTGGTAAGCATTTAATCAAGGTATATATATATATATATATATATATATATATATATATATATATATATATACTCCATCTTATATAAATAGAAATAATCATAAGAATAAAATTAGCGCTCTAATGATGATGACATCGTCATCGAATTGCATATAAACAAGAATCAAAAATTATCTATAATTAATTATTGAATATTTTTGATTAGATTTTTTTTATGATGTCCGAGATGAAAAAGGAATTAATTTGTGAAAGTGAATTGTTAAAAAAATCATATATAAAAAAAATAACTAATTTAAAGCCATATTCTTAGACAGAATATTAGTAAATATTTTATATTCAACTGAGGCTTGAAATCGTAGAGTTAATTATAATCGTTGATCCTAGAATTATTCTCTTTTTATAAATTCACTTTTAGCAATATTTAGCATTATGTTCAAAATTATATCATTATTGAATATAACTAAGAAATAATTCTAAGAAATTAAATTCTAAACGTAGAAAACATTAAGTGTATTGAATAATAATAAAAATTGAAAATATCCTTTATGATGTAGTATGACTAAGATCCTGCATGGAATTGCGTGACATATATTGTCATGAAAACAATCTAAACATTTTATAATACATATTTTATTAAAAAATATTCGGATTATTTTATTTAAAAAAACCGGAAGTTCCGTCACCTGCTCTCTCTCTCTCTTTTCTTTCAACAAATAACAGAAATTAACAAATTATACACACAAATAATCCATCTAAAAATTTTATTGGAAAAATTTATAAAAATTAAAATAACAAAATACAATTTTAAAATGTGTAATATTTTTTTACTCTAAAGCTTCGGTGAATACAATATTTTGAATAAATTTCTTATCAGTTTTACACTGAAATCGTATACATTATTTCATTTTACACCACTAAATAGAACACTGTTCGTGTGACTAATATCAAACAATCAGAACAGAGACCGTGTGACTGATATCAATCAGTTAGATAATGAATAAAACGCACGCGTAGTGGGAGAGGACCATTTTTTAGTTATAGAGAGAAATGAATATATTTTTTTAGATAATAACATGTAAAATAAATTCGGCTCTTATAAACATGTATTAACAACTTTTATTGGAAATCACAGTTTAAAATTTCTTATAATTAATAGTTGATTTAATTTTGAATAAAATCCCTATTAATAGATTTGATTTATCAGTTTATATTTTTAAAAAAATAAGATATGTGCATAATATTTTACAGAAATCTCTAAATACATTATTCGTATATCTATAATATGTGAATATCTATAATGCTATGTAAATAAAAACGAAAATGTGGTATTAAAAATGAGATTAATTTGAATATCAAATGATTTAATTTCAAGAAACGAAAGATTATAATTAATAGTGCGTTTTATAAAACTATTCATTTGGATAACCTGATAAAAAACAAACTTCTCTTAAAATTTGTATTAAAATATTCGATGCCATTTTTTCATTCTGTTTTATAAAAACGAAAAATATCGAAAAGAGTATATTCTTATTTTATTTCCGTACAAAACAGAAATATGAATTCACGACGATCATCATACGAAATATAACACTGACACAAACTTCTCTAAATAATAAGCGACGCAGGTATACCTTTAGATTAAAGTTAATAGTATGCAAATTAAATAAATAAATTGAAAACGCAATGGCTACGAGTACGACTGAAATAAATTTAAAATTATTTCTCTTCGGTTTTACTTCGTTTCCATAATTAATGAAATCATAAAGAATATAAACATTTGCTTTTACCAGATAGTTTACTAAATTGTCTTTCGTTGTAGGTTAATTTATTTAATTAACTGTATATGTAATTAATTCACATGTTCACAAAACCTGTATATATTTAGTATATTCTGTCTGTGAGAGATATATGGATGTGGAGTTAGTTGAATTATCTTTTAATGCTGTTTATCACTAACTCAATGAACGAGCTCAATTCGCTAAGAGAATTCTATGCGGCATGTTGCAAATTCAATACACAGTAAGTTTCCGATTTTTTCTATTTAATTATTAGTTTTATTATCATTTTATTTGTGTATTATTCGATTCTTATTTCAATAATAAGTTCTTTTATATATGACGGTAAAACAGTGGAAAAAGTATTATTATACATTTCAATATTTTTATACAATAAAATTATGATAAGAATTTATATGAAATAAAAAATATTACTCGATGTAGAAAAATATAAATGTGTGAATGAGAAATGAGATATTTTCACTTTATATAGTACGTGTTTATATGTTTATAAGCAGTTTTCTATTTGAAATGTGAGAAATGTGAGTATTGACAGAATATTTTTTTATTTTTCGCTCTATATCATGCGTTATGAAATCAAATATATTTTTTTAAAAAATACCACCGCTTTAATTATACATGTAGTTTGAAATTTATTATTCTTGTTTATTTATTTTGCTTAAACGATTTAAAATTAACATTGCGTGCGTGTAAATAAAATATTTTAATTTTAAATAAGGTTTTTGGTAAACAGAAATTTAACCAATGATATTATTGTATTTATTTAATTAATATGTTATTTTATGTACTCGTATTTATGTAAATTCCCAGTAATAAATAGTTCAATAAATATTTTAGTATATTATCCTTACAACCATCCATAGATTTAGAAAGTGCCAGTTTACCTTTCATTTTCATATTCAATGTTCGATATCAGTTAATTGTTTAACAATATTTTCAAGCTTTCGTGTATTAAAATCGAGTCGATAAAGGATTAACTCAATAACCATTTTTAATACCGTACCGCAATGCTGCGAAAGCGCCATTTCGAGCGCTTACGCTAATATTTACTTAACAAGACTTGCAACTTGGGTTATACATGTACAAAGAAAATATCTCTGTTGACCGAAGTTATTTATCTGGATCTCTTTTTATCTCTGGAGCTCTAATCTCGACATTCTTTATGCGAAACTCATCTATAATGCAGTTTAATGAACAAATTTCGGTTTGTATGGATTGTCATATATTTTCGAATTCGTATAATCAAGATATCGAATTGGGTTTTGCGAATTTATTAAATGTTTAACAAAAATTAAAAATTATTACTTCATTTTATATATATATATATGAATTAACTAAATACAAAATAAAAATTACCTTGTATAGTAAAATAAATGACTGGGTTAGAATGTGAAGTAAAGCAATTTCGTTATATTTTATTAATAAATGTACATAAAAATTGCTGTACAAACGATGATATATTTTTATGAAGTCTTTATATTAATATTTTTTTATTATACCAGCAGTTATATTCATCAAGAGCATTAAAATGTGTATTGAGTTTCATGACACCCATTTATATACTATATTACACAAATTAAATAACACTTTTAATGTAAAATAAAAATGAAAAATACATTTTCATACTAAATATTTTATAACGGCAGTATAATAAATTAATGTTTTATCGACCCGCGTTGTGGTTACATTTCTAGACCTCATATATATATATATATATATATATATATATATATATATATATATATATATATATATATATATATATATATATATATATATATATATAATTACATGATTAGAAAATACAAAATAGGATGGATTGGTTTTGGTCTTTATGGGCTTTTCTAAAAAAAATGTTAATAAAATATACTTATTTTATTTTTTTAACATTTGATTATTTATATTGAATATACAACCTATTTGTCGATTATTGCTCTTGTTGTGATAAAATGCACTTTTTTATATAAATGAGAAATTTAATATTCAGATATTTAATTCTTCCAGATTATATTATTTTTTCATATAGTCAATTTCTTCTTTAAAAAAAAACAGTATTTTATTTTGAATGCAAATTACTGACATGAAAATCAAATGCTTTGATTCAAAATATATGTGTATTCGAAGGTAAACGGTTATTTATTGAATTTGAAGTATAAGTATTTTATAATTACATTTTTTGACTTTCATTTTATTTTTACATAGTTTTATTTTCATTTAAAACCACATAGTTTCATTGATAGTATTTGTAATATCATCTTTTCTTCAGGAATAAATATTTTATTATTCTTTTTGACTTCATAGTTGAACCATTGATATTATATTTTAGTCAGACCGGTAGAATAATAGTGGATCGTAAAATCTGTGGATATTTTATATCTTATAACAATTCTTAATATTTAAAATTTACTTTCTGTAAATTTTAAAAAAAACGTCTATTTTTTAATGGAAATTCCTCTACCAATAATTGTGTTTTAGTACCTGTAATCCCTTTTATATTACTGTTCTAGTGGTCTTAGTTCTTGGAAATGTACACAAGCCTTTTTCTGTGACTATTTTTAAGTCATATATTATCTTTGCACGTTATTCACTATATAAAATATTAAAGGAATGTCTAGTACGAAATATTGACATTGTTCATTTTTGTACAAGCTATACTGTAAATTTTAGAGATATGTACAGGAATATATTTTACATAGAACGTACTTCATTTATAATCTAAATATACATATTTTTCGTAAACAAATTTTTGTACAATTTGTGATTCAATACGTTTGAACACATACATCATTTTAACATGAATACTAATAGATTATTTTTTTTACTTAGATAGAAGTTATGTAAAATGTATTTTCTAGTTATAGTATTGTTCATTTCTAAGAAAAATGCATCTCACAATTGTACAATTCTGATAAAACCGAGTATAATTTATCTTCATTAACATTAAACTACAAAAAAAATCATAAAATTACATTAGCAATAAAATATTAATTATCAAATAATCTGCAATAATCGTAGAAAAATAAACTATAAATAAATATTTAATAAAAACGAATTAAAATGGTTACATTAAGAATCACCATTCATTTATGCACTGTTATAGATATACACAATAATGTATTTATTTAATCTTGAATATAAACCTATTATGTTTCATGACATAAGTCTAGTTGGAATTTTACTACTAGTACATACGTGTATTACGCTAATAATATGTGAAAGTGAATCTACATACAAGTCAAACTGTCAACATTAGAATAGTATTGCATAAACTCCCGGTTTAATTACTTGAGAGTCGAGTAAATGTTATAAATGTATATTATTTACTTATATATATATATATATATATATATATATATATATATATATATATATATATATATATTTACATATGTAATATTTGCGAAAATCCAATTAAATGTCCTCTTTTATGTTACTCTAAACGTCTTTATATGTAAGTATGTATTGAATATATTATCTAATTCGTATCTGTATTCAAATACATACACTTATTTGAAACCCATCGAATTAGTATATATGAATGTCATATTCATTCGAATTTACTAAACATTATCATATGATTATAGCGGTTTCAGATAACGGGTTTCGTATCATAATTACTAGATTTCAATTAATTATCATCTAAAACATGTAATTATTTTCTTTAATGAAACGTTCGAACGGCATTTAAGTACTATTAGTATTTGAAGGGCCGATAGAAACGTATATAATTAATAGTTGTTCAATGTTTGTCTAAAACTTTACTACTTGCGTCTAATAAATATGATTTGTATCTCCGAAAATCATAGAAACCTAAATGAAATACGTTAACTGCCTACGTGTTTTATATGGCACGTAGGTCGAAGTAAAAATATTTAAATGACATTGTTTTACCATACTAAAAAATATACAGATCTGTTCAAATCCTTGTTTATTACAATCGATATTTATATCGAACAGCTGTGTGTGTATTTGACATTTTATATAAGAAGTACAAAATTATATAGCGAGAATTCCATAAATCAGCTTTTTTATATTTTTTTTTCTAAAAAAAATAGCAATGTTTTGTTATGTAATTACATACCTGAAGCGTATCAACGTATTTATGTATTATTTATGATTATATTTTAATAGTACCTACTACACAGATTTTTTTTATGGAAGTAACCTATAATTTACTCGAATTGTAGTAATTTTTTAAAATCTTTATTACGTGTTGTACGTTTTTACGATATTTATTTACATTTGTTTTAGTTTTTTTCATTAATGTTTTGAACTACGATTGTAAATCGTTCCGATTTTAATTACTGGTATAAATTGAAACTACTTTTTTTATTATAATGAAGGTATAAATAAATACCAAAAGGATTCAAATTGACAATTATTTGTCTGTATCTTTAACTAAATCGGAAAATTTTGAAACAGAAAGTGTATTATAAAACAGAAAAAGACTCATGATTTATTTCAATTAAGTATAAAATAATTTATTATATTATACTGTTTTAAAAAGCGTACTGTATGATTTATCCTTTTATGAATCTAAGTGCGAGTTTATAAATAAGGAGTGAAATTAAGTGTAGCATAAAAACATTTTTTTCCATAAAATGCATATATATTATTTTCCACTCTTATTACTTCCCGTTTCGAAACATTTAGTTCAACAACTGACACGTTTTTTTCATTCTAAAAAAGAAGAATGTGTTTGTTAAAGAGTGTCTGTTAAAAGCAAACATTTACTCATATATATATATATATATATATATATATATATATATATATATATATATACACTTATGAATATATATATATATATATATATATATATATATATATATATATATATATATATATATATACATATAGTGTGTGTGAGAGAGAGAGAGACAATAAATTATTGGATGATACAAGTCTAGTAAAACGCAATGCGTTTTTTATTCAAGTCTCAAGGTTACATTAAGTTTTTTCTCTTCGCCAACACGCAATTGAAACTAGCGCATTGAAAATTATAACCTTACTTCCTCCACAAATAGTACTGAATGATGTTAAATATATTGAAATGAAAAGTTCAATCAGTACTAAATTGATGTAGAATTATATATATATATATATATATATATATATATATATATATATATATATATATATATATATATATGTATGTATATATGTATGTATGTACGTGTTATAAATATGTATGTAATTTTCTTGTCTGTTAAAATTTAGGAGGAAACATTTCATTCATTATAGACAATTTGAAATGTCGTGTTCAGCAACCATTAAACATATTTAAATTATACAGCATATCAATTTATTTATATAAATATATATAAAAAAAACTTTGATCTTTTTACATCAAAATACATATATTAGACATTCATAAATGTGTTACAACGATTTACATTTTCTTCGTTGGTAAAACTTATTGTACTATACTATTTATATATATAAATACCAAATGTAGGGGAATGAGAATTATGTGTCTATTTTCGTTGATAGCGCCTATATTGCATAAATTTCTTTATAATCTCTGTTTGATCTCGCTTGTTATTTATAGGGAGAGCTTTTCTTTACTAATGAGTCTTAATATATAATAGTTGTGAGCGCACGTGTAATATAATATTTTGTTGAATATAACATCATCGTAAAACTGCTTCAAATGACACTACATTTGTTGAACACTTCAAGTATTGACGTTTTCGTTTTATATTTTAAGCGTGTATATATTTTTAAGTTCATAATTCAAAGTTTTTACTGCTCACTTTCTTATACTTTCAACTTAAAAGAAGAACTGAAAGTAAAACAAGGGAGTAGATTATCTCGTAAAGAGTTTAAAATTAGAATAATGTATATATGTAAATTATATATTGCTTTCAACTTAATGTTTTCTTTTAAACCCGTACGCACGTGTGTGGGTGTATTCAGATATGGTCTGAATTAAAATCGTTAACTGCTCGTCACGTTTCCATTACATTTGTGTTTCTATTCAATTGCATATTTGGATGTTTAGTCACTAACGTTCAGATTAGCATTCATCGAGCTCATTTGTGTACCGCAGTGCTTCTCAAATTGGATCTATTTTGTTTTGTTATTCCGAGTATTTTAGTATACACGAACGAGTTAGAATAATACGTGATATTAGACACATTGTCCGAAAAATATCCGGCGTACAAACACTGTGCGGTCTAATGAAAATTCGAACGGTAAAACAGAAGTTTAATTCGTTTTATTCGGTACATGATTAGAATATTCTTGAAACATCTCCAATTAAATCCTGCTTAGTATCTTAAGGTCACGTTTTTTTTTCCTAGTTATTATTTTAAATGTATCTCTAATTTAGAATTGAATCCTTTTTGTAATAAACTAATAAACAACATTTTAAATTAGTAATAATTTATATAAAAGTCTCTAAAATGTGTTTTATTTAATAAAAACTGAACTAATTATATAGATTTCATAGATTCAACCGTATGCTCAAAATAAATTCTCATTTTATCTCTATCCAAATGTTCAATAATGAACTTAATTTGATATATTTCCAAATTAAAAAAAAAATGAATTAAAATATTAACTGTGTTCAAAAATTAAAGCCAATTTTAAAAATCAGGTTCAATCATCCGTAACTTAGCTCATAATCAATTTTATTAATCAAAATAAAAACTATCAGACTACATATTTTTGCTAGTTAGAAACATGTTTTCCTCATTGTTTGTTGTTTATTGTTTTTGAGATTTCTGTACATCACAAAGTTTATTTCTTCTACTATCGTCTTTCATCATTCGGGTAGATCTAGAATGTAAGACCTAGTTAAAGATAATGAAAGTCGAAACTGATTTTAATGAAATTTTTATCACTATAATGTATGAGTCCTTTATGCCACGCGTGAAATTCATTCTTCTGTGACCGGTTTCGTGTCACATCGTCCTTAGATAAGTCTTGGATTTAAACTTTATCTCAGTTCAATGTTTATCTGAAAATGAAGAATGTTGAAACCGGTTGTAGAAGAAACAAACTTGTACTTAATGTACACGATTCGCATAGAACAATAAAAACAAGTTTATCTAAATCTCTTTGAAAAAAAATCTTAGTTAACCGCTTTTAATTGGCTGAATCGAGACTGTAATGTTACTTTTTTACATTCTGTTTAACTGATGATAAAAATCGTATAGAAAATCAATATATAAAATAGCCATAAATATCAATATATTTTTCATATGTTGATTTATAAGATTATACAAAATAAAAAAAAACCAACAAAAGCTTTAAACATTTTTATTTCATTATATATTTCTCTATTACACAAAATGTTTACTCTCAGAAATGAGAATGATATTAAAAATCAATATGAATTCACCACCTTTGTTGACAAACAGTATAGAATGTACGAAGTATATAAACACATTATCTTTATGAGAAATATCTACACCGTAAATTGCTTTATTATTATGAAAAACAAATAATTTGAATATAATTTTTAAAAATATATACCAGTTTTAATGGAACGACTACTAAAATTTAAAAAAAAATCCCGTAATTTGATACAGCGTCGTACATATACAATTCAGAACATTGCAGATGTCATTTCTAATAAAAAAATTCAATTTTAAAAAAATACAAAACATGGAGCGTATATAAAAGTTATACTTGTTATAAACTGAAGTATAAAATCAATACCTGAATCCATTTTTAAACTTTTCCGTATGTTTTAGTTAAAAACTGTAATGCATTCTGTAAAATTACTTTAATTACTTTTGAGTTTGTTTATGTTTTCTACATTTCCGTACTATATATATATATATATATATATATATATATATATATATATATATATATATATATATATATTAATATATTAATAGCATGTTATGCATCTTCATGTGGCACATCGTTTGCGTGCAAGTAAAGAGCTGATGACAATTTGAAAATAGAATACGAACATCTATTCAACAGTAATCATTCAACTAAAAAGATAATTATGCAATTGAAGTATAATTTAGTATTAAATTTATTTTATTATGTCAGTTATTATTATTTATATCAAATTCTTTGATCAGGTATTGAAGGGTTTGTCAATTATTTTCTTTATGCTTTTTCTATATTGTTTCATTGAACGCATATTCCTTTTTAACATGTAAATAATTTATTATGTTAAAAGAGTACGGCAGTATTTTACAAGTAATTTTAAAGATCATTAAAAAAATATCTTGTTTATAATTTATTTCCCTTGACGGCGACATAATTCTAAAAAAAAAACCCACCCCATTCAAGTTCTTTAAATAATGCATGTCTCTTTTGAGTTCACGTTTATATTTAGAGCTATCTGTTCGAAAGCGCTTTGAAAAAGAGTTCAGAGAATATAAAAGAGTAGTTCACAGTACAAAGAAATGTGTCTATCATCGGCAATACTCGATTGATGCAAATCTTTTAAAAGAGGCTCACGAATCCCTTACGAATCGAACTTAAACCACACAACCAGCCGTGAATGATACGTTTGTTGAGATCAAGCGGGGTGACAAATACCACAGTATGTGACTATTGTCAAACTTGACAGTAGTAACGAAGATTTATATCGTGCTATTCTGTCAGCTGTAAATATATACATTTATAGCGAAAAAAAATCTAGGTCATATACGGTATCATCAACTCACACGTATGAGTTGTTGTGTCAACTTTTTTCCAATAATTTCAAATCTTACGATGTATTTGACGGGAGAATAACATAGTAATTTATATACGATGGAATGTATATGGCGTAAAATATGTCATGTATTTATTTATAAGTCGATTTAAAATTTAAAAATATGTCGTCGAGTATGAAAAAAGTAATTTATTTTCTGCTAAATATTGATGGACTTGAAAAAGTTGAATGTTTTTATTTCAAACGCTATTCTTTTTTAAACATTTTAATTTTATTTATAAATTAATAACTTTACCTGTTGTTCATTCGCATTTCTGTGAATACAGAAATACTCAAACGAATAAATCTTTTATTATATTAATTTTGAAATTCTTTCACATTGTCTGAACAGTTTTGATTTGCAAATTATATCCAGTCTTTCAACCAATTTCATTTTGAAAGTTTTTCAGTATGGAACACACTGAAAATTGACGTTTCTAAAGTGACCATAAATGATTGATTGGAGTTTATTTATGCCTGAAGTATTTTTAAAGCCTTTAGCGAGATGTAATACATCAACCAAATTTTTACAGTTTTTGATATGCGAATTGAAATATTTTCTTTTCATTGAGTACTTAATGTCCGTTTTATTTTCCACGAATCAGTATCCATTTATATTCAATAATTGTTTATTACGGTTTTTTTTCGAATTATTTATATTTATTTTATAATTATTTAAAATTATATAGAAATGTACAGAAACGCCAGAAACATTAAACGAGTTATTTCTTACATTTTTTTTTTGTACCGCTTGTGAAATATTACAGGAATATTTTTATGAATATCGTACGTTTTTCCATGAAAAAAATGAAGATAAAAACATTATATAAGCTTTGTTTTTAAATGATAATGACGGAATTAAAGTACTTGTATACTGTCACTTACAGGTACGGCATTTTGCTGGCATCGTATTAATTTATACATTCTATTTGATATTTTTCCTACTCTAATCACAGATACTATTCACTTTAAATATTGATGTATTTAAAAATTACATCTTTTATTTTATTTCACCCTGTAATTAACAATTTTATAGATGTTTTATCTATGTATTGATTTAACTATTGTGATATTCACAATACAGTTTTTACATTGTGTCTAAATAATTGCCTCTGTGAAACGAATTCTTCTTTTATCCCACAAACCACAAAAAAAATTATACGCATTTCGATCGTGATGCCATTATCCGCACATCGTGAATATATAGAATATTTTTTTCCATGCCTCATGATCAATAGTTATTCATTGAAAAATTTTAGTCAAAAAAATGTTTTGTGAAATGAAAAAGAATTAATTAGTGAATTTTCTAATATTTTTACTACGCGGGTATGTTTATCTAGCAGATGTGTCATCTGAGGGCTGTTATATTAATTTTGGTGTTGATTTGATTATAAGTTTGAATGAAACCCCAAGTGAACGGGAACTCCGATCCAATTTATGTCCTCATAGCGAGTTCGTATTCGATCTGATTTTTCTATAAGAATAGTTTGGAGTTCACTGTCACGAGCAATATACGTACGATGCGATTCATTCTCCGTGCGAGCCAGAAGTATAGATTTTCGTGGTGAGTGGACCGGCTGTTCAGTGTAACATATCTACCACCACAAAACTATAGTACACTCCGCACCACTTCCATGACCTACTTTACTGCAGGGTAGTGCCGCCGCGTCGCTTTACACAGCGCCCGCAGATTAATAATGCTACGCCGTCGTCACTTCCTGGTGCTCGCTTTGAATAGGAAGGAATGCATGAATTCTTCAGTATCATTTATAGGTTAATGTATTCAACTTTTTCGTCTTTGTTGCATCGGTATTTTAATAATGATATACACTTAATAACGCTCTTACATTCTGTGTAAGATACTCGCGCGGATGGATTTCAGACGAGTGAAAGATGTTGTACAGTAATGATGATGATGATGATTATAACTATTACCGACATAATGCTATGCAATTTAGTGACATTTTTATTATACGTATTTAAATGAAATTGCATTTTTTTTAATAGAACGCACTCGAGTTCATGGACTCTTTAATCGGCGACATAGAGATAAGGTTTCAGCATTGAAACAATTTGAATATTGTTTCATTTCTTCATTTTGAATTAACATTTATTAATTTATAATATGTACATCGTTTTGTATTGCCTGTAATATATTATTAGTCTTTATAAATCTCTTAACATCTTAGCTCATTATTATAAATATTTTATATCCAAAACATGGCGTAATCTAAAATTATAGAAATTTATCTCCACTTGACTTTAATTTCAAATTTACATTTTCAACATATTTTTTATTTTATTAAGAATCAATCTTATCAGAATCATAAAAAAATATTAAACAGTGATTTTAACATTTTATAATGATTAAAATGAAGAATCTGTGAAAATAACTAAAAAAATTAATTAGTGTTTGATTTTACTTTTGTATAGTTTCAATTTTTCTGTAACATTGTCAGTATTTAAATCATTGAATTATTGAAAGTATTTGCAGGAATAAAATAAAATAATGGTTTAACAAGTTTGTTAACTAATAATGTTTTTTTTTCATATATTTTCCAAAATAGCAATTTTGTTTTAAAATACTGTTAATTTTATGATTTCCAATGATAGTTATGTGTCTGATGTTAATTTAAATATTTTTTTTATAATGTAATTAATAAAAAAAAATAAATTTAGATTTTTTTATTCTAAAAAGGTACGTGAAAAATTCTAGTGTTCGTCTTCCTCTTTTGTATTTTTCTAAATTAACTGTTTTATTTTAAAATACTGTTTATGGCATCATTTCAAGTTACTTTTATTTATCATATATCTTAAGTTTTAATGATTATTTAAGTTAAAAAATACTTATTCGACAAAGTAAATAATAAATATTTAAAAAAATATATTTCATTGTGAATTATTTTTTTTCAAATTATCCATTCTATTTATTTGTACTGTTAGATCAAAGTCTAATAATTTTAATAGTTGAATTTCTGTTGTGTTATATTATTCAAGTTTTTAGATGATTAGATAGATTCTTTATTTAGTTGTAAGTAAGTGATAATTTAAAACAAAAAATACAATCAAGGATATTATGCTATTATCTGTGTTCGGGTGCTAATAATTAGAGTTATCGACTCACCAGAAACTTCAGAAATTCAAATATAATTAAATTCAATTAAAATTTTAAATATTTTCTTAAAATATATATGAAATAGTACTGCTATTTATTTTAGCTATTGTATTATTTTTCATTTCGTCTATTTTGTTCCAAAGCAATGCAAATAATTTAGTAAAATGTATTATTTGAACCTTCGTTTAATAAACGTCGATCTTAGCAAATGAAAGAATTCAAGATTAAAAAATGATTATGAAAAGTAGATTTAGAGAAGAACATTATCTGCGATATTATATAATTAATTGAAACGAATTAAATTTCTAATTCACTGCCAAGAATTCACGCGAAATAGTGAATAATAGTCATCTCTTTCATCACATAATTTTCCAAATTAACTATTTTATCCTAAAGTGCTGTTAATGTAATGATTTGAAGCTTACTCCACATATCTAAAAATTGGTGAACTGGAATGTCGCCAATGTTTACTGGCTCATTGACTTTCAAGCTAAATCTAACATGACTGTATCTCATGTTCATATACTAGGGAGTCTCTAATAAATCATCTCCACCATCTTTAACAATAAGTTAACAGTATATACACTGTTCGCAGACACATTGTTTCTACTCAACAAATTTAAGTGAATGCTTATAGACAATGCGATGAACAGAATCAGTGGTTGTACTATAATTCAAGCTCAGTTTTTCCAACCGAATGCATTAGTTTTCCCTTGTAATCCTTTCAGTAGCAGATGTTTCCTGACAGGTAGATCAATGGACGTAGTTACTTATCGAATTAAATTAATGAACGTTTCTAAAATTAGATACTTTTTATCAGTTTTCTTTTCCATTGATTTATTAGTAGAAAAATAATCAGTAACTTATGGTTTAATTCTATTAATATGCTTTTATGAATAAATATCAAAAAATAATACTGCAATTGTCTTTTTCAAGAATATATTTTTATCATAATAGAAACTGTTTTATTAAAATATTTATATAATATAAACTTAATGAAAGTAGATGTATATATTTCAAAGATATATGAATAAAGCATTTAAGATATCCGTATAAAAATATTTTTTTTTGGTAAGATCTTTCGTGTCTGTATAGTAGCATCAACTTAAAAGCAATGTATTTAAAAAAGAGAAAAATCAATAAACATCAGGCGAACTCAGTTTTGTCTACCGAACAGTTTCTCGAGAATGGAATAAAGTATAAGAATTCATCTCATCGTTGTTTTTTCGTGTCTCCGTTTTACAAACACGTTATAAAAAATGCAAGAAATGATGAAAATAATTATTATTCAGATTGCGTGTCTGAATGTATCTGTAATGATTCTGTTTTACTGACTTTTGTTTCGTTTGGTTATTCAACGTCTTTGCTAATAGGAAAATAACTGTTATTTCCTTTTAAATACATCGGTGAAGTAAACAGCCACCGACATAAAACTTTATTTACATAGTTTCCACTGACATATTATACCAATTTAGAAACATGGAATATTTTATCATAGTATTAGAAATAATATTGGTAGCAATATTTCAAAACTTGATTCAATATGTCCGACAGTAGTGTTTCATCATCCAGCCAAGTTTCTTCACTATGCATTTATTTAAAACGTAATTATCTTTTATGCTAATCAATATTTGATTTTTTCAGTTTTAAAAATATTATTTTGTATTTATATCGAGTATATTACTTGTAAATATAAAACATGATTGCGGAAAAATATTAATCAGACATTTTAATAAGAATATATTTTTTCTTTTTCATTAAAAAAGATTAATTCCAAAATAAATTATTAGAAATCAATTTTTCACTTACAACATAAACCATCAATTATTTCTGACTAAAACTGATAATAATTGATCATTTTTTATTTCTATTGAAAAAAAACATTTTTATGGTTTGTGGAGTGACTGAAAAAAACATAATTTGAAAAATAAAATACCATAAATTTTAACTGAAACCCATGATGCAAATAATATTTAATTAATATTAATATTTCAAAATTCTATTAAAACCTAAACACGTTATTATTTTATTTTTTTTGATATTCATCCTTTAATAAATTATAAAATACCACAAGATCAAATTCGAATTTATAATAACCTATTTAACAGACATGTTTTTTTTATAATAATACTTTCATAAAGAATGTCATGTAGTTGCAAACATAAACTGCAATCTTATTTCTTCAGATTTTAATATAAACATATATCTAATATATCTAATGAATATTCAATTTCGAAATCATTTTATAAGTGAAGCATGTCTTAATTTTAAAATATGACTAGATAATTTAATTAAAAAACAATAACAAATATATTTAAGTCAAGAAAATAAATAAATAAGATGAAAACGATTAAAAAACCGTACATAAATGTGTACTTGTAATTAATATATACATATGTGTGTATAAATTGAGTATAGAACAAATCGTATAAACCATGAAAAACATTTTATACAAGTGGTAATCCGTTGACCTCAAGTGCAGAGTAGCCAGTGACCTAAATGTAATAATTCAACTTCAGAAACTGGGGCATAGGTTCTTGATAAGAATATCTTAAGTTGTGGGCCAACAGAATAATTAATTTGAATTTGAAATTTATTCATCAACATTGCTGCAATGGCACAATACGAATGTTATATATATATATATATATATATATATATATATATATGTATGTAAATGTATATATATATATATATATATATATATATATATATATATATATATATATATGCTTATATATCTTTCTTTGCGTGAGAATGAAGGATTCAATGTGCGGAGAGATGTGCGTGTGAGGCAAATGAATTTATCGAAAAGAAATTTATTACTGAATTTATTTCCTTCTCTTTTACGATTTAAAAGGCAGGCATTGATGGTTGTTAGTTGTGAACAAGGCTGGTCCTGAATTAATAGATTTTTTATATAATAAATGAGATTTTTCTGTTCCTTAGCTGAAGAGTTAGCCTTCCTTAACGATGAGATATTTGAAATTTCTAAGAGTCTACGGATATTATTCTATCAAATATTATTTTTAAATTATTTCAATATGTTTCTTTTTAAAAAAAAGTTGCCATTTAAAAATAGTCAGCGTTCTACAAGGACGAAGTAATTTTTTGCATCTGTTTTGATAATAAATGTTCATTTCATTTCCTAACATTCCTTGTAATACAGATATTACAGTACAAAAGGAAGACTGATTGAAGTAAAATATGTTTTTTTAATAATTAAAAATTTAAATAAAATAATGATGTAATTGAGTGATAATTAATTTGCAAAAGCATCAAATATGTGAATCTTAAATACATGAACATAGTGTTTGAAATTAATAGCTCTCTTTTGCTAAGACACGCTATTTTATTCTATTTATTTATCCAATAATTTTATTACCTTATTTCCAGTTATATTTTATAATTAAATCGATATTTTAGACGATTTGACACTTGTTCTAAGGGTACAGACGAGGGTAATACTAGTATTTGTGTTCGCATGTCGAACCGATGTATCCTAAATTCCAAATATGCATTCTTTGATTCAATAGAACGATAAGAATAGTGAAATAAATCTAAAATAAATAATAGGATCGTATAGGAACATTGGGTAGCATGTCTATTTATATAAAAATAATTCAACCCTTTGTTTACTGAATTAATTAAAATTTAAAAATGGAATAAAGATATTTAAGAAAAAGAATAACGTTTCAAAGTACAAAAAATATTAATTTTTTAACTACATTTTTATTCTCATTAAGTCATAAAAAGTGAATGACGAATCTTTGGTTGTTTAATACCATTTCTGGTTTATGGAACTTGAAAATTCTAACAGTACATAAAAGGTTAAGATATAATAATAGGGCGTAATCACAGTTTAGACTACTTAAATGTAAAAATCGCTGAAATAAGATACTAAGGACAATTATATTTGTTAATTACAGATATATAAAGAAAACTAACACAAACGAAAACTGTTTTTCGTGTTTAAAATCGATAATGTTTCGCATGAAGAGATATATTTAACACAACGTGCATTATTCAATGATACACGCTTTTTCTCTTAAACAAAGCTTAGAATATTAATTCGAATATACCATTTTCGTAATAAATATTTCGTGTCAGTTTTAATCAATTTGGCATTGAACGTTTAAACGAAACAAAATTAACTACATTATTTACTAATTAGAGTGAAAGTTTCAATGAATACAAGACAATATTCGAGTACATATCAGGTCAATCAAGTTATTTACTGTGTGTGTGTATATATATATATATATATTGATTGATATGTTAATTTATTTCATGGGAGACAAATAATTTTATTTCGGATCATAAATCAGTTTTAATAAATATATAACTTTCAGTTTAATTCCAAATTATAATTATCAGTGTATAACCTTTTAAATAACATGTAAACAACTATATTATATATATATATATATATATATATATATATATATATATATAAACAATTTAATCTAAGTTTAAAGTTCAGAACGTTTCCAAATGTACCATTGTTAAAAAATTCTATGAAAGTCAATTTGTTACACAAAAAAATCTACTTATGCCCATTCATAGCAGTTTCATCAAACCAGAACCATTTTTATAGATTGTGGGATAAAAGAGAAGTCATTTGTAAAAAAAAATACTTCTTAATCCAAATTGAGCGAACAACTAACTTTAATTTACTGTAAACGAATTTGAAATGAGAAAGTTTGAGAATGTTTTTAAAATATTTTTTTCATCATTTTCACTTTGAATGCTAGTAAAGCAGTAGACTAATTTTTTTCTTAAACAATTATGATTATATTTTGTAAAACAATTTTGTATGTTTTATTATTTAAATAAGTTCTATTATATTTTTTTTAAATACAAATCGTATTTATATCATTTTTTTATATTATTTGTACATTTATATAATTGTTGTTGTATATATTTGGAATTTGTTGAAGCTTATTTCACATTTCTTTCTTTCTTTCTCATTCTCTCTCACACACACTCAATATATATATATATATATATATATATATATATATATATATATATATATATATATATATAATTGTTTACCGATAGTTATAGCAACGTTCGTGTTATAAGAGATCTTGGTTGGTTTAATGGGGCAGAACTGCTTTCAGAAAATTTACTAAAATTGTGCCGGTTCTATATATGAACGTAGAGTAGTCAATTTGTCTTGTAGGTTAATGGAGTAGGTACTGAGTTAACAATTCAACTCGGAAAAGGAAACTATTACAAGATCTATAAATAAAATCAAACTGACAAAACTATGGGTAATTTTGCAAGGAAACGGAAAATAGTTTTTATGCAGTGTTAGATGTAAAGTTGAAAATTGATGTTTCTGAATTGAGAAATTTTTAAAAAGGAAGCCGTTTGGAAAAGTGATTTATTGTAAAGAGCATTCATTAATATATATATATATATATATATATATATATACATATATATATATATATATATATATATATATATATATATATATATATATATATTAATGATTGATTATATTTTATAACATATTTTAAAATACAATACATACAAATAACGAACCACTGTTTAAAATTTAATCAACTTATTTAACTTATTAATTTTCACGTAAATCATTTAGAAATTTATAAAAAAGTTGCAGAATATTTCAGATTAAAAAAACGACTAGCTTTTAATATTTATATTTAAAGTTCGTATGATTAAGTAAATATTAAGTTAGTACGACAAACTTAATATTTTAATATTAAATTACTCGTTTTAATCTAAAATATTCTGCAACTTTTTTATAAATGTTTGAATTATTTAATAATTAATTTTGTTGTTTTATATTTGGAACCATTGTTCAAATAACAGTTAACTGTAACAATTATAAATAACTGTAACAATTTTAATCCATTCTTCCTTTAATATATAAGATCCATGAAGATTAATAATAGGAATAAAACATCTCAACTTATAATTTATTTCTTCTTATTATTATTTTATTTAATAATGTCTTTCAGTTATGTCTAATAATTCCATAATCATATTTATGAATATATATATATATATATATATATATATATATATATATATATATATATTTGATATTTTCTCGTTAGCTCTGGATATATATATATATATATATATATATATATATATATATATATATATTGTTTTATAATATCGTACATTTCATTGCAGTTTATGTGATACCAATATCATAATTTTTCATGAAAATTTCGTGGAAATTCGGGTATTATCTTTAATAATAATTTAATATAAAATCTGTTTTTTTAAAAAAATTTTTTGTCCATTTTTAGAAATTTTACAGATTATTTTTTTATATATTGTTTTTTTTATATGTAGGTTTATACATTTCAATATTAATAATTCGATATACTTAATAATTCGATTATATATATATATATATATATATATTTATGTATGTATGTATGTATATATATAATATCGTGTGCTCGTTCGTCAGCGCAGTAACCGCGAATGGTTTGAGGTTTTAAAACAATAGTGTTAAGAAACTACGATCAATAGCTTGGAAGAATAGGCGTAACTTTCTCCGTTCGGATGAATCCATATAGGATGAAGTACTATTAATTGAATGCACATCGCGAATCTATTTAGATGTTCTGTGCCAGATTCACATCTCACAATCAAATATTTCAGGACAATACAAAACATGCCGAGAGTGATTACTAGTTATTAAATTGCTCGAATCGTTTCTGAATTCATCTAACCATAAAACGTCCAGACGCATTTCGAAATAATAAAAACGATTAGAATGTTTCCACGGCATTATATAATATCAGATACCAGAAAATGCTTGTGACTATTTACATACGTTGCTTTTATTCCGTATATAAATCTACGTTGTGTACTCGACACAGGAATTTTAAAACGAGCAATTTCATTAAATCTATGTACGTTGAAATGCGATCTAGATTACCAGTATAAATATACGTCGTTCTTCGAGTGATATACTTTACGATAGATTGGAATTTGATCCTCTCGACGTAAGATACTAGACGGGATCACACACACAAACAAATAGTAGCGTGATTGAAATATATATTTTTAAACTGAAAGCGGAACTCACGGAAATATTTATAGTCGAAAAAATCTGTATACTAACAATTGCTATATCAGGGAAAATAAAGTGTTTTTCGCTTGAATTATTTTTTTCTTGATAAACATGAACACACACACACACACACACACACATATATATATATATATATATATATATATATATATATATATATATATATATATTCCTTTTTAAAGCAGAAACTGAGGTACTTTTTCAATTTAAGAATTTTAAAATGATAAGTTTTGTTAATCCTTTAAGCGTTTATGTTGAGTATGCTTGTCATGAAAAGATGTCATTTTTTTATTTAATGTCGAGTATACTTGTCATGTAGAAAAAAAATCGCTTTTCCTATTTACTGTGAAATTTAGGTAAAAAATATATATATTTGTAATTTTAGTACATTTTAGAATATCTCTAAGCAGTTTTCTCCATGTTTCGTGAATCTTACTTCTGCTGTTTTACTGATAGTGATAAAAATATATCTTTACATCCAAGAAAAAAGGAAAGAGCGATAACAACTGTAAAGTCTTGTGATGAGGTCGAAGAAGATAATGAAAATGCGGTTTTACATACAAGGACACAGAAAAGAATATTAGTAATTTCAACGTCTTCTGATGAAGTTAGCGATGAGGATGAAGAAGGTAATGAACTTGATAAAGAAAATAAAAATTCAAATGCACAGTGGAATATTAGAGGTGGAGAGCGAGCGCCATTTAAATTTACTGCTCATCCTGGCACAAATTTCACAACTCTCCATTCGTCAAAAACGAAATGTGTGTTGTATATGGAAAAAATTTTAGATTATGACTTACTGAACATAATAGTAGAGCTAAAACTAATTTATATGCTGAGCGATATTTGGAAAATCGCCTGAATTTGAAACAATATTCAAGATTAAAAAAATGGATCCCAATAAACAGTAGTGAAATATGATTTGTGAATGATTTACCACTAAAATTAAAAATTTTCAACATTCACAAGCCAAAAAAATTATCATTTTGTTATAATTTTTAACTCAATCTACCGCAAGTGGATTTACTGTGTTTTCTTTAAGTATACTCATCATCGTCTAGAAATAATTAAGCATAGCAGTGCACATTCTCAAAATAAAACAAAACGTTTAAGGGGTTAAGAGATAATTACGGATTAAAATAGTTTATTTCGTTTTATAAACTGTAAAATTTATTTTAATCTATGAAATAAGATATCAAAAAAGCATCCTTTCAAGCCAAATAGATCAAACAATTATAAATATGAAATTAATTCAATTTGACGAATTGTTTTGTTTCTTGAAACCCGATTTATCTTCTCCTCATTAACAAATAAGTTCTATTATAAACAAACTATCAATAAAACACAAATCAGTAGTCAAAAACTGTAATCAAAACGTCGTTCAGTATAAACGTGAAAAAGTAATGATTGGCATTTCTAAGAGGACACGCGGTAGAAGAGAAAGATGAAAATTAGATACGTCATTGAAACGACACGGCAATAAATTGCTTATGTTGGAAGTACACAGAATGATAGATGGACAAAGAAAGTTATCGAAAATAAACTTAAAGTAAACGAGCGAAAAATAAATGACCGGCCAGAAGATAGACAGGTGATCTGATTGTTGTAGGAAGTAACGTAAGATTGACAGATATAAAGATTGAAAGCTGTTTTTCTTTCAACGATAATAGAGAACGAATGTACGGAGTAATTTTTATATAAATATTTCATTGATTTCAAACAGACAGCGAATGTATTTATGCGAATTGTCAGAGAGAGGCAACTAACATTTCTATTTGTTACAATCTGATGTTACATTCTAGTCAAAGAATACCGTTCTGTGTTTATAATACGAATTACAATAAACGGATATCAATTGGCAATAAAAATCTACTCAGTACCGTATGTTTTTCGTTAGATACATAAAAACGATGCTTACATTTCAGCAGTTTTATCGGCAAATGATGAAATCTATAAAGAATTTGGCACGCGTCCAACGATTTCGAATCTAAGATATATGTTTTGTCGATTTTATCGCGAGAGCTCGGAATCGTTTAGCTAATTCGAATGTATAAATAGGCGTCCGTATCGAGAAAACAAATACGTAATCGATTCAAAATATTTTAAATATTCTTCGATATTTTCGAAAATGTGACGGTTTGCGCGTCAGATTTAAAATGTAAATTTGAAAAGGAACATCTTCGAGTGTATCGCATGTTGTTATTTTTTCACATTGATTTTTCAGTTTCGAACTTAAACTTTTATCACGTAGGGTGTGAAAAGTGTCGCCCCGAGATCAATGTTATACATTTTTGATTAGTAATAGGAACGTCTGAACAGTAACTTTGAATAATGTTAAACAAACCGTATATTTTTGGCTCGAGACAATCGATTACGCGGCTTATTTTTATTTAAAACATTCGTAATGTACACTTGTTTCAATATAATTTTATTTTTATCTGTGATTTCAAATAAATATAAAATTTGAAAATTACATTCAAGTATATTCATTTCTCATATTTGTTATATTTGGTTTTGTATATAGACGGTTCAAAAGTCAGTTTTCGATTAAAATCTCTTCTCTGTTTAAAATATTTCAAATATAAATATTTTCCGTAGATAGCATAATAAATAACAAAGTATTTATTAATACATTTACGCTATTAGTGATATATAAAAAAATATACTCAACATAAAACTTCGATTTATAGTTTTCACTAATTAATTTTTCATTTGACTCCTCACAAATCACAAAATTTTTCGATGATCAAATAATTGTTTATGCGAATTTCAGTGACGATTCAATCATCTTTAGAACGTCGCTATGTTCAAGTTTCTATTGAAATGCTCTTACATAATAATCAACATTGATTGATAATGAATTATTGAACATTTTTGACCAGAAAAAAATTGCAAGATGAATGAAAACTCCGTTTGTGAAAGTCAAGTCTAGCCACAATGACAAAACTATTAGATTGGTAGGAAAATAATTGAGGTTTTTGTGTTCTGAATTCTGACCTTAATTTTTTTCAATGAAAGTGTCATTTCATCGTCTTCGTGTTAATATAATTTTAAAGTACACTTTTCGGTTTGTATTTTGGTAACATCGATTTTAGTTTTATTATTAAGTTTGTCACAAATGAGTTTCTGTTAATTTTTTTTTACCACGATCAGAAATCGTTTACCAACGCTAGAATGCTTAGAACTTAAACTTTATAGATTAGAATTCTAAACTTTTAAATTATTTGCCAAGAAAGAGACTCAACTAGTGATATAGATTTATTATAACCGATGCCAGTATTTTTTAAGAATAAAAATCAATTTAAATTGAATAATTCATTATTTAAATTTTTCTTATAATATACCTAGATGTCTACAATAATATTGTTTTAATTTTTCAAGTGAATTATTGGTTTATTTCTTCAAAATTAAAATAAAATCAAATCGTTTGTAAATGTAGATTTATCATCAAACACTTACCTAAAATTTTATTTACCTTCTAAAGTTATTTAATTCAATATTTATTGCTTATACCACAAATTATACTCTCTTAATTTTTTTTTTAAATTCCTAACTGATCTATAAAACAATATGATTATCTTGATCGATAAATCTGCTGCAGTAAATCACTTCTTATTCATAAATATCCATTAATATTTCATATCGCATGTTAAAAATACACTATTGCGAAATATTTTATCTATTTTAAATATGAATAGATGCCAGATTTTTATAATATGGTTGGATAAGTATAAATAATAAAAAAAAATAGTTTATAATATAGTTTGTCTAATTTTTCTGTCTATTATATATATATATATATATATATATATATATATATATATATATATATATATATATAATCAATCATATGCAAATTAGATTAGAATTTAAATAACGAACCTCCAAATAATATAAAATTTATTGAAGAATGTAAGAAAAAAACGGTTGTACAATTGCTCAAACAACAATGATAAAATCTGTGATGTAAATTTATTTTTAAAACAGTTTCTGAGTTTAATAAAAACATGTGGAAAACTAAAATATAGTAACGAAAAACACGAAACTGTTAGAAAAATACTATGATAGAATCTGCGAACGATCTTCACGAAATTGTTCGTGATTTTTTTAAAAGTAAGCCGTGTTTCCGCCGCCGAAAAAAAAATATAAGATTGAATGCGAGATTCGTCGATGATTACCTAGGTTACAAGACCTCACGCCTCTTGACATTTTTATCCATATGTGAAGTCAATAAGAAGAATGTGAGAAAGTTAACATCGGCGTATTAGGAAAGGTTCGACATTATTTACTTGGAGAACTAAAGAGTGTTTCCAGTTCGATGGCTTACAATTAATTCATTCGACACACACGAATATATATATATATATATGAGAGAGACAGAGAGAAAAATAGAAAACCATATACATGAGAACTATGTAATGAAACTTCTTTTATGTCAAGTACAGAAAAAATGAAAACTTGAGATGAAATTTTATTTATATTTTCTTCATCACTCAATTTGTCTCTTTTACAATTTAATTCATTTTAAAAAAAAATCAGCTAAAGAATCCCTAAAACTTTTCCTGGAATTTTTTTGTATATTTACTTTCATTTTTTTCAAATAAAGAAGGTGGAAACACATTCAGTTCTGATACTGTGACTAAATTTACTCGAACAAATGAATATCTTTCTCATCCCATAAACCAGAGCAATGCTTTTGATCGACATTGTTTAGTAAGTATGAGAATATCATTGATATAAGGATATCGCCATTGAAATTCATACAAGCTACAATCGGCCGCGACCTTCTTCATCTTCAAGGCTCTTGTCTCTAGCACGAACTTTTCAGAACCACCATTGCACTGTACGTTCCATAACAGTACTCATAGTAAAAGCATTTAGTTTAGTTTACGAGCAGTTTCTGCTGCTTTACCACACGTTTTGAATTCATACAAAAAAAGTTGCTCTGATTTGCTTCATTTCCATCTTTAATTTTGAAGAAAAATTAATAATAAAACCAAAGCCGATGTTACTAAAATACAGACCGAAAAATGCACTTTAAAACGATATTAAAATGAACACGATGAAATGACACTTTCATTGAAAGAAAATTAAGGTTACAATTCAGAAAATAAAAACCGTAATTAGTTTCCTACCATCCTAATACATTATTTTAAATAGTAGACTTAAGAAACTTTAAATAATAATAATATATTCAATATTATTATCATTTATAAAATTGAATACATTATTTAATTTAAATAATATGTTCAATTTTATAAGTAATTCAGTTTTTCACTCTACAAGCTACAGTTTTTTTCCTGATCAAAAAATGATTAATAATTATTTCTTCTGTACCTTGTCTCACAGAGGATGATGGCATCGTCATCGAAATGCACATAAGTAACAACGAAAAATACTCAATAATCATTCATTGAACATTTTTGATTGAAACACTTTTTGTAATTTGTGGGGAGAGAAAAAATTGATTTATAAAACGCTCGAATTCACGTGACCGAATAACAATAAAAACATAAACGGCATGCTATATGGAATTTATTGCCTGTACTTATTCACGCTTATACATTTATACATTGGTATGGGTGCTATAAATATGACTGGCGTAAAACTTTGGCATAAGTATAATTTAATTCAATTTAATTATGATCATAACATTTGATATATTTATTATATGAAAATTACAAATTACCAGCAGGGCGTGAACTATGTACGTGTTAAAAGTGAAATCTCCTTGGGAGAGTTGCCGGGTCGCTATAAAATATATGTCTACAATAGTATACCGAGCTTGTAATACATCAATATGTACCACCCTCTGGGAAAAAAAAATTCGCACCCTGCTCGTTAGTAAAACACGCTATTATAAAACTCTCAAGCTGTAGGGAAACGTGGAAAGCAACTAAATATTCAAAGTACATATGTGTATGCTTTAATATTTTTTATTGTTTAATAAAAAAAGGTATATATATATATATATATATAATTAAATAGAATAGAATTACAATTAAGCGACTGTACACTTAAAATGAAAATATATGTAATTATTTAGAGTACATTTGTGTAAGATGAGAAACATTGAAAAGAATTAGAGTACATACACAAATTGCGTGTTGATGATATGATATATGGCCGTTTTTCAAAATATACTGTAAAAGGTGGAACGAAAAACAATTTGAAATATTGGTAGGTGCGAACTTATAGGTCAGTGGCGGTAAAATTGCTAATAAATTAAAACCCATAAATTTCGCTTTTAAATCCTAGGCGACAATACGTATTCACTTCGATGTGTGTACGTTTTATAAACGTCACAATGATATAGGAACCTATTTTCAACGTTATGACAGTTTGGAAGGCAATATATCGTGTTTTTCGTTTAGAACAATGAATATGAAAGCGAGATTGTCTGAATAATGTATATCATTCTATTTTCATAAACATTCGCGGAGCTATATTATTCCATTCGGTCAAATGTTTGAGAAATATTGCTTCGATTCGAATAATAAGTGTTTATATGTAAATAGAAGTGTGTATGTATATATATATAAAGTTACATATACACACACATACAATGAATTCATTAAGTAACAAAATAGAAAGTTTATTTAGGATATGAACGCTTGAAAAGATTTTAAAGCGAAATTTGAAGGAAATATTTCACTTGGAATGATTTCACATTATCATTGAATGTATAAACGATGTTTATATGGAAAGTCATGTACCTGATATATTTTGAGGTCTTCCTGATAAACTGTTTTTATTTGTTTGCAATAAGTCATACTTTTTAGTATAGAAATTGATATGCGTTTCCCTCACAAACCACAAAAATGTTTCTATTCAATAAGTGATTAATTGAACGTTTGTGATGTTTCTTATGCGGTTGCCGAATTGAAAATTCTATTAAAAAATGGTTAAATAATGATTTATTGACACTTTTTGCATGCAAAAATAATGTGCGGTTCGTGCGTGCAGAGAGAATTGATTTGTAAAAGTGAATTTAATATTTGTTGAGCTTTTTAAGCATTGTTTTGTAGAAACAAAAATATTAATAAAATCAAAGTCTATATCTACTAAGTATTAAAAAAACTATTAAGTCTACAAATTAATTCGGTGCTTTTTTTATAAAAAATAAATGTTCACAGAAAAATTATAGAAAAATTAGTATTTTTTCAGTAAAGTTTTAATATATTCAAATGAAGTTTTATTTTATGATAAAATGCATGTTTATTATAAAGAAAAAAAATCCACATTATTTACATTTTGAGACATTTTCAACTTTCTATTTCAACGCAATATCGAAATTCAATTTTTGTACAGAGCAACTTTATAAATCAATACCCAACACAAAATTACTTTCAAACAGGAAAGTATAGTAATTAAATTAACAGGTTATGTATATATATACATATATATATATATATATATATATATATATATATATATATATATATATATATATATATATATACATACACACAGGTTCTAAAAGAATGTGTAGCGCAGTGGAAATCTGACATAATGCGGGCATATAGACATAAATAACATCTGCTTTATAATGAAAAATTCATTTTGATATAGTCAAAGGAACGAAGTGATAACACGTTGATTTTATAAAAAGGAAAACTGCCTTTCAAATTGTAACAACGCATGTTTCGTATTATATATTTTATTTATAGTAGTTATTCATTTTTGCGATTTTTATATGGGTTTCATACAAACATACATATATATATATATATATATATATATATATATATATATATATATATATATATCGATATAAAAGGCCATACATTGTTTATTACAGCAAATAAAAATAGCCATTAACTTTACTATCCAGCCTTTACCCATTTTTGTAACACGTTCCAAGTGTACTATATTCTTGGTTATTAAACACGATTTATAGTAGTCAATAATTACAATTAGTTGACTTCTGAACTTAACATTTCTAACAGTTTTTATAGTTTTTTATAATAACAAGTATCTGGGAAATACTTAATTTTTGTTGAATGTAGATATGAAGATTTATTGAATTTGTAATTATTATATTTTCAGAAATTAATTCTTTTTTCATTCCAGATTTTTTTCTGTTCAGAAATGTTCAGTAATTGATTAATGATCATTTTTGATTGTCGCTTATGCGAATTTCGATGGAAATTCCATCATCGTCAAAGAATCAAGTTAGAGATACATTTTTTACATACATTTTTTTATATCTGCGTTCTAAGGAGGATGGTATCGCCATCGAAATACGCATAAGTAATATTTAAAGCTGTTCAATAATCATTCAGTCGCCATTTTCGAACAGAAATGTTTCTTTGTGGTTTGTGGAGTGAAGAAGGGATTTATTTGTGAAATTGATTCTAAACTAGTGAAAAGTTTTAATAAAACATGTTCAATAATTAATTATTTTTAATTATTATTTATACGAATATTATTAGCAATGCTATTATCACTCCTAGAGTCCCAATATACAAAAAATCTAAACTCTTAGGAAGATCGTCATCGAATTGTGCATAAAAAAGAATCAAAAATAATCAACAATCAATTATTGAACATTTTTGGTCAGAAAACTTCATGATCTGTGAGATGAGTGAAAAATTTACTTGTGAAAATTAATTTATCCAGTGTACTGAAACTATACGAGTCCATCTTTAATTTATATTTGAGAGCTTTTACTGATAAATGTACTGAATTTAATAATCACAGCATAAAGTGGATGAATATTCAAGAATCCAATTCATTCTAAATCCAAGTGTTTCTATAGAAAACTGAATATTCATCCACTCGCTTTATATAATTGTTTTATTTTATTTTAAACGTATAGTCGCAGTTTCCATAAAAATGACAAGTTATTCTTCAATTAAATTCTGACCGAAGTGTAAAACCTACAGATGTAAATACACAAAGCTAAAATTACAAGTTCTCTTCTATCATATAAGTTCGCTCATTTATTTAGAGCTATCAAATCTGAAATGTATGTGTTAAACGATCGTACTGCTTTTCTTCAAATAAAAACAGTTATTTATCAATAAAAAAATCTAAATATAAAGCCACAGCAGTACACTATTTAAAATTACTGTAAAATACTTGAAGTTTTCATTCGGAATCACGCTACTCATGCCATTGTTTCATTTAACCAGAACGAAAATTATCTGATCAAATGATATATCTTAAAGATTATTCATGAATAAGAAAAAGTGCAATTCAAGGAATATAAACTAACTAAAAAAATGCATATTTGATAGACGTATGTTTTTTTTCCGTGCCAGTATTTTATTTTGATAAGAAAATAATGAGGTGAGAACATTGCGTTAAAAAATGAATTGAAGTATAATAATACTCAGTTTATCTTTATTTAATTTCGCCCGAAATGTGTATACAGAACCCTTATAAAGTGCTTGATTTATTAATGTATTTTTTTATACAATTCGACGATCCTCTGGAATGGTATTTGAATATGGAGAATTTGAACAGAGCGTAAATGTAATAAAAACATGTAGAAGCATAATAATAAAGAGAATAGAGTAAATAAACTTTATACGGTTGTCGAGCGGGAGAAGTAAAGTTTTCATCATATCATAGATATTTATATATTTTAAAATAAACACGTTTTGATTTAATAAGTATGTTCTGGGCGTAGAAAAATATCTACATTGCGATTATAAAGTAATTGTCGTTGACTGGAACTTGATAAAAAAAATCAGGATATTAATAAGTCATTTTTTGAAATTTGTACATTCAGTCTCGGGTTCAAGGCATGTAAGAATCTAATGGTTTGTGAGATAAGTAAAAAAATCATTTATGAAGATGAATTTAAGCCACATTAAACTAAAATATGAGTTATCTCTTCACGCTTTTTCGTAAAGGTTTTGATAGAGGTACATGATTCAGTTATATTCTATTTATTTATTAAAATTATGTAAATAGTAACAAAATTAAAGTTCAATTCAGAAATGAAGATTAATAAAAACAAAGGACTATTTTTCCTATCATCCCATTAATGCTTTTCTCTACTGGTCTTCATCATTTTGGATCATCTATATGTCCCTGCACACACTTATTAGTTTCTAACATTTTTCTAATATTTTCTAACATCTACCAGTACAGTAGGACTTTCCAAAAGGACAAAAAAGACTACTATAATAACACCTTATACCAGGTTCACAGGAATTGAAACATTAGTTATATATTGTGTTGATGTTTAACTACATTCATTGATCCATTCTCAAAAATTCGATTTAAATGAAGAATTAATGTTAGATAATGAAATGTGAAACATCTTCAATAATAAATTATGAATTATTATTTATGCGGATTTCGATGACGATTAAGCAATAATCAAAACTGCTCATTAATGATTTATTGAATATTTTTAGCCAGAAAAGTTTCTCGTGGTTCATGGGATGACAGGAATTCATTTATAAAAGTGAATTTAGTTGCAGTGTCAGAACTGTATTGTAAAAAGTTTGTTAACACATAATAAAACTTGTAAGATTTGAGTTGGTCAAATCTTAGCCAACAATAAATCATCGTTCAATGTGAGAATAAGACAAACTCTTGATAATTGCAATCAAATGACAAGAATCACTTAATTAACTCAACACGTACTTATTTAATATTAATTTTACTGATTGTTTCTAATATGTTCTGCATTAAATAGGTTTTTCCGATGAATAGTTTTTTAACAATTTTATTCGACAAGAAATTCAGTCCATGATTTCTTATATTCATATTTATAAAATTAATTAAAGAATAAGTCATATTTCTACACTCTGGTCCAAGAATTCAATGTAAACGCACAAAATTATGAAAAGTTAAACAACATAAAACGCACACGTATGCACAGACCACATGAAAAACTTAGCATGTTTCTGTGAAGTTGTACCAACTTCCGTTTCGTAATAAGTTGTATTCGTTATTATTATACTTTTAATTAAATTTTTGTTCTTCCTGCGCTAGTTTACTTGAACTGAGAATTAAAGCAACGCCTTGTTCTACTTAAACTGTGTTAATAATTTAATTTTTTGTACATTTTTTCTCTCATTAGAAACGTACGAATTTTTTAACACAAATATTTTTGTACGGATGGTTTTTTATTTGATGAATTATATATATATATATATATATATATATATATATATATATATATATACACATACTCTTTTCCACATAATTTTATTTATCAACATATAATAATTTATTCATACACAAACATTTATTTCCATGTATACATGGGTTTACTTGTTGGAAATTTATTTATTTAGTATTTAAATTAGTTCTATGTTTACCCAAATTTCGCTGAGGACGAGAACTGTAATTTATTACATTTTCTGCTCGACCGATACGAAAAGGCGTTTTTTAGATTTTGTTTAGAATAAGTATTGTGTTTAAATTGAATATTTGGTTTGTTATTATAATGTTATATTAACCATTGATTACCTAGCATAGACACAGCGTATTTGAATAAATAGAACGAAAAAAAAACATTAAGAAAAACTGTTGTCGAAGTTTGGAAACGGTGTTAAATTCTCTAAAAGATATATATACATTTTTCAAAAAAACTTAAGGTAGAGATATTGACCGCAATAATTCGTTATTTTTTCAACCGCCACGAAATGCACGTCGCGAGTTTTTTGTAAATAACTCTGCAACCATTGATACGATTTCAACAATTCTTAGATTATTCAGAAGGACATTACGATTTTTAAAATATTCGAGTCAACGATGCGCCCGTAATAATATATTTAAATGACAACAATTTTATTTGTAGATATTACTATACATCTGATTGATCGAATTTTTATGCAATAATTAATATTTTCTATAATTTTAATCGTATTTTCTATATATTTCTCAATGGAAATCCATAGTTACATAAAACTAAATCACTTCAGCGAAATCAACACTATCATTTAATTAATTAATTTCTTTGAATCAATCTAAAATGTTAAGTCTTATGTATACTAATTGATTTTTCTTTTATTTACAGGAAAAACTACAACAACAACTAACAGCTCAGTCACAACGTTATGAAGAACAACTCACAGAACTACATTCCGTTATAGCAGAATTAACAAGAAAACTCCACCAGCAGAGAACCATGGCCATTGCGGAAGAAGATGAACAATCAGGTATATATAAATCTGATCTTATACATTGTGATGAAGTTTAAAAATGCTCGCTCTTTTTTAAAAAATAGAACAATGGAACGCAAGCAGACTATCAAAGGATTTAGTTACGAATTTTCTTTTGGAAGTGTTAGACAAATCTATTAATTTTATTATTTAATTAGAATTATATTTTAAATAAAGGTCATGTGTTCGTATTCAGAAATGTATATACGGGTTATTTTGTATGATTATTTGAGTTCTGTTTATATTTTATTACAGATTCCTATGGTCTTAAAATCCATTCTGATGGTCATTAATACATTTATCATTTTTCAAATTGTTTAAAGTAGCGTATAGTAAATACTGAAATGAATAATTCTTTTTACAGCTGTTATTATTGAATGTTATGTCTTGTAAAATATTAGATATGTTTATTATGTATAAACTTAAAATATAATCATCCTATTATAACTGTTTTCTTTTAAAGTTTGTTTATACATTATGTCACTAATGAACTAGTTTGTTGGAATTAATTATGATTAATTCAGCATTCCAGTTGCACATTTGGCTACATGAATGCAAATTTATTGTTTTAGAGGTCGGTACTAGCATACATGAAGGATCTGTTACTTGTGCTATGGATATTAGTGAATTGGAACCAACAGATAATGACAGAACTTATGGTGATGATTTGTCAGACACTGATACAAAACTTGTTGTAAGTATTATTTATTTCATTCCTTATTTTTAATAAATTTATAACATTGTATTAAACATCAATCTCTTCGTTTATAATATATTTAATTCGCATAGATGCCTGATAGTCCTTTGGAATTGCCTGATCCAAAACTAGGAACGAGATCCGAGACTGAACAAAACTTACAGTTGCAGAAAGAAGTAGATACACTGAGAGCTGAGATACTATCGTTGAGGTCGCAGCTAGAAACGTGTGATAACAATGACTCGAATAAGACGAACTCGATCGAAAGATCGTCTCCGAAAATAATTAACAGTGAACTAAACAATGTGACGATCGAAAACTCTTACGACGGTAACGACGTGCAAAACGGCGAAATACTCGCCATCAACATTAAATCTAACGTGAAATCTTCGAGCATAGTGCCGATCCATACGTCGTGTTCTCAGAATCAGAACTTTGTCTCGAATAAGAAACAGACGAAACTGGAAACGTTCAAATCCAAAAATGAGAAGCCAGATCCGCTCGTGCCGCAATGTAATCTCGAAAATGTCGTCGTTAGTCAGCCTATTGCAAAAATGGCAGAGAGGGTACGGTTACGACGAGCGGCAGGTGACCGGCCGATTACCGGATCTGAATTAGCACAGACTGGAGTTTGTTCTACTCAAGTTGCTGAACACTTAGTCAGTGATATTAGAAGTCAGTCAGAATTACAAGAACATCTTAGTATTACTGAGCTGAAAATGGGAGAACAAGTGTTTGAGACGGAAATGCATAGATTAACAACTAAACTGGATAATTTGAAGTCACAGAATACAGTACTCGCTCTTACCTTGTCTGAATGTAAAGCACAGTGTGATAGGTAATTATTTTTATAATTCATGATAAGTTTATCTCATTTTAATTACAAACTTTATGTGTAAAGGTTGACATTGTTGTGTGGAAAATACGAATCAAATGCAGTGGCTTTAAGAGTTGCTCTTGGAATTAGTGATAGAACAATAGAGGCATATGATGTCCTTTTAGCATTATTAGAAACTGAATTATCATTAGATCAGTCTGATCAAGGTAAATTCTTATGTATGTCTTTGTTCATTCATTATTCTAACATTTTTATTCAGATATAAAACATTATGAACCTGATAAATTTATCGATTTCAGTATCAATAGATAATCGTGCATCAGCAGAAAATGTAGCATTACAATTATTAGCTCGCCTCGATGAAAACGATCCATCTGAGATGTTAGCGCTACCGTGGCAACATAATATTTACTCTAGTACAAATAGGTAATCCTTTTTATTGAAATATTAAAAATTATATAGGTTCATTCATATTTATAAACTATATATATTGTACAGCGGTGAGGAAATATGGAGTGAAGAGCACGAAACACGATTAAGATCGCATGTATCGAGACTAAAAGCACAGAGAAGTGCAGTGGAAGGAACTGCAGTGACTTTAGAATCTCCGCATATTGAAAACCCACCGGTCACTGC